>JAPZIH010000659.1:431100-508600 GCA_027410445.1 Discoglossus pictus
TTATAGAACAGTAACTCTCAGCCTTCTTGGTGCCAGACGTGGTGGCCATCTTCATAATCTGACATTAACAGAAAACATAGCGAGTTAGATGTAAATCTTTACGCCTTGCTGAATAAAATATAACTTCACCAATGCACAAGTCTTAAGAATCTATCCAGTGTATCTGCAACTGGCAATGACATGGTTGGGGCCATGAGGTTTTTTTTTATTCCCATCATTTCTGAGTTTTTGTTTACTTTTATATTTTCCTTCTCTCCGTCGCCTTTCGCCTCGCGAGAGGCTGTTGTTGAGGTGTTGATTTCACAAGGACTAGAACAGAAAATAACAGGAGGAAGGAGTTTGAAAAGCAGCCTGCAACAGCAGATAAGAAGCAAAAAAAAAGAACAAAT
Organism: Discoglossus pictus; assembly: GCA_027410445.1. Taxonomy (NCBI): domain Eukaryota; kingdom Metazoa; phylum Chordata; class Amphibia; order Anura; family Alytidae; genus Discoglossus; species Discoglossus pictus. The sequence goes on from JAPZIH010000659.1 coordinate 431,490, forward strand.
AAGAACAAATAGCACTCGGAGGAGATGATGCATGTGGAGCCGCTCCGCTTGCCGCAATCGCACCTTCTGAACACTTTAGTTTTTGTTTTATGCTTTGTCTTTCAGGGAATTAAAATATCACAAAGAAAGCATATTGTATAATTAATTTAGACTTAAATTGTACCACTTTTATTTTTCATTGGATTTTCAGATTTTTTGAAAGGTTTGGATCAGAAGCATCCCACACTCCTACATGTCCACACAATTCAAACACCAGAGAATTATAAAAAAATAGGTTTAATTAGAAAGAAACAATACTTATAAATCCTCTGCTGGTCCATGGAAACCCCATGCGACTTTTGATAAGTTTAAGGTGTATGAGAGGAAGTTACATTTCTATAGGAGCAGGACTTGCAGTTATAGTTGAGACTATCTCTGAGCAATCCTACTCACCCCTTTATTTACTCCTCCAGTAATGGATAAGATAAGCAACACCCTCCGACTCTAAGATAGCAGTAAGTGCAAGAGGAACTCTATCTACATTGTGGTCAAAAATTACGTTTTTCACTGAAAAAATACTTACAAACATGAAGTTTTTCCCTAACTAACAGAGGTCCTTTAAATGTGAATTGTCACTACAGCAGATGGAGATTTGGGGCTGGCTGGGAGGGGTAGAAGAATTTTCTCTTAAAAAGAAACATTCTACCAAAAGATAAAAAGTTCAAGGTGGCTGTGCAGAGTAAAAGAGACATTCCACCAAAATATGGACAGTTGGGGCTGGCTACCGAAGAGTAGATGAGGCCATTCCACCAAAAGACGGACAGTTGGGACTGGCTGGGAGGGGTAGTGGAGACATTCCACCAAAAAATGGACAGTTGGGGCTGGTTGGGTGTGGTAGAGGAGATCAACTCACTAAAAGGTGGACAGGTGGGGCTGGCTGGGTGTGGTAGAGGAGATCAAACCACTAAAATATGGAAAGTTGGGGCTTGCTGGGTGTGGTAGAGGAGATCAATCCACTAAAAGATGGACAGTTGGGGCTGGCTGAGAGGGGTAGAGGAGATCAATCCACTAAAAGATGGACAGTTGGGGCTGGCTGGGTGGGGGAGAGGAGATCAATCCACTAAAAGGTGGACAGTTTGGACTGGCTGAGAGGGGTAGAGAAGACATTCCACCAAACAATGGACAGTTGAGGCTGGCTGGGTGGAGGAGAGGAGATCAATCCACTAAAAGATGGACAGTTGGGGCTGGCTGGGTGGGGTAAAGGAGATCAATCCACTAAAATATGGACAGTTGGGGCTGGCTGGGTGGGGTAGAGGAGATCAATCCAATAAAAGATGAATAGTTGTTGCTGGATGGGTGGGGTAGAGGAGATCAATCCACCAAAAGATGGACAGTTGAGGCAGGCTGGGTGGGGTAGATAAGACATTCCACCAAAAGATGGACATTTGAGGTTGGCTGGGTGGGGGAGAGGAGATAAATCCACTAAAAGATGGACAGTTGGGGCTGACTGGGTGGGGTAGAGGAGATCAATCCACTAAAAGATGAACAGTTGTTGCCGGCTGTGAAGGGTAGACCAGACATCTGTGGCAGGAACACAAGGTACATTAAACTAAAGACTTTAATTAAAGTTGTGTCTAAAGTGGATTTTATTTTTCAGAGCTAATTTTGAGCGATCAGTAACCAAATAAAATATCAGCCTCCATGCTTCGTTAGTATAAGTAATATTAATGATGGAGCTTGGAGCAAATTAGACAATTAGAGGAAGTAACCACCCACTCGCAGTTACTGAATGTAATTTATATATCCAAGAAATATAAAGGGTAATGTAGCAAAGGTAAGAAAAGAAATAGGAAGTCACAGATGTCTGTAGAGTGAGTGTGGAGAAAAAGTATTGTGCGGAGAGGGTAGAGACAGCTAGAAATCTAGGAGCGATTTATTTATGTAAACACAGCCAATAACTCGATATGGATTGAGTGAGTCTAAAAAAAAAATAAAAAATTCTAAGACATATGCTAATGTTGTCAGTTTGTTACATTCTTCACGAACATAAACTACAGTGGTCATTTCTTGTATATAGCATGCTCTTGTGAAGATCTTGACTTGATACAGTCAGGGAAAAAAGTATTTGATCCCCTGCTGATTTTGAACGTGTGTCCACTGACAAAGAAGTGATCAGTCTATAATTTTAATGGTAGGTTTATTGTAACAGCGAGAGACAGAATAATACATCCCGCCCCCCAAGAAAAACGCATGTCAAGAAAAGTTATAAATTGATTTGCAGTTCAATGAGGGAAATAAGTATGTGATCCCTTCGTCTTAGTACTTGGTGGCAAAACCCTTGTTGGCAATCACAGAGGTCAGACGATCCTTGTAGTTGGCCACTGGGTTTGCACACATCTCAGGAGGGATTTTGTCCCACTCTTCTTTGCAGATCCTCTCCAAGTGATTAAGGTTTCGAGGCTGATGTTTGGCAACTCGAACCTTCAGCTCCCACATCAGATTTTCAGTAGTATTAAGGTCAGGAGACTGGCTAGGTCACTTCAGGACCTTAATGTGCTTCTTCTTGAGCCACTCCTTTGTTCCCTTGGCTGTGTGTTTTGGGTCAATGTCATGCTGGAATATCCATCCATGACCAATTTTCAATGCCCTCGTCCCTTTGATGCGATGCAGTTGTCCTGTCCCCTTAACAGAAAAATACCACCAAAGCACAATGTACACCTCCATGTTTAACGGTGGGGATGGTGTTCTTGGGGTTATAGGCAGCATTCCTCCTCCTCCAAACATGGTGAGCTGAGTTGATGCCAAAGAGCTCGATTTTGATCTCATCTGACCCCAACTCTTTCACCCAGTTCTCCTCTAAATCATTCAGATGTTCATTGGAAAACGTCAGATGGACCTGTGCATGTGCTTTCTTGAGCAGGGGGACCTTGCGGGAGCTGCAGGATTTCAGTCCTTCATGGGGTAGTGTGCAGTTATTTTGTGTTTCTTCTATTTGGGAATAATCTCACCAAGCTGCTTGGCGATGGTCTTGTAGCCCATTCCAGCCTTGTGTAGGTCTACAATCTTGTCCCTGACATCCTTGGACAGCTCTTTGGTCTTGGCCATGGTGGAGAGTTTGGAATCTGATTGATTGCTTCTGTGGACAGGTGTCTTTTATACAGGTAACAAGCTGAGATTAGGAGCACTCTCTTTAAGAGTCTTTTATACAGCTAACAAGCTGAGATTGGGAGCAGTATCATATGTTATGTTCAAATGACTGTTCTTTCGCTCTTTGTGTTTTGTGTGCCCCATGTCTCTCTGTGTGTACCATCTCTGTGCTCCCTCTCTCTCTGTGAACCCTTTGTCTCTCTCTGCGCTGTCTCTCTCTCTCTGTGTGACCACCCTCTCCACATCTTTCTGTCTGTACACCCTCTCTTTGTTTATGCATGTTCTCTCTCTGTGCCCTCTGTCTCTCTTTCTGTGCCCTCTCTCTGCACTCTGTGTGCTCTCTGTCTCTTTCCTACTCTGCACTCTCTATCCCTCTATCCCCTTGTCTCTCTCCTTCCCTGTCTCTCTCTCTCTCCCTCACTCTCTGCCTCTCTCCCCCATCCCTCTCTGTCTCTATCCCCCTGCTTCTTGCTCCACCTCTCTCTCTCTCTCCCTCGCTCTCAGCCTCTCTCCCCCCTCCCTCTCTGTCTCTATCCCCCTGCTTCTTGCTCCACCTCTCTCTCTCCCTCGCTCTCTGCCTCTCTCCCCCCTCCCTCTCTGTCTCTATCCCCCTGCTTCTTGCTCCACCTCTCTCTCTCTCCCTCACTCTCTGCCTCTCTCCCCCTCCCTCTCTGTCTCTATCCCCCTGCTTCTTGCTCCACCTCTCTCTCTCTCTCCCTCACTCTCTGCCTCTCTCCCCCTCCCTCTCTGTCTCTATCCCCCTGCTTCTTGCTCCACCTCTCTCTCTCTCTCCCTCGCTCTCTGCCTCTCTCCCCCCTCCCTCTCTGTCTCTATCCCCCTGCTTCTTGCTCCACCTCTCTCTCTCTCTCCCTCGCTCTCTGCCTCTCTCCCCCCTCCCTCTCTGTCTCTATCCCCCTGCTTCTTGCTCCACCTCTCTCTCTCTCCCTCGCTCTCTGCCTCTCTCCCCCCTCCCTCTCTGTCTCTATCCCCCTGCTTCTTGCTCCACCTCTCTCTCTCTCTCCCTCACTCTCTGCCTCTCTCCCCCTCCCTCTCTGTCTCTATCCCCCTGCTTCTTGCTCCACCTCTCTCTCTCTCTCCCTCGCTCTCTGCCTCTCTCCCCCTCCCTCTCTGTCTCTATCCCCCTGCTTCTTGCTCCACCTCTCTCTCTCTCTCCCTCGCTCTCTGCCTCTCTCCCCCCTCCCTCTCTGTCTCTATCCCCCTGCTTCTTGCTCCACCTCTCTCTCTCTCTCCCTCGCTCTCTGCCTCTCTCCCCCTCCCTCTCTGTCTCTATCCCCCTGCTTCTTGCTCCACCTCTCTCTCTCTCTCCCTCGCTCTCTGCCTCTCTCCCCCTCCCTCTCTGTCTCTATCCCCCTGCTTCTTGCTCCACCTCTCTCTCTCTCTCCCTCACTCTCTGCCTCTCTCCCCCTCCCTCTCTGTCTCTATCCCCCTGCTTCTTGCTCCACCTCTCTCTCTCTCTCCCTCGCTCTCTGCCTCTCTCCCCCTCCCTCTCTGTCTCTATCCCCCTGCTTCTTGCTCCACCTCTCTCTCTCTCTCCCTCGCTCTCTGCCTCTCTCCCCCTCCCTCTCTGTCTCTATCCCCCTGCTTCTTGCTCCATCTCTCTCTCTCTCCCTCGCTCTCTGCCTCTCTCCCCCTCCCTCTCTGTCTCTATCCCCCTGCTTCTTGCTCCACCTCTCTCTCTCTCTCCCTCACTCTCTGCCTCTCTCCCCCTCCCTCTCTGTCTCTATCCCCCTGCTTCTTGCTCCACCTCTCTCTCTCTCTCCCTCGCTCTCTGCCTCTCTCCCCCCTCCCTCTCTGTCTCTATCCCCCTGCTTCTTGCTCCATCTCTCTCTCTCTCCCTCGCTCTCTGCCTCTCTCCCCCTCCCTCTCTGTCTCTATCCCCCTGCTTCTTGCTCCACCTCTCTCTCTCTCTCCCTCACTCTCTGCCTCTCTCCCCCTCCCTCTCTGTCTCTATCCCCCTGCTTCTTGCTCCACCTCTCTCTCTCTCTCCCTCACTCTCTGCCTCTCTCCCCCCTCCCTCTCTGTCTCTATCCCCCTGCTTCTTGCTCCACCTCTCTCTCTCTCTCCCTCGCTCTCTGCCTCTCTCCCCCCTCCCTCTCTGTCTCTATCCCCCTGCTTCTTGCTCCACCTCTCTCTCTCTCTCCCTCGCTCTCTGCCTCTCTCCCCCCTCCCTCTCTGTCTCTATCCCCCTGCTTCTTGCTCCACCTCTCTCTCTCTCTCCCTCGCTCTCTGCCTCTCTCCCCCTCCCTCTCTGTCTCTATCCCCCTGCTTCTTGCTCCACCTCTCTCTCTCTCTCCCTCACTCTCTGCCTCTCTCCCCCTCCCTCTCTGTCTCTATCCCCCTGCTTCTTGCTCCACCTCTCTCTCTCTCCCTCGCTCTCTGCCTCTCTCCCCCCTCCCTCTCTGTCTCTATCCCCCTGCTTCTTGCTCCACCTCTCTCTCTCTCTCCCTCACTCTCTGCCTCTCTCCCCCTCCCTCTCTGTCTCTATCCCCCTGCTTCTTGCTCCACCTCTCTCTCTCTCTCCCTCGCTCTCTGCCTCTCTCCCCCCTCCCTCTCTGTCTCTATCCCCCTGCTTCTTGCTCCACCTCTCTCTCTCTCTCCCTCGCTCTCTGCCTCTCTCCCCCTCCCTCTCTGTCTCTATCCCCCTGCTTCTTGCTCCACCTCTCTCTCTGCCTCTGTCCCCCCTCCCTCTCTGTTTTTTATTCCCCTGCTTCTTGCTCCACCTCTCTCTCTCTCTCCTTCACTCTCTGCCTCTCTCCCCCTCCCTCTCTGTCTCTATCCCCCTGCTTCTTGCTCCAGCTCTCTCTCTCTACCTCGCTCTCTGCCTCTCTCCCCCTCCCTCTCTGTCTCTATCCCCCTGCTTCTTGCTCCACCTCTCTCTCTCTCTCCCTCGCTCTCTGCCTCTCTCCCCCCTCCCTCTCTGTCTCTATCCCCCTGCTTCTTGCTCCACCTCTCTCTCTCTCCCTCGCTCTCTGCCTCTCTCCCCCCTCCCTCTCTGTCTCTATCCCCCTGCTTCTTGCTCCACCTCTCTCTCTCTCTCCCTCACTCTCTGCCTCTCTCCCCCTCCCTCTCTGTCTCTATCCCCCTGCTTCTTGCTCCACCTCTCTCTCTCTCTCCCTCATTCTCTGCCTCTCTCCCCCTCCCTCTCTGTCTCTATCCCCCTGCTTCTTGCTCCACCCCTCTCTCTCTCTCCCTCGCTCTCTGCCTCTCTCCTCCCTTTCTCTCTGTTTCTATCCCCCTGCTTCTTGCTCCACCTCTCTCTCTCTCCCTCACTCTCTGCCTTTCTCCCCCTCCCTCTCTGTCTGTATCCCCCTGCTTCTTGCTCCACCTCTCTCTCTGCCTCTGTCCCCCCTCCCTCTCTGTTTTTTATTCCCCTGCTTCTTGCTCCACCTCTCTCTCCCTCACTCTCTGCCTCTCTCCCCCTCCCTCTCTGTCTCTATCCCCCTGCTTCTTGCTCCAGCTCTCTCTCTCTACCTCGCTCTCTGCCTCTCTCCCCCTCCCTCTCTGTCTCTATCCCCCTGCTTCTTGCTCCACCTCTCTCTCTCTCTCCCTCGCTCTCTGCCTCTCTCCCCCCTCCCTCTCTGTCTCTATCCCCCTGCTTCTTGCTCCACCTCTCTCTCTCTCCCTCGCTCTCTGCCTCTCTCCCCCCTCCCTCTCTGTCTCTATCCCCCTGCTTCTTGCTCCACCTCTCTCTCTCTCTCCCTCACTCTCTGCCTCTCTCCCCCTCCCTCTCTGTCTCTATCCCCCTGCTTCTTGCTCCACCTCTCTCTCTCCCTCATTCTCTGCCTCTCTCCCCCTCCCTCTCTGTCTCTATCCCCCTGCTTCTTGCTCCACCCCTCTCTCTCTCTCCCTCGCTCTCTGCCTCTCTCCCCCCTCCCTCTCTGTCTCTATCCCCCTGCTTCTTGCTCCACCTCTCTCTCTCTCCCTCACTCTCTGCCTTTCTCCCCCTCGCTCTCTGTCTCTATCCCCCTGCTTCTTGCTCCACCTCTCTCTCTCTCTACCTCGCTCTCTGCCTTTCTCCCCCTCCCTCTCTGTCTCTATCACCCTGCTTCTTGCTCCAGCTCTCTCTCTCTACCTCGCTCACTGCCTCTCTCCCCCTCCCTCTCTGTCTCTATCCCCCTGCTTCTTGCTCCACCTCTCTCTCTCCCTCACTCTCTGCCTCTCTCCCCCTCCCTCTCTGTTTCTATTCCCCTGCTTCTTGCTCCACCTCTCTCTCTCTCTCCCTCACTCTCTGCCTCTCTCCCCCTCCCTCTCTGTCTCTATCCCCCTGCTTCTTGCTCCACCTCTCTCTCTCTCTCCCTCGCTCTCTGCCTCTCTCCCCCCTCCCTTTCTGTCTCTATCCCCCTGCTTCTTGCTCCATCTCTCTCTCTCTCTCCCTCGCTCTCTGCCTCTCTCCCCTCTCCTTCTCTGTCTCTATCCCCCTGCTTCTTGCTCCACCTCTCTCTCTCTCTCCCTCACTCTCTGCCTCTCTCCCCCTCCCTCTCTGTCTCTATCCCCCTGCTTCTTGTTCCATCTCTCTCTCTCTCCCTCGCTATCTGCCTCTCTCCCCCTCCCTCTCTGTCTCTATCCCCTGCTTCTTGCTCCACCTCTCTCTCCCTCACTCTCTGCCTCTCTCCCCCTCCCTCTCTGTCTCTATCCCCCTGCTTCTTGCTACACCTCTCTCTCTCTCTCCCTCGCTCTCTGCCTCTCTCCCCCTCCCTCTCTGTCTCTATCCCCCTGCTTCTTGCTCCACCTCTCTCTCTCCCTCCCTCTCACCCCCTCTCTCCCCCTCCCTCTCTGCCTCCCTCTCTCCCCTCCCTCTCTCCCTCTCTCCATCTATCTCCCTCTCTCTCACTCTCTCCATTTCTCTCCCCCTCCATCTCTGGCTCTCTCCCCTGCTTCTCACTCCATCTCTCTCCCCCTTTTACAATCTTTCTCTCCCTCTCTCTCCTCCTCTCTCTCCTTTTATCTCCCTCCCTCTCATCCTCCCTCCCTCTCAGCCTCCCTCACTCTCTCCCCTTCCTCTCTCCCCTCTGTCTCCTTCTCTCTCTCTCTCTCCTTCCCTCTCTCTCTCTCTACCTATCTCTCCCACCCTCTCAGCCTCTCTCCCTCTTAGCCTCCCTCTCTCCCCCTCCCTCTCTCTCTCCCTTCTGTCTCATTCTCTCTCTCTCTCTCCTTCCCTCTCTCTCTCTCTACCTATCTCTCCCACACTCTCAGCCTCCCTCCCTCTCAGCCTCCCTCCCTCTCTCCCCTCCCTCTCTCTCTCCCCTCTCTCTCCTTCTCTCTCTCTCTCCTTCCCTCTCTCTCTCTCTACCTATCTCTCCCACCCTCTCAGCCTTCCTCCCTCTCTCCCCTCCCTCTCTATCTCCCCTCTGTCTCCTTCTCTCTCTCTCCTTCCCTCTCTCTCTCTCAACCTATCTCTCCCACCCTCTCAGCCTCTCTCCCTCTCAGCCTCCCTCTCCCCCCTTCCTCTCTCTCTCTCCCCTCTGTCTCCTTCTCTGTCTCTCTCCTTCCCTCTCTCTCTCTCTACCTATCTCTCCCACCCTCTCAGCCTCCCTCCCTCTCTCCCCTCCCCTCTCTCTCCCCTCCCTCTCTCTCTCTCTCTCTCCCCCTCTGTCTCCTTCTCTCTCCCTCCCTCTGCCACGCCTGAGTAAATACAACATATGCGCATTTGCACCAATTCCCGCTATTTAGGGCTAGCTCCTTGTGAGGAACACATGCAGAGAGACCCAGCCGGCGAGGTTGCGATCAATCACAGCTGTCAATCTGCGATGTGTCGCTTACTTGATCATGTTCCCGCCCTGAACTGCTACGATCCAGTGCATGGTTTACAGTTTCGGCTCTGGGACAGCAACTTGCAGGCTTGAGCAATTGAATAGCATCGCAATCGGAGACAAATGGGAGCCCGCAGCGCACTCACAGAGATACATCTGTCTGTGATCGAGTTGCGTGCTTGGTATTGAATATGGTCCTATATTTCCATTTGTGAAATCATCTTCAATGGGATGGTTTGATGGCTATTAAGTTCATTTTAATTGGATCAAACAGGCAGAAAAATGTTTCCTGTCAACAAAGGTTGTATCCCGAGGAAAGATTCCTCCAAATGATTGAAATGATTCAATTAAAACAAAACTTTCAGATAACAGAAGTGAAAATGTCAAGAAAATGCATGGCAGAGTTTGAAAAAATATATTTCAATTAATTTAATAATGAAATAAATGGAATTGAGCCACAAGGAAGTAACATGAAACGCACGTCGGGTTTAGAGGCAAAAGAGAACAATTATAAGACTGATAATAATATTAGCTAGTGTTGACATATGGTCATTATGCCCATGTGTACTGATAACTGTCAGTATAGAAGCACAAAGTAACAGTACTAAAACAAGAGGCTATGCTGTTATATTGAGTGGTAAAATGTCTCAAAGATATAGAACAATGTTTGAAATATATATGAATTGTAAATAAATGGCACTGAGCCACAAGAATGAAACATGTCCAATAATGAAACGCGCATCTGGTTAAGAGGCATTAGAGAATGAATGACAAGATTGATAATAATATAAGTTAGTGTTAACATATGATTGTTATGTCCATGGGCACTGATAACATAAGGGCCAGTATGGAAGCACAAAGTTAAAGGGTCCCTGAGGGGGGAAATAAAAAAGCCCCAAAAATGCATCTGGTAAACTTTTTACAGATCACCTCCTTGCTTGATATATTGGGATTACTCCAAACTGCTGCTGGTAACAGAGGGTCCCTATCGGGAACTGGGCCCCCGTGCTTTGCACCAGCAGTAGCTCTGTCACTGTAGTGTGCAGAATGGGACTTCCTCCCTACATCTGAATTCTCATCTTTGGAAACTAAAATGGTAGATCCCACAGCAGCATAATACAGGGGCAGGGCAACCACCGGTGCAACCGGTGCAGCTGCTCCATTGACCTTGAAGCCCGTCCCGGTCGTTACAGTCTCCCTTTCTAGCCGTTGCACCCTCTCTGGCTCCACGTGGTTCTCTCTGGTACTCAATGGCTGTACCCATGGCCCTTGATGGTCCTCTCTTTCCCCTGGCAGTCACCGTGGCCCTATCTGGCCCCTTTGGCGCTCATTGCAAGCCTTTCCTCCCAAATACTGTACGGGGTGCTCATTGCAGGGTTCGTTAACCTGGCAGTTTTGTGCTTGGGCATGCCATGTGTCTCTTTCCAGCATCTCCCCCCTGTCCCTTCCCTCTGTGTTTCTCCTCTGTGTGTCTGCTGAATGTGTGCATGTTACGAGCTGCCTGACGTTCGTTTTATTTTCTAAGTCCCGCGTGCCTGGCGTTGTTGTTGTAAGTGTTACTGTCTTTGCCGTCGTGTATTTTCTAAGTCCTGCGTCCCTGGCGTTGTTGGTGTAAGTGTTACTGTCTTTGCCGTTGTGTATTTTCTAAGTCCGACGTGCTTGGCTTTGCTCAGTTTAAGAATTTTTACGTTTTTCATCCGCCATTTTTTTCCTTGCTTAGCCGATTTTGATTGACGTAAACAAGCAAATATGACTCAGATTTGCTTCCAACCTCGCTCCCAGGCTTCCCTGGCTGTCCCCCTGTGCCGTGTGTGAGTGTGTTATTATTTTTGATAAATTATTTTGTTTGTTTTTTGGGTTTTTAAAGTTACGCACTTGGCTCACATTTGCAACCCGTGCAGTCGCGTGCCACAACTCCCATGAAACTGCTCACCGCCTGAGTCCCTTTGGCGCTTATTGCAGCCTAAGTCCTGCAAGGTGTGACCAACATCGTAAGCATTCCGGAAGCTGACAACTATATATGTGATTGTAACATTGAAAATAAAATCATAATAAACAATAGTGATGCATAAGAAAGGGAAAAACATTATGAGCCCCAACGCGTTTTGTCCAGACAGGACTTCTTCAGGGATATTGAAGGTCAAACTGGAAGAATAGAAAGAGTAGTATATGTGTGAAACCGGCTTCCAGCAGAGGTATTAGTGGAAAGCCAACGAAGAAACTATATAAGGTTAACCTAAGCATTAAGTGTCATATTTATAGTATGCTCTCATTAAGAACTTGCCTGGGATTTATGGACCAAATGTTTCACAAAGCTTCAAATAAATATAGCCTTTTATTTGTAATGATTCTATCCAATTTTGCTTTAATGGCAGCAGAAACGCTGTGTTGGCTCCTAACAGGACTGGATACATGGGGGGCATGGCAGATTCATATGTGATCTCTATTCAGTTCCATTGAAAGACTTCAATGATACATAGCCAATTGACAAGAGAAGAGTAAGTTCCAGATGTAAAATGTGGTACAGACAGACGCTCAACATGGAATCCCCTATAAGACAGGCAGAGTCTGTTAAATATACATTTTTCTATAAAAATGATTGTATGTTCATATATTAGATAGCTGTTAAGTTTCTTACTTTTTAATATACTTCATAAAGATGTGAAGTTTTTCCTGCATTTTTTAGGTAAGGTGTAGAAATTAGAGGTGACTATTGCTTCCTATCAGGATGCAGAGCTAATTATTTTAATTGTGTATTGATCGTTAATAACATTCCGATTTAATCATTTATCAAAGCAATATACGAGAAGCTCAGTAGAGTATCAGGCTCGGGTGAGCTCTTTATCTCCACCCTGATAAGGTCACTGAATAAAATAGGGGAGTAGGATTAGCTAAGAGATGGGTCCAAAGGGCTTTCAGAACAATCTGATTGAATAATCATTCATAGTCTAAGGTGTGAGGTTGCCATCAGTGCAGGCGGTGCAATGCAGTGGGGCCCTACCCTTGGGGGGGGCTGTAAACTTTTTTTTTATATTTCATCCTGGCCCTGCCATTGGCCAGGGTAGGGAATCCCCAATGATGTCACACACTTCAGCACAGCAAGTCTACTGTCATTGCATGATACAACCTTTTGCCTGAAAAATTACCAGCTGCCATGCATTGAATAACAATTTTTTTAAGTCATTGAATATTATTTTTTTTATGAAAAATGCCAAATTTAAACATCTAGCTCCTTCGAATTAATGATACAACTGATGGGCAAATACCATCAGATTTTAATAAATGTTATTTCTCTAATTAATCTCAATTTAGATGGAATTGGTATCTACACCTGGCACAGAACCGTGTCTATTAGTATTAAGTACGTAGCGGGGGGCCCTACGCTCACCCCCGACCCAGCACGCACCGCTAATCATCCCTAACCACAATGGCAGAGGGCTAATTAACACCAAGCAATGGCAGCTAGATCCAATTAGCAGTCACCGGCGGACGTGCCCTTTTCATGTCTATTAATAGTGGGTGAAGGGTTAAACCTGTCCTATTCATCTTAGCACTCAATTAACCATTTAATTGTCCTGTTATCTGACAATGACCATAACGGTAGAAACGACAATGTAATTAGCTGACTATGCACAGGGAGGGCAGCAATTAAACATTAATATTCCTGGATTACCCGATGATGCCCCTGACGAGGGTCTCTTCCAAAACTAAAGGGTAGCAGGTGATTTAAAGGGATATATAACGTATTTACTATGTATATAATGTCCCTGTGCATCAATTAACAGAGCTTATAAGCTCTCTATTTACTGCTTAAATCAAACAAATAGTCCCTGTATGGGTGTACCCTCTGCAGCTCATAAAGATACAGACTATCCTGTACTTGCTGTGCTATGTCTCATACTAACCAAACAGGGACCGACTCTCTACAAAATGCTGCAGAGGTTTGGTCCGTGATAGGCTAGGACACTACTCTGCATACCTAGCCCTACAGTGTCTGTGTCTTAATGAGCTGCAGAGGTCAGGCCCATAAAGGGACTATTTGCTTGATTTTAGGCAGTAAAAACAGAACTTTTAAGCACTTAATAAAGTAAATAGATTTAAAGGGATATTATATACATAGTAACACCCAGGAACCGTCCATATCCCTTTAATGTTCAATACAAGGAAGAGCTGGTTAGGGCTCCTGATTGGGCCGATGGAAGAGTCCAGATCAGGTGGGAGGGTTCCGCTCAGCAAATATCTCATTAGGGAGGTCCCAGGTTACTTCATGATGATGTCCAAGCTGTGATGTTCCAGGTCACTTCACTCTATATGCATCAGTTTGGGGGTCCCAGGTTACCTTATGTATGATGATGTCCTGGCTGTGATTTTCCAGGTCACTTCACTCCACATGCATCAGTTTGGGGTCCCAGGTTACCTTATGTATGATGATGTCCTGGCTGTGATTTTCCAGGTCACTTCACTCCACATTCATCAGTTTGGGGCTCCCAGGTTACTTCATGATGATGTCCCGCTGTGATGTTCCAGGTAACTTCACTCTACATGCATCAGTTTGAGGGTCCCAGGTTGCTTCATGATGATGTCCCGCTGTGATGTTCCAGGTAACTTCACTCTACATGCATCATTTTGGGGGTCCCAGGGTAAATAATGTATGATGATGACCTGGCTGTAATTTTTCAGGTCACTTCACTCCACATGCATCAGTTTGGGGGTCCCACGTTACTTCATGTATGATGATGTCTTGGCTGTGATGTTCCAAGTCACTTCACTCCACATGCATCTGTTTGGGGGTCCCAGGTTACTTCATAATGGTAATGTCTCGACTCTGATGTATGAGGTCACTTCACTCCACATGCATCAGTTTGGGGGTCCCACGTTACTTCATGTATGATGATGTCTTGGCTGTGATGTTCCAAGTCACTTCACTCCACATGCATCTGTTTGGGGGTCCCAGGTTACTTCATAATGGTAATGTCTCGACTCTGATGTATGAGGTCACTTCACTCCACATGCATCAGATTTTAGTGTCCCAGGTTACTTCATGTATGATGATGTCCTGGTTGTGATGTTCCATGTCACTTCACTCTACATGCATCAGTTTGGGGGTCCCAGGTTACTCCATGATGATGTCCCGGCTGTGATGTTCCAGGTCACTTCACTCTACATGCATCAGTTTGGGGGTCCCAGGTTACTCCATGATGATGTCCCGGCTGTGATGTTCCAGGTCACTTCACTCTATATGCATCAGTTTGGGGGTCCCGGGTTACTTCATTTATGATAATGTCCGGGCTGTGATGTTCCAGGTTACTTCCCTCTACATGCATCAGTTTTGGGGGTCCCAGGTTACCTCATGTATGATGATGACCTGGCTTTGATGTTCAATGTCACTTCACTCCCCATGCATCAGTTTGGGGGTCCCAGGTTACTTCATAATGGTAATGTCCCGGCTGTGATGTTCCAACTTACTTCCCTCCACATGGATCAGTTTGGGGGTGCCAGGTTACCTCATGTATGATGATGTCCTGGCTGTGATGTTCCAGGTCACTTTCCTCCACTTTCCTTTACATGCATCAGTTTGGGGCTCCCAGGTTACTTCATGTATGGTCAGTTTGGGGGTCCCAGGTTACTTCATGTATGGTCAGTTTGGGGGTCCCAGGTTACTTCATGTATGGTCAGTTTGGGGGTCCCAGGTTACTTTATGTAGGATCAGTTTGGGAGTCCCAGGTTACTTCATGTATGGTCAGTTTGGGGGTCCCAGGTTACTTCATGTATGGTCAGTTTGGGGGTCTCAGGTTACTTCATGTATGGTCAGTTTGGGGGTCCCAGGTTACTTCATGTATGGTCAGTTTGGGGGTCCCAGGTTACTTCATGTAAGGTCTGTTTGGGGGTCCCATGTTACTTCATGTATGGACAGTTTGGGGGTCCCAGGTTACTTCATGTATGGCCAGTTTGGGGGTCCCAGGTTACTTTATGTAGGATCAGTTTGGCAGTCCCAGGTTACTTCATGTATGGTCAGTTTGGGGGTCCCAGGTTACTTCATGTATGGTCAGTTTGGGGGTCTCAGGTTACTTCATGTATGGTCAGTTTGGGGGTCCCAGGTTACTTCATGTATGGTCAGTTTGGGGGTCCCAGGTTACTTCATGTATGGTCAGTTTGGGGGTCCCAGGTTACTTCATGTATGGTCAGTTTGGGGGTCCCAGGTTACTTCATGTATGGTCAGTTTGGGGGTCCCAGGTTAATTCATGTATGGTTAGTTTGGGGGTCCCAGGTAACTTCATGTATGGTCCGTTTGGGGGTCCCGGGTTACTTCATGTATGGTCAGTTTGGGGGTCCCAGGTTACTTCATGTATGGTCAGTTTGGGGCTCCCAGGTTACTTTATGTAGGATCAGTTTGGGAGTCCCAGGTTACTTCATGTATGGTCAGTTTGGGGGTCCCAGGTTACTTCATGTATGGTCAGTTTGGGGGTCTCAGGTTACTTCATGTATGGTCAATTTGGGGGTCCCAGGTTACTTCATGTATGGTCAGTTTGGGGGTCTCAGGTTACTTCATGTATGGTCAGTTTGGGGGTCCCAGGTTACTTCATGTATGGTCAGTTTGGGGGTCCCAGGTTACTTCATGTATGGTCCGTTTGGGGGGTCCCAGGTTACTTCATGTATGGTCAGTTTGGGGGTCCCAGGTTACTTTATGTAGGATCAGTTTGGGAGTCCCAGGTTACTTCATGTATGGTCAGTTTGGGGGTCCCAGGTTACTTCATGTATGGTCAGTTTGGGGGTCTCAGGTTACTTCATGTATGGTCAGTTTGGGGGTCCCAGGTTACTTCATGTATGGTCAGTTTGGGGGTCCCAGGTTACTTCATGTAAGGTCTGTTTGGGGGTCCCATGTTACTTCATGTATGGACAGTTTGGGGGTCCCAGGTTACTTCATGTATGGTCAGTTTGGGGGTCCCAGGTTACTTTATGTAGGATCAGTTTGGCAGTCCCAGGTTACTTCATGTATGGTCAGTTTGGGGGTCCCAGGTTACTTCATGTATGGTCAGTTTGGGGGTCTCAGGTTACTTCATGTATGGTCAGTTTGGGGGTCCCAGGTTACTTCATGTATGGTCAGTTTGGGGGTCCCAGGTTACTTCATGTATGGTCAGTTTGGGGGTCTCAGGTTACTTCATGTATGGTCAGTTTGGGGGTCCCAGGTTACTTCATGTATGGTCAGTTTGGGGGTCCCAGGTTAATTCATGTATGGTTAGTTTGGGGGTCCCAGGTAACTTCATGTATGGTCCGTTTGGGGGTCCCGGGTTACTTCATGTATGGTCAGTTTGGGGGTCCCAGGTTACTTCATGTATGGTCAGTTTGGGGCTCCCAGGTTACTTTATGTAGGATCAGTTTGGGAGTCCCAGGTTACTTCATGTATGGTCAGTTTGGGGGTCCCAGGTTACTTCATGTATGGTCAGTTTGGGGGTCTCAGGTTACTTCATGTATGGTCAATTTGGGGGTCCCAGGTTACTTCATGTATGGTCAGTTTGGGGGTCTCAGGTTACTTCATGTATGGTCAGTTTGGGGGTCCCAGGTTACTTCATGTATGGTCAGTTTGGGAGTCCCAGGTTACTTCATGTATGGTCAGTTTGGGGGTCCCAGGTTACTTCATGTATGGTCAGTTTGGGGGTCTCAGGTTACTTCATGTATGGTCAGTTTGGGGGTCCCATGTTACTTCATGTATGGTCAGTTTGGGGGTCCCAGGTTACTTTATGATCAGTTTGGGAGTCCCAGGTTACTTCATATATGGTCAGTTTGGGGGTCCCAGGTTACTTCATGTTTGGTCAGTTTGGGGGTCCCAGGTTACTTCATGTATGGTCAGTTTGGGGGTCCCAGGTTACTTCATGTATGGTCAGTTTGGGGATCCCAGGTTACTTCATATATGGTCAGTTTGGGGGTCCCAGGTTACTTCATGTTTGGTCAGTTTGGGGGTCTCAGGTTACTTCATGTATGGTCAGTTTGGGGGTCCCAGGTTACTTCATGTATGGTCAGTTTGGGGGTCCCAGGTTACTTCATGTATGGTCAGTTTGGGGGTCTCAGGTTACTTCATGTATGGTCAGTTTGGGGGTCCCAGGTTACTTCATGTATGGTCAGTTTGGGGGTCCCAGGTTACTTCATGTATGGTCAGTTTGGGGGTCTCAGGTTACTTCATGTATGGTCAGTTTGGGGGTCCCAGGTTACTTCATGTATGGTCAGTTTGGGGGTCCCAGGTTAATTCATGTATGGTCAGTTTGGGGATCCCAGGTTACTTCATATATGGTCAGTTTGGGGGTCCCAGGTTACTTCATGTTTGGTCAGTTTGGGGGTCTCAGGTTACTTCATGTATGGTCAGTTTGGGGGTCCCAGGTTACTTCATGTATGGTCAGTTTGGGGGTCCCAGGTTACTTCATGTTTGGTCAGTTTGGGGGTCTCAGGTTACTTCATGTATGGTCAGTTTGGGGGTCCCAGGTTACTTCATGTATGGTCAGTTTGGGGGTCCCAGGTTACTTCATGTATGGTCAGTTTGGGGGTCCCAGGTTACTTAATGTATGATCAGTTTGGGGGTCCCAGGTTACTTCATGTATGGTCAGTTTGGGGCTCCCAGGTTACTTCATGTATGGTCAGTTTGGGGGTCCCAGGTTACTTCATGTATGGTCAGTTTGGGGGTCCCAGGTTACTTCATGTATGGTCAGTTTGGGGGTCACAGGTTACTTAATGTATAGTCAGTTTGGGGGTCCCAGGTTACTTCATGTATGGTCAGTTTGGGGGTCCCAGGTTACTTCATGTATGGTCAGTTTGGGGGTCCCAGGTTACTTCATGTATGGTCAGTTTGGGGCTCCCAGGTTACTTCATGTATGGTCAGTTTGGGGGTCCCAGGTTACTTCATGTATGGTCAGTTTGGGGGTCCCAGGTTACTTCATGTATGGTCAGTTTGGGGGTCACAGGTTACTTAATGTATAGTCAGTTTGGGGGTCCCAGGTTACTTCATGTATGGTCAGTTTGGGGGTCCCAGGTTACTTCATGTATGGTCAGTTTGGGGGTCCCAGGTTACTTCATGTATGGTCAGTTTGGGGGTTCCAGGTTACTTTATGTTTTCTCCGCAGCTTATGCAGTTCGTGAATACACAGACGATATTTTTTTCTAAGTGCCGCAGGTTGTATTTTTTGTGTGTAGGTCTCGCTTTCCTTGTTTGATGTTCTACGGGCCATACTTTTTTAATACAATTTTTTAAAAACTACTACGGGTCTCGCATTCTGAATTGAGTAATTGAGTTTTGTGTTGATGTGTAGTTCTGCCTAAGTCATGCTGGGTCGTAGGGATGAGCGCCTACAGCGCTCATCTCCACCGGCGCTCCCTGCCTAAGTCGGACTGGGTCATAGGGATAAGCGCCTATGGCGGCAACATCGTTACCTGCATTGCAATTTTGTTGCCATCATTTTTTGATGGGCAAGTTGCTAGTTAAATATATAGTTGTGAGTAGCAAAAAATGTTGCTAAAGCTGACGTTACCAAGGGGCGTGGCTATGCCAGCATTGGGGGCGGGGCCTAAAACCTGATCTTAACAGAAGCTGGCGGCCATTCGCATTTCAGAGAAAGACAGCAAAGTGAGTGGGAGGGAGAGAGGTACAGAGCGAGAGAGACAGGTACAGAGAGAGACGGGTACAGAGAAAGAGAGAGAGAGACAGGTACAGAGAGGGAGGGGTACAGAGTGAGAGAGAGCAAGAGCGCACACAGACAGAGAGGGCGCACAAAGACAGCGCACAGAGAGAGAGTGAACAGAGTTCGCAGAGAGCGCACAGAGAGAGAGAGCTTGACAAAGAGAGGGAGGGGTACAGAGAGGGAGAGAGTACACAGACAGCACACAAAGAGCAAGAAAGAGAGTGCAGACAGAGAGTGCACAGGGAGAGAGAGAGTCCACCGACAGAGAGATCACACACAGACAGTGCACACAGAGAGCGTGAGAGAGTACAGAGACAGAGATCAGACAGAGACAGCAGTGCACACAGAGCACAGATAGAGAAAGCGCACACGCAGGGAGCACACAGAGAATGACAAAGAGAGGGATGCATACAGAATGAGAGAGAGCACACAAAGAGCAAGAGAGAGCGCAGACAGAGAGTACACAGAGAGAGAGTGCACAGACAGAGCGCACAGAGAGACAGTGTGCACAAATATAAAGCAGAGAGAGCACACAAACAGAGAGAGCACAGAGATTGACAAAGAGAGGGAGAGGTACAGAGAGAGAGCACACAGAAAGCACACAAAGAGCAAGAGAGAGAGCGCAGACAGAGAGTGCACCGACAGAGAGAGAGTGCACAGACAGAGAGCACAAAGAGAGAGAGAGTGCACAGACAAAGATAACAGAGACAGAGAGTGCACACAGACAAATATCACACACAGACAGCAGTGCACACAGAGCGCAGATAGAAAAAGCGCACACGCAGAGAGCGCACAGAGATCGACAAAGAGAGGGAGGCGTACAGAGCGAGAGAGAGCACACAGACAGCACACAAAGAGCGAGAGAGAGATAGGGCCGACAGAGAGAGTGCAGAGAGAGAGAGAGAGCACAGATAGAGCACACAGACAGAGAGCACACAGAGAGACAGAGAGCACACAGAGAGACAGAGAGCACAGAGAGAGAGAGAGAGAGAGACACACAGAGAGAGCACTCAGACATAGAGCACACAGAGATCGACACACAGAGAGGGATGGGTACAGAGAGAGAGAGTGCACACAGACAGAGAGATCACAGACAGTGCACACAAAGAGCTAGCGAGTGCACAGACAAAGAGAGAATGCACAGAGAGAGAGAGTGCACAGAGAGAGAAAGTGCACAGACAGAGAGCAGAGAAGGAGAGCGCACAGAGAGCGAGAGCCACAGAGAGTACACACATACAGAGCACACAAAGATTGAGAGAGAGACTGCTCAGAGAGAGAGTGCACAGACAGAGAGCAGAGACAGAGAGAGCACAGAGAGAGAAAGGGACACACAGAGAGTGCACATATATAGAGAGTGCACACACAGAGAGTGCACAGAAATTGACACAGAGAGGGAGGGTTACAGAGAGAGAGCACAGACAGCTCACACAGAAAGTGCGATAGAGCACACAGACAGAGTGCACAGAAAGAGAGAGCACAGAGAGAGAGTGCAATGGCAGAGAGCAGAGAGAGTGCACAGACAGAGAGATCACACACAGACAGCAAAAGAGAGCACAGAAAGAGAGAGTGCTCAGAGAGAAAGTGCACAGACAGAGAGCAGAGACAGAGAGCGCACAGAGAGAGCGTTCACACAGAGAGCATACAGAGATCAACACAGACAGGGTGGGGTACAAAGAGAGAGTGCATACAGACAACGCCCACACAAACAGTCGAAGGAGCTCATTGCGGAGCTCGCGATGAGCGCTGAAAGTGCTCATTGCAAGGTCTGAAAGGTGCAGGTTGGCTGACTCCTGCAATGAGAGGCAAAGCCACTCATTGTGGGGTCATGAAGTGGAAGGGAGAGTGGCTCGCAAAGAACACTTTTGGCGCTCATTGCAAACAGCATTGCCAGACTTCAAATTTTATTGCTGTTATTTTTGACGGGCAAGTCGCTAGTATATATATGTGTGCTTCATGCACGTAGGATGTAAGGTGAGTGGAGTAGCTATAGAAAGGGGTCTTGGGGGGAGTAGCTATGGAAAGGGGTCTTAGCGAGGGATGCTGTTATTGCAAGGGGTCTTAGGAAGTCGGATGTTATGGGAATCGGTTTAGGGGAAAGGTTCTATGTGATTTGGTACCTAGGAAGAGCCCGGCGCAAAAACATTTTTACAACCTCCCCTTGGGGGGCTCAACTGTTTTAGCTCCAGGGCCCTCCATGCTCTAGCTCCACCAATTAGGAAGAGCATGCCTAGATGGTTAAATCAGTAATTACAGAAGCTTGTATGGTTAAAGTTTCTGCCATCTTTCTAACTGAGCATGCTCTTCCTGTTCGTTATGCCCCACTGTGGGTTATGAATAACAGGATAGTAAAGTCAGATTCAAACATCATAAAAAAAAGCAAACTGATTGCCGTCTTGTTTGTGCAATCAGACTGAGCAATAAAGCAGATATTTGGTGATGGATGGGTTAAAACATACTCTCTGTGTTTCTGCAAAATGATAGGAAACGATTCACTTAATCGAGGGTTTAACCCTTCATTACATCATTTCTAGATCACACACAGCGAGGAACTCTCCGTGCCGCCCTCGCTCTGCAAATTTCTTTATTTTATATTATATTTTTTATATTAATGACTCTCCGCAGCATGAATAAAATTATTTAAATCAGTTATTACTTTTATGATTTGCTGAGGCCGCGTAATATATTCTTAAAAGAGAAAAGTAATTAGCGGCAAAGTCAGAGGCGAAACTATTTATAATACAAAACAGGAGACATTTGTTGTTGTTGGAGTTTAATTTTCTTTATAATTAAATTTATTATACTTAGATATGTAAATGTATGCAAAGGTCTGAGCCTGAGACTGAATTCATTCACCCCGGAAAATATCAATTTGGGATAGCGTTTAGTCTCACAAACACAATATTATTCATAATGATCTAGATAAATATTGTATCTACCTGGCCTGGCTGGGGCATCTTGGTGGGATTTAATTTTCTTTATAAAAATAAATAAAACATAACTTATTTTGTGCATGTCCATTTCCTGCTAATGTCTCCAGAAGTTTGTCCTTGCAAACAAAATTACCTTTATTGAAAGCACTTGTAGTTTTAAACGCCACATTCCCAGTGTGCAGCTTGAACGTTCCTGTTTCCCACCTTGATCAGGAGATATCAAAATGAGAGATTCACGGCATCATAACTGTATATATAAATAAAAAATAGAGTCTATAGTCTTTCAAATGTGTGTAATTTAAATATAGGGGAGGGGCAGGGCTGGATTTACATCTCAGGCACCCCTGGGCACGGCAGCTTCCTCCCCCTTGTAACTCTCTAGTTCCACGTGTTCGCCCCCTAGAGGCGATTCTATGAACATCAGTATTTCCATTTTATATACCAAGGAACATTTGAAGTGTAAAATGAGGCAGCTGCCTAGTTGGCCTAATGAGATATCCGGCCACGTAGGGTGATATGATAGAAACCTTTAAATATATAACATATATTGCCTCAGAAGAAAAATATTATCGACCCATAATGTGCAAAAGTACAGAAAATAAAGTAGATAAGTGGAACAGCCTTCAGGTGCTAGGGGTAGGGACTAGTAAAGTAAAGGAATTTAAGCATGACTCGGACCAGCCTAAGACTAATTTGAAGACTAATTAAGCCAAATGTTTTAGATACATTAAGTGGTACATTAAATGAGCCAATTTGTTCTTCTCTAGATTTTTATGTAACCCTGAACTGAATTAGTATCAGGAGCCTCTGTACTGGAGAAGATAAAAAGGGCCACTGTAAAATAAAAAGATATGTTTGAAAAATTTGAGTCTGACTACTAGAATGTGGCCGGCCAAACCTGATGAGCTCTGGAAGATGATCAACCAGTACCACTGAGCATAGGGAGGTGACCAGCCAGTCCCCATTAGCACAAGAAGGTTACCAGCTAGTCCCCATGAGCTCTGGAAGGTAACCAGCCTGTCTCCATGGCTCGTCACCCTCCAGTGCACAAGAGTTTTGGCTGGTTACCTTGCAGAGCTCATGGGGTTTGTCTGGTTACTTCTAATGCTCATGGGGTTTGGCTGGTTACCTCCCAATGCTCATGGAGTTTGGCTGGTTACTTCGAATGCTCATTGTGTTTGGCTGGTTACTTCTAGTGCTCATGGGGTTTGCCTGGCACCTTCCAGTGCTCATAGGTTTTGGCTGGCACCTCCCAATGCTCATGGGGTTTGGCTGGTTACTTCTAGTGCTCATCAGGTTTGGCTGATTACTTCTAGTGCTCATTGGGTTTAGGTGGCACCTCCCAGTGCACATGGGGTTTGGCTGGTTACTTCTAGTGCTCATCAGGTTCGGCTGGTTACTTCTAGTTCTCATTGGGTTTGGCTGATTACTTCTACAGTAGTGCTCATTGGGTTTAGGTGCCACCTCCCAGTGCACATGGGGTTTGGCTGGCACCTCCCAGTGCTCATGGGTTTTGGCTGGTTACTTCTAGTGCTCATCAGGTTTGGCTGATTACTTCTAGTGCTCATTGGGTTGAGGTGGCACCTCCCAGTGCACATGGGGTTTGGCTGGTTACTTCTAGTGCTCATCAGGTTTGGCTGGTTACTTCTAGTTCTCATTGGGTTTGGCTGGTTACTTCTAGTGCTCATGGGGTTTGGCTGGCACCTCCCAGTGCTCATGGGGATTGGCTGGCACCTCCCAGTGCTCATGGGGATTGCCCCCCCCCCCCCCAGTGCACATGGGGTTTGGCCGGTTTACTTCTAGTGTCATCAGGTTTGGCTGATTACTTCTAGTGCTCATTTGGTTGAGGTGGCACCTCCCAGTGCACATGGAGTTTGGCTGGTTACTTCTAGTGCTCATCAGGTTTGGCTGGTTACTTCTAGTTCTCATTGGGTTTGGCTGGTTACTTCTAGTGCTCATGGGGTTTGGCTGGCACCTCCCAGTGCTCATGGGGATTGGCTGGCACCTCCCAGTGTTCATGGGGATTGGCTGGCACCCACTAGTGCACATGGGGTTTGGCTGGTCACCTCCCAGTGCTCATGTGGTTTGGCTGGTCACCTTCCAGGGCTCATGGTAACTGATTGGTCACCTTTTAGTGCTCACAGGTGTAGTTACACAAGGACATTTACAATTCTAGGCTGGTGAGGAAGCGATTTGGTGCCAATTGCAGTCAGATCCAATTGCCTAACAAAGCCCCCTGAATTCTCCTTGTTCCTCCCACCCTCCACTGAAAGATAAAAATACACCCACATGATCCAGCTCTCAGGAAGTGATGCAACAAGCACAAAATGCATTCATTTATTCATAAGCAGAGTCTTCACAGACTTTTCCTCAAAACAGTTTTTCTCCCCATGGATTATAAAGCTGCTCATGTTGTTAGATATATTCTTCATATACAAGATCCTTTTCCCTTTAAGTTTCCTTAGTGTCTGATTCCTTACTTGTTCACGTCTCGGTTATAGTTCCATTTTCAGATTAATGTGACGAACAGGACATTTCTCTCCATTAACCTCTCACTGACCCTGTGCGTTGGAGCCAGTCAGGCACCGCAGGGTGGGATGATGCAGTGCATGGTACCAACACGCCATTTAAAGCCATCTTTATTTAATGACCCCACCGAGTGCGATGTACAGTAAATCTTCCCCTTACCCTTCTGCTTTCTGCTTGCCAAGAGCCTGGGGGCTACAACTCAAAGTAAGAACCATAGAGGAACTCGATCACTGCTGATCGCACAAGCCCTCAGCAACTTGTTAGCCAGAACAATAAAAATATGTTGCAGTGTATAATAGTGCAGAGTATCTGGCTTTCCTGCTCAGAATTTGGAGAAATACAGCTGGGCGGGGACATGCAAATTAGGCCACAATGCTCTCTTTAATCCAAATCTCCTTTATAAATAACTACTATTAGGACATGCCTGTTGTATTACACAGCATAATATAGAATAGACTATGCACCAGCTAGGAGACCTACCCACAGAGAGCACTGTTTTGATGTTATATAGATCTCATCAGTGTGTGGCTGATACCGAACTCGATTTTGTAGGAAGACTATTTACCACAACATCATTTTCCCTATGGTGGCCAAAATAGTGATATTCTGCCCCCTGAAAATGTGCTACCCTAGGCCTGGCACCACAAGGCCACTGCCTGAATGAGAATAATATTTATTATTTAATTAAATGAATACACATAATTTATGTACTGTAGATAGATATAGATCCAACAAATGTCTTTGTGTTGAGGGGGCAACTAAAGAGTGCATGTTCACACCATTAGTTAAAATACTATGAATAAAGTTGAAATATTTAATCAAACAAAAAAGAATGTTGAAAATGTAATTTCACATAGACAAAGGAATGGTCATATGGCACATTACACGCTCTATATTAAAATAAAATGTTAATAATTATTATTATTATTATTATTATTATTATTATTATTATTATTATTATTATCAAGAGAAATACCTAAAACAATTAAACCATATTGGGGTCTCTCCGCCACCCATAGAATCTGGACATTAATTGGGTTGTGCGATCAATACAATGAGATTGGTAAATATCCAATAGCAAATTATTCTTTTTAAACACCTATTCTATTGTTGCCTAGATGAATGTATACATTGGATTCACTGTCACTACCTCCCAAATGAAGGTTATAGAGGGCTGTGGTTCAATAATGTATTGCTAGCCTGGAGACTGGATCTGTATTACACTCTGCAGCTTCTCACTTATGGTTAAATACAAACACAGGCCACACATTTCTGAGCATTGAGCAGGGAAACGCGCGTCGGGTTTATGGTGGGGATACATGGCATCTATAAGGTGACTGTTACTACAGTACATCATATTCAAGGATAGTTATCTTAGTAAGAGGTAGAGTGATGTGGGCCCGTCACACGTCAGACACATGAGGGCAAGGTGAATCTGAGCTTACATTAGGTAGTAGTTACTAGTTTTCTAGCTCAGAGTTTTACTGTTGTGGGCATGACAGGAGAATACAGATTGTCACAATGTTACGGCTGCGCATTGATATACTAATTACAATGTGTGGTCTGTCCTTGTAATTAACAGTTAAGTGAGAAGTTGCAGAGTCTGATATAGATATGGTCTCCAGGCTAGAAATAAACTACTGACCCACACACAGCCCTCTATATTTACCCTTCATTTGTGAGGTAGTGACTGTGAATGAAATTGATATATTTGTCTAGGTGACAATAAAAAAGATTTTTAACATGAATAATTTGCTATTGGGTCATTGAAGATTTTTGTCAGGCTTTGATTGTTAAACCCAATTAATGTACGGATTCTATGGGTAGCGGAGTTCTGGAATATATTTTAGTTGTTTTTTATGAATTCCTCTTGATAATAATAATAATAATAATAATAATAATGTCACATTTTATCTTAATGTAGTTTCCTTGATGGTCCAGTGGCTGCAACTTGGGTTCGATTACATTCAGGGAACCAAGAGGTCACACCATCCAGAAGCCATGCAGAGTTGGGCCTGGTCAGTAGTGGGATGGGAGACCACCTAGGAATGCAAGGAGCTGTATGCTGTGTCCCACTGGAGTATAAACTGTCAACCCACTCCGGTATCTCTGCCATGAATAGCAGGTGGATCAGCATGGTATGTTACAGTCCATGAGCTTACGGAGATTCGGACATGACTGAACGACGTAAACACACACATATTGTGTCATATGCTGTTCTTGTGGCTATGTGACATGTTGGAAATAAATATTTAAATATTATTTTAGTCTCAAATTGCTCCAATGAAAGTAGGATGAAGTGTCAGGTTTGTGTGTTTTGCTCTAACTACCAATTAACAGCATCAGTGATGAGTCAGGAAGGGGCTCTGTTACTTGACATAAGACCACATACTCCTATGAATAAAGTGTAGAGGTGCGTGTAGGCTGGTAATGCCCATGTGCCATGAGGTGGATGTAGGATAGTAATGCCCATGTGCCATGAGTTGGGTGTAGGCTGGTAATGCCCATGTGCCATGAGTTGGGTGTAGGCTGGTAATGTCCATGTGTCATGAGGTGGATGTAGGATAGTAATGCCCATGTGCCATGAGTTGGGTGTAGGCTTGTAATGCCCATGTGCCATGAGTTGGGTGTAGGCTGGTAATGTCCATGTGTCATGAGGTGGATGGTAATGCCCATGTGCCATGAGGTGAGTGTAGGCTGGTAATATCCATGTGCCAAGAGGTGGATGTAGGCTGGTAATGTCCATGTGTCATGAGATGGATGTAGGATAGTAATGCCAATATGCCATGAGATGGGTGTAGGCTGGTAATGCCCATGTGCCATGAGTTGGGTGTAGGCTGGTAATGTCCATGTGTCATGAGGTGGATGTAGCATAGTAATGCCCATGTGCCATGAGATGGGTGTAGGATGGAAATGCCCATGATCCATGAGGTGGATGGTAATGCCCATGTGCCATGAGGTGAGTGTAGGCTGGTAATATCCATAGAGGTGGATGTAGGCTGGTAATGTCCATGTGTCATGAGGTGGATGTAGGATAGTAATGCCAATGTGCCATGAGATGGGTGTAGGATGGTAATGCCCATGATCCATGAGGTGGATGGAAATGTCCATGTGCCATGAGGTGGTTGTAGGCTGGTAATGTCCATGTCACATGAGGTGGATGTAGGATAGTGATGCCCATGTGCCATGAGATGGGTGTAGGATGGTGATGCCCATGATCCATGAGGTGGATGGTAATGCCCATGTGCCATGAGGAGGGTGTAGGCTGGTAATGCCCATGTGCCATGAGGTGGATGCAGGATGGTAATGCCCATGTGCCATGAGGTGGATGTAGGATGGTAATGCCCATGTGCAATGAGATGGGTGTAGGATGGTAATGCCCATGATCCATGAGGTGGATGGTAATGCCTATGTGCAATGAGGTGGATGTAGGATGGTAATGCCCATGTGCCATGAGGGTGCTGGGAAGTGTCCAGATTAAACTATTTATTAAGACATGAAGATAAGACAAACAGTTTATTCCATATGCAGCCTAGTTAGGGAGACCATACCCACATTAACTCCCCCAATCTATTTGGTCTCTTTTCATTGGAGGGCTTCCCTAATAGATCTCTATCTCAATTATAACTCTAAAAAACATTATAACTGGACAAGTGAGATTCACGTTGGGGAAGAAAAGTGAGGGGCTTCTTTTCCTACAGCTACATTTTATTTACAACTAGCGACTTGCCCGTCAAAAAATGACGGCAATATGATGTATATGTTTGTGAAGTTGTTTAGTTATTTAAATATTTTTTTGACCCTTGTAAGTATTGTGATATGAACATGTATTTTTGTAAAATGTTGATGTAATGGTTTTTTAACATGAAATTTGTATCTAAAGAATTGTTAACTTTAATATACATAGAATCCAGAGGAAAGTAAAAAGTAAAAAGACTTTTTGAAACGTCCTGAATTTTAACATGAAGTTTAAAATATATGTAAGCAATAACCTTAAAAGTATATATTTTTAAAATTGAACTTTATTTTTTATGTAACTTTGGAAGTTTTGCAAAACATTTGTCTAATTTTGAACATTATAAACAGGAACATAGTAAATACATTTTGTAACCTAATTTTGAATTAAAAGTATTAACATTTGAATGTAAAAACAGTTTAACTTTAAATTAATCATTATTAACATGCAATTTGTATCAGAATAATTGTTAAGTTTAATATACATTGAATGTAGAGGAAGGCATACAGTAAAAACTCTCCTTAAACCGTACATAATTAAAGTAATTAATTACTGAGCACATAAACTGGCGATAAACATTAATGTAGGTAGTAATCTTCAGATAACAGATAATATTTACATTGTGACTTAAAAGGTGCTTGAGCTCTTAACATGAACTTTGTAATATGTTGAATATTGTTTTTAAACTTGTAACATTAGAAACATTAACATAGTGACTTAACATTTTAACATAATTTTTCATAGAAATGCAAGGCAAGTATTTTGTGAGGCGAATTATCCATAAACATGACTTCCATTAATTATGACTGAATTAAACAACCAATTGTTTTGTATTTTTGAATGTTTTTCCAAAATGTTTGCATGGCTTTAGTTTGTATCCTGCAAAGTTATAGTACTTCATAGTAGACAATGTTTTTAGTAAAAATACGTCCATCTTCTAATAAATCACCTTGACTTTCATTGTTTTCAATGTAAACTTTAATAGCCTGTGGATTTTTGCACCGTGACAACGCAACGTACAATTGACCATGGTTCTTCCAAGAAAATACCCACAGATTTGAAAGTTTGACCTTGTGATTTATTAATGGTCATGGCAAATGCCATAATAATGGGAAATTGTCTTCTTTGAAGTATAAAAGGGAGACTACTTTCACTTGGTGCTAAATCTATTCTTGGTATGAAAACTCTCTCTCCTTTATGGGTCCCAGTTAAAATTTCAGCATCTATAAAATGGTCCTTTAATTGTTGAACAATTAATCTTGTGCCATTGCATAGGCCTTTTTTGGGGTTCATATTTCGCAGTAACATGATAATTGCACCTTTCTTTAGCTGCAAAATATGTGGTGGCATTCCAGAAGGAGTTAAAGAGTTTATGAATTCAGTTGAAAAGTTTGCCTGACTTTCATTGTCATCAGCAAGTACAGAATCAGCACTGTGATAATTTCTTTGTGGTGCATTAATTTTTTTAAAGATTTCACTATTGAGTATTAATGCATCTTTATTTTTACACGTCAGTATAACTTGGTTGGCAAGCTCGGAATATTCTTCGTTATTTATGCTCCCTTCAAATATAGCCGATATAATATCTTGTTGACAAATCATATGAGGTGGGATCTCTACAGTGTCGTCAGGTAAATGTAGTATTTTTTCTGTTCTGCCTTCTCCAATTTTAATAAGCCAATCATTGAAATCAGTTTGGCCTTCTGATCTCATATTTTGTTGCAGTTGAAGATGGGTAAAATGTTTCCATACTGTACTTGACTTTATACATGTTTCGATAATGTCAGTTCGATTTCCATGTACAACGACAGGTAATGTTTGTCTAAAATCGCCACCCAACAACATTACCTTTCCAC
Source organism: Discoglossus pictus (assembly GCA_027410445.1). Classification (NCBI taxonomy): domain Eukaryota; kingdom Metazoa; phylum Chordata; class Amphibia; order Anura; family Alytidae; genus Discoglossus; species Discoglossus pictus. Next base: position 461,103 of record JAPZIH010000659.1, read on the forward strand.
CAAATGGAAAAATATTATCCATGACTTCACGAAGCAAACGGTCAATACATTGGAGGGCATAGCATGACATCATTGTGGCCTCATCTATTATAATTAATTTACATTTCTTCAATTTCTTTGCTTGTAAGGATGTCATGCGAATATCTGACACAGAATTTTCTAAAATAGGCACTGGCAGTTTAAATCCACTATGAACAGTTCTTCCACCTTCTAATAAAAGTGCAGCAATTCCAGTAGTGGCAAACGCCATTGCTATTTTTCCTTGTGCTCGTACTGAACTCATTAATAAATTGTACAAATATGTTTTTCCTGATCCGCCAGGTCCATCAAGATAGAAATAACGCTCTGTCACCATGTCATCATCTATAGCATTTTTAATTGCATGAAATGCTTGCAATTGTAGTGTATTTAAAGTTGCAAGTCTTTCTTCTGTTCTTTCTGCTTGTAGTTGAATGTCATAGTCTTCAAAGTTAATGTCATCTATAAGACCTGGATCAGGCAAATTAAAACTTGCACAACTTAATCCATGAGTTAAAAAGACTTCTTGGATTTCCATTAACGCTTTTAAGTGTGCAATGGGTTCATTGTATCGTCGCATAAAGTCTTCAGCCATATTACTTTTAAAAGTCTCCCACAAAGCTAATGCATTTGGAGCATTTGAGAAGATACAAATAAAAGCAAATTGTTCTCTCATCTGTCGTGGCATTTGACATTGTGCTGCTTCTTCTAAACATCTTTCCCACTCTGTATCATCAGCGAGTAAGTTTCTATGTCTTGCAGCTAAATGGAAGGATTCATATAAAATGTCATTAACAGTTCTTAATTGTTCAAAACTTTGTGCTCCTGGAACATTTAAAAGTAATATCCGTAAGCAAAAACGTTCAACATCTCTTGGACTGACTGTGTAAATTTGTGGAATTATTTTATTGCCTCTGGTTTTTCTTGCTCTCCATAATCCATTCACAAAAACATAGTGATATGGAATTTCAATATATAAGTATTGTGTTGCTTCAGCATCAGTGGAATTTAATGCAAACCATGCAGTTAGTGTAGTGTGACGATCTTCACTTTGGGCCAATGCATTCATTTCATTTCCAGCATGGAAATAGACTAAATGTCGTTGTGACAAATGTACTGCTAACCTATATACTGCATGTGATCTATCATGCATTTCAAATTTTAAAAGCCGCCACATAGCTTCTGGCGCACTGACATAGCGAGCATCTACATGAGATGCAAGTTCATCATGTACTAACTCACTACTTTCAGGGTTGTCTGCACTTTTGACGACTACAGTAGCTGCATCTTAACCTTTGTAAATATATTTGTAGACATATTTAATGGATTTGATGGAAGTGCAGGCTTCTACGTTGATGTGGGCGTTGTACTTCATGAGTAAATGTGGATTGTAGGGTACTACATATCTATTGTCCACTTTTTTTCCACGAATAATGGCACTATCTCCTTCTCTTCTTTTATAAAGTGGATATCCATCACAATTTGCATATGTTTTGTCTCTATAATCTTTTGGAAAATCTTTTGAACATTGATTATTTTCCATACATGGTGATTGTGGATTAAGGTCTCCACAGGGTCCATGAATCATGCGATGAGTAACAATCTCATATAGTCTACCATATAGTTCTGGATCTGGTAGTTCAGCAACTATGACTGCATCCACTTTGTCCGAAGTATCTAATTTATCTTTTTCTTGAAGTATTATGAGAAGATGTGCATGTGGAAGGCCTCTTTTTTTAAATTCAATGGTATATACATAAGCAAGACATTTGCCAAATAACTGATTTATAGTGAAGTCTCGTATTAATTCATTTAATTTGATCTTAAAAACTCTGGCTACTAAATCTGGTCGATCTGAAGCACTTTGTCCAAGAAGTAGATTTTGATTAATTTCTGGCCATTGTGGATTACATGTAAATGTCACAAATAAATCTGGTTTTCCAAATTTTGTCACAATAGCCATAGCATCATTGTATCTTTCTCTCATATTTCGAGGAGATCCTTGAAAGAAAGATGGTAAAATGATGGCTTTGCCAGCTGTCATGTCTCTGCTTGTAGCCACGTCAGCAACATAGTCCATGAGTCCACAATATTGTTCTACACGTAGTTTATCTTGTTGATATTTTATAAAGTTTAAATTATTTGCCTCAACTTGCAAATATGAATCAATAATCCATTGTTGTGTTAGTTTTCCACCACATAAAATTGGATTAAATTCATCTCTAATGGCAATTTGAGCTACTTTAAATTCAAGCATAGAAACATTATTTCGGCTTCTGGCTTTAGCATTTGGGTAACTGGGAAGGGTTAATTTTGGTTGCCAACCTGCTTCTCCATGTGGGAAAAAGATGGGATATGTCATTGGATCTAAATTTGGACTTAAGATATTAATATTAATAAATGGTTGCTCCTCATTTCTGGGATATACTCTAATGTCTCTTTGAAATGGTGGTTCTCCTTCATCATTCTGAAAGACCATTGCAACCTCATTTGATGTTGGCAAGTTATAAGGACGTTTATCAGTATGTCTGTCTCTTTTAAGCACCATATTAACCTTTGGCATGGGTAATTGATGTCTTTGTGCATGAAGTAGTTGTTCATTTTCTACTTCTGCCAATTTTTTGTAAGCTTTACTGTAGGGATTGTTGTCCATAATGTTATTTAGCTCTATGAAAACACTGGGTAAGCATTTTTTATTTTCTTCCATCTGCATACGTTGGTCAACAGCTTCCATTGTATCTAGGACTTATAGTTGAGCGAATTTTCTTTGCTCTCCTTCCTCTGGATGTAAATGTGAAGTCCGATGATAAATTTGTCCTTGGACTTTAAAACAGTAAGGACCATGTCCTGGTACATTAGCAGCCAATGTTGCCCCCATAGATGCAAATGATATGGCACTATTGTAGGATCTTATGTTTGTCTTAAAATTTTTGTAATTTGGAAAAGTAGGTTCAGTCATAATGTTTTGTAAATAGGTTGGAAATTGTTTCCTTTCTGGAAGTTTGAACTTTCCTTTTTGACAACAACTAATAAATTGTCCATCTCTGGGTCTCTCCTGTTTAAAATAATAAGCCTCACAAAATTGACATTGAGTACTCATGTCCCCACAACTATGAACCTCTACTGCTAAAGACTTCAGTAAAGGACAATTTGCAAAGCATATCGGATGTTGACTTTCATATTCATCAGATGAAAAGTCATGAAATGTTTCAACAACAGGTTCTAAATGTTTAGTTTTTTTCGTGGCTTTTCTTGGTATATGTTGTCCTTGTTTTGTTGAAATGTCCTGTAAGTTTTTAGTAAGAGTTTGTAAATGCTTTGTTTTTGTAGTTGCTTTTTTTGGTCTGTCTTGACTGGTATCTTGAAAAAAGTCATCTGATGTTTTAGGAACAGTTTGTAAATGCTTTATTATCTTTTTATTTTTTTTGGTTGTATCTTTCATTTTTGCAGCTGATATTCTTTTATTTGCAAGTCTTTTGCGTTCTTTTTCTCGTCGAATTTCTTTCTCCTCCGGTGTCTGCTGGGCGGCCCATCTCTCTTGTCTTTCTCTAGTTTGACGTCTTTTCTTCTCTTCTTTGGTCTCGTTATCAGCCATATTAATCTGTAAAGGAAAAAAAATAAATGTAATTGTGTATATTTTAATTTGTAATTCCTGTTAAAGATTCTTGTGCACAATTGGTGAAATAAAAGTCAAATCATTAATGTATCATTTATATTTAGTTAAAATTATAATTCCTGTCCTCACTGGCTAAGAATTTGGCCAATGGAATACTGCTGTAAATAAGCATGTAACATATTTTTTTTAAATAATGGTTTTATTTATTAAAAACGTTGTTTGTGGATAGATATTTACCACTGCAAAACTTCTTTGCTAAAAAAAAAATTGATGTGGTTATTGAGCTATGTATTGCATAGTAGCAATTTAAATAGAATAAGGGAGATAGTAAATTATTTTTTTTATTTTTCTGTTGACACGGATGCAACTGAAAGCAGTTTCTTTAGTTTTATACTTTAGTACTTATTATACTGTACCTTGGTTGAAGTGTGATTTAAATCCGAATGTTTGTTGGTCCTCGGTTGAAAATCGTTGTCCAATGGTGTGGTCCTCTGTTGGAAGTCCTTGTTCGATGGTGTGGTCCTGTGTGTAAAATCCTGGTCCTATGGTCTGGTCCTCTGTTGAAAGTTCTGGTCCGATGGTGTGGTCCTGTGGTGATAGCCCTCGTCCGATGTTGTGGTCCTTTGGTGAAAGTCCTCGTCCGATGGTCTGGTCCTGTGTTGAAATTCCTCGTCCGCTGGTCTGGTCCTGTGTTGAAAGTCCTCGTCCGATGGTCCGGTCCTGTGGAGAAAGTCCTCGTCCGATTGTCTTCACGCAGTATCTGTTGTAATATAAAATAGAAAATGTTGTTTGAGTGAAATGTCTTTTAAATAAGTAAAAAATTTATGAATTTGGCTGTATTGTATCAGTTATGGTTATTTTTTTCTATTTTTTTTTTTTTTTTTACTTTCTGTACAATCCCACGACTTTTGTTATTCTTATTTAAGGTTCTTAGTAAGGCTTGTGGGTTGTGATATATTAAATAAGAATATGAATTTATTTTGCTATGTGTTTATTTTAGTTTTTGTACAATCCTGTTTTGTGCGCACCACTTGTGGTATACTTATTTAACCTTTATTGGGATGGTTATAGTTAGTGAAACATGAAATAATATAATTAATGTAGTTTGCTATGTGTTTGTGTTAGTTTTTTACAATCCTGTTTTGTGCGCACCACTTGTGCAAAAGTTATTTATTCTTGATTGTACTGGTTAAAGGTTGTTAAACATTAAAGAAGAATGTTAATGTAGTTTCCTATGTGTTTGTGTGTTTTTTTGTACAATGCTATTAGGTGCGCAACACTTTTGTTATTCTTATTTTTGCTTCTTTGTAAGGCTTATAGGTTGTTAAACATTGAATAAGAAAGTTAATTTACTTTGCTATGTGTTTGTGTGAGTTTGTTCCAATTCTGTTTTGTGTGTAGCAGTTTGGGTCTCATTCAATTGCGATTTGGCTAATTGAATTGTGCCCTAAATAAGCACATAGCATATTTTTGTAAAGAAGTTTTTAGTCAGTGAAAAACTTTCTTTTGGATAGATTTTTAGTAACTAAAAACTTCTTTAAAAAAAAATGTTAAGTTCTTATTTAGAGGCCTATTCAATTGTGCAAATTGCAATTGAATGAGGGCCTTTGTGTGTACCATATGTTGCATATGTTTCATAGTTTGCCCCTCATTCAATTGCATTTTTTACAATGTAATAGTACTCTAAGGCCGTCATTGAATTGCAATGTTGAAAATTGAATAGAGTTCTAAATAAACACATCACATATATTTGTTAAAGAAGGTTTTACTTATTAAGGCCCTCATTCAATTGCGATTTGGCCAATTGAATAGGGCTCTAAATAAGCAAATAGCATATTTTTTTTAAAGAAGTTTTTAGTTTGTGAAAACCTTGCTTTTGGATAGATGCTTATTAACTAAAAACTTCTTTAAAAAAAGTATGTTATGTGCTTATTTAGAGCCCTATTCAATTGGCCAAACTGCAATTGATTGAGGGCCTAAGCATCTATCTAAAAGCAAGGTTTTCACTAACAAAAAGTTATTTAAAAAATATATGTTATGTGATTATTTGGATCCCTATAGAATTAGCAAAATGGCAATTGAATAAGGGCCTAAAAGTGCTTATTTATAGCCATATTAAATTGTCCAAAATAGCAATTGAATGAGGGCCTTTGGTTACTGCATTTGTTATATTGTCAGCTCCTCATTCAATTGTGTTTTGGCCAATGGAATAGAGCTCAATATCACCACAGAGCATATTTTTTTACCGAATTTTGTATTTAGTGAACTTGTATTGAAAAGCAACGTGTTCACTAAATAAAAAGTTCCTTTAAAAAATATGCTCTGTGCTTATATAGAGCCCTATTGAAATGGGCAAATCACATTTGAGTGAGGCCCTCGGCCATTAAAGATATATAGGTCCTCATTGAATTGCAATTTTGCCAATTGAAGAGGGCTCTATATAATCACATAACATATTTATTGAGCAAAGTTTTTAGTAACTAAAAAGTTCTGTATAAAAAATATGTTATGTGCTTATATAGAGCCCTATTCAATTGAGCAAGTCGCAATTGAATAAGGCTCATGGTTCTTTTTTTTTTATACTTAATACTTTACCTTGATTGAAGTGTCGAATGACACAGGGTCCCCTCCTGCCAATCTTAATCCGCCGGTCTTCTTGTAGTGTCTGTTTGAAAAAGAAATTGAAATAGTTATTTGTATATTTATAATTTTTCATCTAGCAAAGCATGGCCTTTTGAGCATGTAATGTCTTTTAAATATACTTCTGTAATTATTTTCAATTGACCTTATTTTTTGGTGGGGGCTACACACATATGTCACATACATGAAGCACATTCCATAGTTTAATGTAATTATTTTGTGTGCATGTGACATATCACTATACATGAATCATATTTAAATGGTTAAATTAACCTTATATTTTTTTTTCCAACACACATAAATGTGTGTGTGTGAGATGTAACTATAGATGATACACATATATGTGCGTGTGACATATCAGTATACATGACATATAATGTCATTTAAATGTAGTTGTTTACTGATTTTGTTTTAAGCTAATTTTGTTGCAGTGGCAATACACATAAATGTGCGTGTCACATGTCACTATACATTAGACACATATATGTCCGTGTCACATGTCACTATGAAGGGGCAATACACATAAATGTGCGTGTCACATGTCACTATACATTATACACATATATGTCCGTGTCACATGTCACTATGAAGGGGCAATACACATAAATGTGCGTGTCAGATGTCACTATACATTATAGACATATATGTGCGTGTCACATGTCACTATACATAAACCTCTGTTTAATATTGAATTATGGTTTTTTGTTGTTTAGTTAAATGAACCGTATTTTTTTTTTGAGCCTATACACATAAATGTGCCATATATGTCACTACATAAATCCTAGTTTATTTTTTTATTTGTTTGACCTGTCCTGATAATAAAATGTAATATATTATAGCTTACCTCTCAGTTGTAATTTGCACAATGCAAAGTAGTAAATTAGTAAAGAATTGTCTTCTCAAGTAAAAGCAGCAGTTATCTCAGAAGTCACTCCGTTCATCACCTGAGGAGAAATGTATTTTTTTGTGTGAAATAGGCAGTATTTATAAACTTGTAGAAAGTTCTGGAAAGTGAGACCGTTAGAACGCAATACGCATGCGCTATTTGCGTTCCAGCTTACAATTTGCGTTCCATCCGCCATTTTCTGCGTATTACTGTTCAAAATGGTGTTTAATATGATTGTGATACGTTCCGCATAGTATGTGTTTCATTATTGCGAGTAAGTGTAGTGTAGTTACGTCTGAAGCCTCGTTTTCGTTTTGTTCGCTTTGGTGAGCCTCTCCCCTTTTTTTATATATATAAAATATATATTTTTATAAATCATAAATTGATATACTTTACCTTTTTGTAATTAATATATGCAGCAAGCAATATCCTGGATGTCCCCCCGTGCTGTGTGTGATTTTTTGGGGGATTTTTTTGTATTTTCTTTGTGATTTTGTTGTTTTTGTATGTGCGCGGTTCGGCCGTTAAGTTCGTATTTTTTGACCTCGTATTTTTTTTTCTAAGTGCCGATATCCTTTTTTCTCCATCAGCCAAGTGAGCGCCTTTTGCGCTCTCTGCCTAAGTCATGCAGGGTCGTAGGAATCAGCGCCTACGGCGCTCATCTCCACAAGCGCAATCAGCGCCTTCGGCCCTCCTTGCCAGCAAGTACAGCCCTCGCTTCGCGACATTATCAACAACCCGTATTGCTCACAACTATATATGTAAATTGCGAAAGAGAAATGAGAAATTACTTATCAATACTATATACAGACATATACAGTATTTGATCTATTAGGTATTTAAGAGCTCGACTCCCTGGAGCAGTGAAGGGCAACCTGTCTTACTTGGGGGCCTCAGGTGTAAAATAAAGTCCATAAAAGTAAATACAGGGATCATGACCCGTCCTTTGCGCACAGGACTAATGCCCAGCGTCAAAAGCGCGGCAACAAATATCCACGCTGGCAAATGCGTGCCTGACATCTCTGCCCCGACAACTGAGCTCCAGTTTCAGGTAAGGTGTTAGGGGGGTTAGGGTTAGGCTTAGGGATAGGGGTGTTAGGGTTAGGCTTAGGGCTGTTAGGGTTAGGGCTGTTAGGTTTAGGCTTAGAGGTGTTAGGGTTAGGCTTAGGGGTGTTAGGGTTAGGCTTAGGGGTAGGGTTGTTAGGGATAGGCTTAGGGCTGTTAGGGTTAGGGCTGTTAGGGTTAAGCTTAGAGGTGTTAGGGTTAGGCTTAGGGATAGGAGTGTTAGGGTAAGGCTTAGGGCTGTTAGGATTAGGGCTGTTAGGGTTAGGCTTAGAGGTGTTAGGGTTAGGCTTAGGGGTGTTATGGTTAGGCTTAGAAGTGTTATGGGTGTTAGGGTTAGGCTTGGGGTTAGGGCACATTACAACATTGTGCACTTTTTACGGCGCGCATTTGTTGGGCATTTCTAACAGCGCACGATTGATGGCGTGCGATTGTCTGCACGCTTCTGTCGGAAGGGAAGGGGTGTCCACAGGGATAATTATATACCTAGTAACACACAGGAACCTTCCATGTCCCTTTAAGATGTCATAACTAGAGCCCACCTATTCTGTGGGAAATTAGTAAGTAGACTTTAAGCACTTACAGGGGCTAGTTAACCATTTGGGGGTCTTTATATAAATACATTTATATTGCCATTTGATTGTTCTGTATCTTGTCCCTGTAAATACAGTGCACGTTGAGGGGGTTATAAATATAGAAAATACTGTACAATATGGTGCTAAAATATGGAATGATACCCAGAATGCATTTAGTTTTGAGATGCCTGACATTACCAATACTCTTTTACATGTCGCCTTCTAAATAATTCAATATTATTGGTCTCATTTTAATAGTTTTATGTGACATGTAAATTTGTTTTTGTGACACTAAACATTACTGAATCTATATATTGTGCAACTATAATGAGATAAAGGTACAGCCTGGGGAATTAGTTGTGTGATGGCCCCGTATGAAGACATATCATGCACTTAATATGACTAATACTGTAATTGGAATGTATATGAAAAAATATGTTATCTGCAATAAAAATGGATTTAGCGCTAGAAAAGGTGGGAAAAATCCTTAAAGCTATAAGGTTAACACCTGTGATGGCCAAGATTTAGATGATGCAGTTAAAGGGTTGGCCAACATTTTGAGGGGAAACTTACTGGGAAATTGATACAATTTGAGCAGTCTAGGGGGCTGCCATATTGGTTTCTCTTACTTCTTACACCTCCGAGCATATCAATGCTTGAGGTCGATGGTCAGCAACTTCCTACTGAACATCTCTTGGCGGTGCCCATATATATATATTTTTTACTTCAATTTTCACATTGATTTGTGTTACAATCACATTGAGGTTGATCAATCAGTCGATCCTAACTAGTTCAAGTGCTTTGTCATCCAGACCAGTTGTGGTCAGTGCCCTGGTCACAAATGCCTAAACAAAATGATGGAACTGATATATGATATGTTTCTCTTGGTCCATGATCCCAGGGCAGCCAATGACTAAAGTTGGCATCTCTGGGATAGATTAGACTAAAAGAAAAGATGATACAATTAAAAAGGTACCTTGATTACCCAGACAAGCTCTTGCTATATGAACTGAATCACAATAATTCACCACAACTAACTAAAAGTCAAAAATTAGTTAAACTCACCCAGTCTACCTATGTTAAAAAGAGAATGAAAATACTAACTTTTGCTAAATCACTAACATATAAAAATATTTGTTTAAATAAATATTTTATTTTAAACAATGTTCCTAACTACATAGGTCACCCTAGGTCCTTCAAGCTGTATAGGTTGGCTAGGTCTTCTTGTTATCCTTCCCTGCTGTACTAATTCCCACTTACTCATTCTAGCCCCTTCTATGCAGTGGTGGAGCTAGTGAATGGTGGGCCATGATGAAAACAATATGTAACCCCCCCCCCCCCCCGCTTAGGTTGCAACTCAATCAGTGCCACCTTCTCCCTCATTCCTGGAGACACCTGCAAATGACCCTTACTTAAAGCAGCTACCTATCCCCGATTCCTCTCTCCCAATCCACTGTCCCTCTCCATACTCCCCAACAACCCTTCCAAAGCAGCTACCTATCCCCAAGACCGCTCTGCCAATCCACTGTCCCTCTCCATACTCACCAACAACCCTTCCAAAGCAGCTACCTATCCCCAAGACCGCTCTCCCAATCCACTGTCCCTCTCCATACTCCCCAACAACCCTTCCAAAGCAGCAACCTATCCCCAAGACCTCTTTCCCAATCCACTGTCCCTCTCCATACTCCCCAACAACCCTTCCAAAGCAGCTACCTATCCACAAGACCGCTCTCCCAATCCACTGTCCCTCTCCATACTCCCCAACAACCTTTCCAAAGCAGCTACCTATCCCCAAGACCTCTCTCCCAATCCTTTGTCCCTCTCCATACTCACCAACAACCCTTCCAAAGCAGCTACCTATCCCCAAGACCACTCTCCCAATCCACTGTCCCTCTCCATACTCACCAACAACCCTTCAAAAGCAGCTACCTATCCCCAAGACCGCTCTCTAAATCCACTGTCCCTCTCCATACTCCCCAACAACCCTTCAAAAGCAGCTTCCTATCCCCAAGACTGCTCTCCCAATCCACTGTCCCTCTCCATACTCCCCAACAACCCTTCCAAAGCAGCTACCTATCACCAAGACCGCTCTCCCAATCCACTGTCCCTCTCCATACTCCCCAACAACCCTTCCAAAGCAGCTACCTAGCCCCAAGACCGCTCTCCCAATCCACTGTCCCTCGCCATACTCCCCAACAACCCTTCCAAAGCAGCTACCTAGCCCCAAGACCGCTCTCCCAATCCACTGCCCTTCTCCATACTCCTCAACAACCCTTCCAAAGCAGCTACCTATCCCCAAGACCGCTCTCCCAATCCACTGTCGCTCGCCATACTCCCCAACAACCCTTCCAAAGCAGCTACCTAGCCCCAAGACCACTCTCCCAATCCACTATCCCTCACCATACTCCTCAAAAACCCTTCCAAAGCAGCTACCTATCCCCAAGACTGCTCTCCCAATACACTGTCCCTCGCCATACACCCAACACCCCTTCCAAAGCAGCTCCCATTCTCTCAAGACCACACCACTAGTTGCTCTTAATACCCCAGAATCCGTTCCCAAAGCACATGCCATCAACCATGACCCCATCCCCAAACTATTTCCCCGACAATTCCCTAAAATAACACCTCCTTACTTCACAACCTCTTCCCCAACCACTGATTCCTTTTAATAGCCCCCCTTGACCCCTTCCAAAAGCAACTCCCTTAACCTCAAGAATCTCTTCCCAGCCACTAGCCCCTCTTAATTCCCCTCCATGAAACCATTAGAAGGTAGCCCCCTTATCTCAAGACTGGCCCTTTCACAAAAGTGTGAGAAAGCCTTCCAAAGATATTGCCCGTTTGCACCACCGTGCATGAATATCATCCGTGCAAAAATGGCTATTCTTATACAGCTAATAGATTTATAATTACTCAGACCAAGCTCTTTTTAAATACTTGATAGATGTTTTGGGACTTCTGTGTCCCTTTATTGAGTAGAAGATGAGCTTTGTTGCTAATTTAATCTCTTCCCATCATGAGCCTTGTTTATATTCATAGCTTGCTACAATAAATGATGATTTGCAATAAACGAGCAATGCTTATGTCAGGCACCAAAACTATTAGCGCTTTTTGATAAATCTGTATTTTGTACAAAGCAGTTCTCGGTAAATATATTCATATAAAACAATGAATAAATGGATCTTTCACTAAGTTTGGAGTCTGTGCATCTGCAAGTCCAACATCTTAAAATGTATTATACTCCCATTACTCACTATATGAAAATGATCACGGTATATGGAAGTATTATTTAGTATATCTAAAGGTTAAACGTAACAAATAAGCGTAGGCTTTCGTTGGATGGTTGGGTCGGACAAGAGGTACATTGGCTTATTGACTGGTCCATAAGTATTGTATACATATCCACCTAATATCTACACATATAAACCACTCTACAACCCAGATAACATACTAACACGTCTTAAGCACATGACCCACTTGGGGTCATTGCATGGATATATGCCCCACTGGTTCTGGCATGGTATCTGATGACACACGAATGGGTGTAGGAAGTGGGGGGGACAAATCTACCCACATAATTTTCTATGTTTATATGTATGTATATATAAGCTATATTATGGCCTGTGTATACAATGAGCTGTATCCCCCCAGAATTATTCTGGTTCCTACACCCCTGGACACGTGCATAAATGGATCCCATGTAGGTTGATGCAAGAAGGTGGTACATTTTAACCCTCATTTGCGGTCCATATAGTCATGGAGAGTCAGATAACAACAATAACAATAACAAAAACAACAACTCATAATCCTTAGTGACAGTGTTATTGTGTCTTGGTCAATGAAAGTGCACCTAAAGTTAGGGCTGGGTGGGAAGTGTGGGATCTTAGGATCTTGAAGGTAATGTGGTGAGGTGGTCTGGTCAGGGGGAGTCTGGTAGTACAAATACATTTGGAGCAGTAAAGCTCAAAGGGCAGTGGCTGGAACTTGCCGGACCTGCTGCAGTCCATAGGATCACAGAGAGTCAGACATGACTGAACAACAACAACATATAACATTAGGATTACCCTCCCCTTTAGGTTTTAGGCCAACCATGTCATGTTTAATGTTACTTGTATCACAAACATGTTAAGTTTTCATTTAATAGTTTGGTAATAGGGTTCCCTGTGGTCCAGTGGTTAGGATTTGGTGCTATCACCGCTGCAACCTGGATTTGATTCCAGTTAGGGAACCAAGAGGTCACACCACCCTGAAGCCATGCAGGGTAGGGCCTGATCAGTACTTGGATGGGAGACTACCTAGGTATACCAAGAGCTGTATGCTGTGGCCCACTGGAGAAGGAACTTGCAACCTACTTCAGTATCTCTGCCATGAAAACAATGTGGATCAGCATGACCATGGGCATAAAGATGTGCCGTGTGTTTTACAGTCCATGAGGCCATGGAGAGTTGGACACGTCTGTACGACACACATAACAACTAGGGCCTCATTTAATAGAGCAATTGTAGGTTACTGTAGGCCATAATGGAGCCGTAAACTAATTTGCTATTCATTTGGTGTTTTTTTGTGAGCCGCAAACCGCTACGTGTTACGGGCTTGAAATCCTTGTTGTTAAAACCGGAACTTACAGCCTCCCGAAGCCTTTGATCTTTCACATCAGCAAGAGTTACGATCGCTAAAATCGCAAATCGCTATTCGATTGCTACAATTCCCCAAGGAAGCAATGTTTTCAAACCCATAAACGTCAAATGTAGAAGAAAGTCCTATGAGTGCTAGAGAGGACCCACAAGGGGATTAAACTCCTAATCAGAGCACTGTAAATGCAAATAAAAAATCAATACTGCACTGTAAATAACGGGAAAAGCGATGACAGACATTAGAATAAATTGCAGTCTCAAGCCCGCAAATCTGCAATAAAAAATAATTTTATTTTCATTTCGGGATTATATCGATGTTGGGAATCAATGAGTTAATACATGTCAGGCCACCCACATGGACTAGAACAGTATTGGCATTGTTATTATTTTGTGGTTTTGCAAGTCTGATCACGTATCTAACCCCCGAACCTAATTGATTGGCACATAACCTCCATGTTTTACTGCCGTAATAATAACTCATTTTCTATTGGCTGATTTGAAATGTGAGGTTTGGGGCTTGCTTAAAGGTATATGAAAGTGAGGTGGGTTATGAATGCATCCTGTAGAATGCGTCATAACCCACATAACAAAACATATTTGCATGAAAACATTTAAACATTTTGGCAGAAAAGAAAAAAAAAATGTTCTGGGGGTGATGTAGACACCCCCAGCAACTGAGATTTGCATATTGGATATCTCATTTTTAAAGAGATATCCAATATGTAGCTCATGCGCATGCTGATTGGCTAAAGGAAAGAAAAGTGTCTGAAATCATGTGACTTCCCACAGTAGGGCAGACTACAGGTGCTAACTGAGCATGTCTGTACAATCCCCAGGCAAAAAAGAGACATTGTATAAGTTATGCTAATTTCCCCTGGGAATTTCAGGGTGTGAACATTGATAGAAAACTGTTTGCAAATGCTAGAAATTCAGCAAACTTTAGACTATAAATTCTCCTCTATCAGATCCATTAATAACCCACCTCACTTTCATATACCTTTAATTGATTATGTTCCTGCCCTGAGCTGATACTTATGATTGCATGGTTAACACTTTCGGCTTTCGGACAGTTACTTGCGGGCTTGTTCAATTGAATCGCTCCACTCATTTGATAAAAAACTCTCTTATTAAAGGACCACATGGTTATTTTATTCTATGTGTTGTAAGGCAGGTAATGCTGTTTGCCACAGACAGTAAGTATTTTGGTCGTCTGAGATCCTTCGGCGCTCATTGCGAGCCTCGCGCTGAGTGTCCTATGGGCACCATTGGCTCTCCTTGTGAGGCGCGTGGTGAAGGGCTTTGTGGTTTATTGTGATACTGTGGTTGTTTTTTTTGTGTATATGTATTTTTTCATGATAATTAATTAATTAATGAAATGATAAATTAATTTACTTTACCTATTTGTAATTAATATATGCAGGAAGCATTGGGCTGAAGAGCTGACAATCTGTTTTGATGTTCCTGCAGCATATAATGTTGGTTTGCAGTGTTGTGGAGCTGAGGTGCAAGTGTCAGCAATGTGTGCAGTGTAAATAGGCTGCGTGCGCGAGGGGAAGCCGTTAGTGTAGCTGTGCACTTCCGCATTCTGTAAGTTAGTGTTGTAAAATGGCGGCGAATGTGGTACGCGGATGTGGATAATTTAGCGTCCTTGCTAATAGTGTATCTTGTACTTCGTACAGGTTTTTGTAAAAGTCGTATGTGCTTTGCAGTGTTTTGCGGCTTAAGGGCCGTGTAGCCTCGTTTTCGTTTTTTTCGGCGACCATTTTTTCTCTCACTTAGGGGATTTTCGAGTGTCTAGAGTCTGTAAATTTGACTTAAATTGAGGTGTAACCTGACTTCCAGACATCCTGGGTGTCCCGCCTTGGTGTGGGTAAGGTTTTTATTTTATTTTTGTGTATTTGGTGTTTTTAAATGTTTTCCGCTGTGCACGGTTCGGCTGTTAAGGTCGTATTTTTGCGAGTTCATAATTTTTTTTTTCAAGTCCTGCGACTTGTATTTTTTCGTTTAAGTCCGTATTTACTCATTGCGTGTTTTGTGTTTTTTTTCCAAGTGCCACTTCTTTGGCCGTTTGTAACCGCTTGTGAGGCGCCGTAGAGCCTCCTCCTCCGAAAATGCGGCTAAGCGCTTCGCTTGACGATGTTTCATAGTTTGACAACTATATATGTGATTAACCATTACTATAATGTTTCATTTTATTTTCTCACCTGATTCTGTTGGTTGTTTTCTAAGGAGGCTGTGTTAATTTAAACTAATGTGTTTTTCCTTATTCTTGTTGAAACACTTGATGGTTTTTAATGTCATAATTGTAGGTACAAGGTAATTGTTCATATATTTCTTTTATTTGCCTGTTTTCAAGTCTAAGTATATTTTAAATATTTAATGATGAAGAATTTTGTTTTTCTTCTTAAAATTATTTGATACCTGGGAACGGTAGCAGAAGGTAAGATCTCTGTTCAGTTGTCTTTAAAAGTCTTCTGTATGTAGCACACTTGCAAATAGAATCCTATGGTAGAGTAAGCCTCTGGAGCATAATCCTCCCCCTCAAGCTACAGGTGGAATATCAGGGTAAAATAGAATTCCCCATGACACTGAGTCAGCTAATAATACTACTGTTTTGCATGTATGTATTGCATAGCATGATAATGCTGCTACTTTGTTACATACAGGCATGTGAGGTTTTTCCCAAACTACAGTGGGTAGAAGGCAATTGGCACAGAGTGGGTTCATCTAATATGCCTGAAATGAATGATGCCATTACTAAAGATGGCTACATACATCTGACTCAACCATCCGTAAACTAATAGACTATTGATTCCCCAGACCTGTGTTTGAGGAGCACTTAATGGAGTCATTATATTAAGCTTTGTTTGCTACAAATCTCGGATTGGCGGAAGGACCTAAGACCTCTTCAACGGATTCTTTTGTTGCTCTCAATGTGTCACTCAAGGTCTTAGAGGACCGATGTATGTTTAACAAAAGCCTCATCATGTTTGTGAATCATGTAGCACAGTAACATCAATAGCTTTGGGGAAGCAGCTTTCATGAGTAAAATGGTATAATCAGCCGGGATATAAAAAGGGGCTCCAATACTCTGAAAGTAAATGTATTATTCCAAATTAATACATTAAACACACATTAAAATACCTGCATCCCCTATATTAATACCAGGCACTAGCCCCAAACCGATGAGATCCATTTAAGATCGAAACAGCTGTCTGTGGGTAGGTTTCCTAACTTGTGTATAATCCATCCTATGCTGTGCTTTAAAAATACACAGCCTCATTCTATTGCTGCAACTTTGAGATCAAGGTGCGTAAATGGAGGTCGCAAGCTACTTAGCTATTCAATTGCCTTCCGTTTGCGGGCTCGGATCGGGTTACTTGGCTCCAGCTGCGACCCATTGGATTCTTAAAGTTGCTTCCCTCCAAGCCTTGGATCGTTCACAGCCGCAAGAGTTTGGCGTCTATCGTGAGGACCATAATAGAGATACTTGCAATGAATGCCAAAGGGGCTCATCGCGGGTGGGGGGTAAGCGCCAAAGGTGCTTAATGAGAGGCATGGGAGAGGCTCGCAATGACGGCACTCATCGCAAGCCACGCAAGTTAGAGGTGGGAGAGCGTTGTATTGTGTGGCAATCAGCATTGCCAGGCTTCAAATTTTATTGCCGTCATTTTTGATGGGCAAGTCGCTGGCAAATTTATTATTTCTGCTCTCTGGGAAGTCGCCGATTTGGGTAATTTTCTGAAAAATCATAATCTGGCTTGGTAAAGCATTCATAAAACATACTGTTAGGTGTATTTTTTTTAGCAGTTTTTAATTGTATTTAACACGTCCCAATGATTTATCTTCAGTAAAGAGCGTGTTCTGACCCATTCAGGATCCAGGTAGTATTTTGCTTTTTAAAGGGTTAATAAAGTCTAATATCTAATGGATTATGGTTCTTAAATATTATTCTCAACAGTATTTAACTTATTCCAGTGATATTAGCATCAATTTCATTTATAAAGGCTGTATTCCTATATGCTGTTTTGCATAGTCTGAAAAAAATAATTGCATACATATAAAAGTAAAAAATGTAAATATTATGTTTATTTATTTTTATTTTTTTTCATTTATTTTATTAGGCATATTATTTGAAATAGCTTGTAGAAAATATTGTCTCTTTGTCCGTGGTTATTTATCATGCAAAAAGCTGAATTTAATTAATCTGATATTGAATCAATCTATTTTTCATTCTGCTAAGTTTGAGTATTTCTGGAAAATTCCTTGAAATGATCTGTGGCTTTTCTTGTATCAGTGCGATTGCTTCTCATTAAATCCTTGGAATGCTATATAACAAAGTCTGAATTCATATTTATAGTGTAGACGTCCATAATTCAGCACCTTATCAGCCTTCTGCATTGTATGAGCTTCCACTGATTGGATCTGCCAACCGGGGGATAAATGGGCCTACGTGGCACCTAAAGCTGTCAGTCATGGCTACAAGAAGCCAACGTGAAGAATAATATTAATAAAGAATGTATAATGGGGGAGGGAAAGAGCTTGAAGATGGCAGGTTGAGCTGGGAGTCTATAAAAAGAAATCGCCTGCGCTCCTCAGACCTGATGGATTAACTCGGGTAATCACAACATAAAAATCCCATCAAGTCTAGCACCAGCCAGGACTTGGAGAGCTATATTATATCCCTTTATCCCATGTTCATTCAATAGAGATATTTCAGATTGCTTTGTAAAAAAATAAAGCTATAGAAAAATGTAAGTTGTTTTTACTGTGACAGAGATTAGCACAAAAAGGGGGGCTGAGCAAATTATTTTAGTATGTCTTAACCATTTATTTTTATCAGTCCTAACAGCCAACCCTATATATACTTATATATTGATTTAACTACTGCTGCAAAATAGACTATAATAAGTTGTGCAATTAATAATGACATCAGGCCATTGCATAGCTTTATATGCGGGTGCTCTCCAAGCTTGTAAATAAAGAAACTTGATTGATGCCCTGATTTAATTCCGTGATTGAGTGTTGTTATGGAAGAGGATCTGAAAGGGTATTTTACAGAAATTAGAATCTCATAAAATGTTCCTACTTGTACCCAGTGGAGTTCCCAGAGCTCTCTCGCTCTATCATGTGCTCGCAGCCTGCTCATAGGAGTCTGAATCTCTGTAGTTGGCAAAATAATGCTACAGAATGGTACCCGCTAATATGGACACACTACACTAGCCATAACATTGTCCCTTTCCCCTATCCTATATAACATGGATATTAATGAAATGAAGGGGGAATAAAACTTGACATTAATAGAATAAAGGGATATTAAACTGATATAAATCGGCTTAACGGGGGTAATATGGAACTGTTGAGGTTTAAACATCGTTATATATAGCTTAGCGAGCCAGCAGCTTTGCGAGGGCCGCAGTTGCTGGCAAGGAGCGCCAAAGGCGCTCTTTGCACTGGTGGTGAGCGGAGGTGAAGGCTCCCACGTCTGCTGCAATAAACCGCAGGCTGGACTAAAACTGGAAAATTTACGGACTTACCATCCACAAATACTAGCCAAGGGAAAAACATTACGAGCTCGCAAAAATACAACCTTAACGCCAGAACCGTGGGCATATGAAAACATTAAAAACACAATAAATACACACAACAAATACATAAAAAACTTACCCACAGCAGGGGGGGGGGGGGGCACCCAGGACCACTGCCAGTGAAGTTACACCTCAATTTCAGTCAAATTGCAGAGTTTAGACACCTGAAAATCACCTAAGCGAGTAAAAAAAATGGCTGCCGATAAAAACGAAAACAAGGCTACAGGAGCCTAAAGACGCAAAACACCCCCAAGCACATACGGATTTTGCAAAAAGCCGAACGAGGTACAAGTTACACTATTAATAAGGACGCTACATAATGCACAGCCGCGTACCACACACATTCGCCGACATTTTACAACACTACTTACACAATACGGAAGTACCCAACTACACTAACGGATTTTCCTCGAGCACGCAGCCTATTTACACTACACATCTTCACACATTGCTGACACTTACACCTCAGCTCCACAACAGTGCACAATGACATTATATGCTGCAGCAACCTCAAAACAGATTGTCAGCTCTTCAACACAATGCTTCCTGCATATTTAACTTAAAAATAGGTAAAGTATATTCATTTATTAATTTACTAATTATTTCATTAGCATACAAAAAACATATACACAAAAAAAAAACACTCTCACAATAAACATAAAACCCATTCACTGCCCCACTCACAACGAGCGCCAACGCTGCTCATAGCACATCGGGCCTTGCAATAAGCACAAAAAACACATCACGCCGACCAAACAATAACACCAAAAGCGCCTATCAGAAAAAATACAACCAACAGCCTCGCAATGAGTGCCAAAGGCGCACATTGCCAGCCACGCGATGCGCAGCAAAGGCGCAGAAGGATCTTGGACCACCAACAAAACTAATGTCTCTACCGAACAGCATTACCTGCCTTACAATCTTATTGCCCTCATTTTTTGACGGGCAAGTCGCTAGTAGTAAATAAAGGGCGATTATGGTTCTTTAACAGATAACTATACTTAAATAGTAAATCCACACTTGAAAATATGTTATACTAGCAACTTGCCCATCAAAAATTATGGCAATAAAATTGTAATTCTGGCAATGCTGTTTGCTACCCAATGTGAGCACCTTCAGCGCTCACCGCGAGCCTCTCCCCGTCTACTTCCCCCCTTGTGTCTCCTTTCCCCCTCCTCTCCCTGCCCTGTGCCTCCTTTCCTCCCTCCTCTCCCTTCCCTGTGTCTCCATTCCCCTCCTCTCACTTCCCTGTGTCTCTCCCCCCTCCTCTCCCTCCCATGTGTCTTTTCCCCCTCTCCCTCCTCTGTGTGTCTGCCACCCATCTCCCACCCCTGTGTATCTTCCTTCCTTCCCTTGTGTGTCTGTCCCCCTTTCCCGTGTCTCTTCCCCCCTCCCCTGTGTGCTCCCCATTCTGTGTCTCTCCTCCCTCCCCTCAGTCTCTTCCCCCCTCCACTTTGTCTCTTCCCCCCTCTCCCTCCCCTGTGTGTCTGTCCCCTCCTCCCCCTCCACTGTGTCAACTCCCTCTCTCCCTCCCCTGTGTGTCTGTCTCCCCCTCCCCCTCTCCCTCCCCTCTGTGTCTGTCCCCCTTCTTCCTCCCCTGTGTCTCTACACCCCCTGTATATCTTCCCCCATCCTCTGTGTCTCTACCGCGCTCCCCTCTGTCTCTTCCCCCTTCCCTTTGTCTCTTCCCCCGCTCCCTCCCCTGTGTGTGTCTGTCCCCTCCTCTCCCTCCCCTTGGTCTCTTCCCCCCTGTCCCTCCCCTGTGTGTCTGCCCCCCCTCCCCAGTGTCTCTTTTTCTCCTCCCCAATGTCTTTTCCCCCCTCCCATGTGTCTCTTCCCCCCATTTCATCCTCCACCTCCCTCAACCTCCCTCATCCTCCTCCCTTCCTTTCCCCCTCTCCAATTACCCCCTTCTCCGTTCCCCTCACTTACCTTCATCAGCTGCTCCTGCTCCACTCCATCGCTTCTTCCGTCTGTGTCGGGACACGGCATATGCTAATGACATGACACGCATGTGACGTCACTCATTAGCATATGCTGGGTCCCAACACAGAAGACGCAATGGAGAGCAGCTGATGAGGGTAAGTGAGGGGAGAGGAGGGTAGAGGGAGAGGAGGGTAGAGGGAGGGGGGCAATTGGAGAGGGGGAAGATGAGGGGAAGGAAATAGGAGACACTGGGGGTGATTTGAGGCTGGGGGACCTTACGATGAGCGGCCCTGGCGCTCAACGCAAGTCCCTCCCTGGTATTAACCAGGTAGTATTGCGGGCCTTGATGTTACGGGCCGGAACGTCTCGCCTCGCTTTGCGAGGCTTGCAGTTGCTGCCCAACGTTTTTTGGTAAGCCCGCAATGCTGAGAACTATCAGCCTTATTAAATTCCAGCCTCGTATATGAGAGACTTCTACTTAAATCCTACGTGCTGCAAATTTATAAAAGTTACCATGCTATTAAATTAGCCCTGCTGCGAGCAACGTGTGAGCTACGCAGCCCGGCCATCCGTATGAAAACGTAGAAAATGTACATGAGGACTGACAGCCCTGCGGAGTAACTGAGGAGTGACAGCCCTGCCGTGGGGGGGTACTCCTCATGTACCAACCTCAACTACCCCCCCTGGCACCTAAAATGAACCCCCCTCTATGTCAGGACCCCCCGAAATGTCCCCACATTAACCCCTTGCTGCAGGGGTCCATAGAGAACCCCGCAGCCCCCCACATTAACCCCTTGCAGAGTGAGGTCCCCGATCGGCTATGATTAGGCCCCCGCTTCATTTAAAATTTATAAATTCCCCGTTGCGGCTCCTTAAAGGGCCCGAGGCACACTATTAGCAATCCCGGCCGCGGCACCTACAATTAACCCCCCTCTATGCTGGGGGACCCCAGAAGTTTCCCATCATTAACCCCTTGCTGCAGTGGTTCATACCCCCCCGCCCCCGGCACCGATCCTGACCCCGCTGCAATTAAAATTTTACATTTCCTGCCTTGCAGGTCCTTAAAGGACTGTAAAGTGTCTGAAAGGACTTGCGCTAAAAAATATTAACCCCAGGCAACTAAAATTAACCCCATAATTCATGGGGGTCAATACAGACCTCCATAAGCCTTAATTAACCCTGTCACTCATGGGGGTCAATACAGACCCCCATAAGCACTTAATTAACCCCATCACTCATGGAGGTCAATACAGACCTCCATAAGCCCTTAATTAACCCTATAACTCATGGGGGTCAATACAGACCCCCATAAGCCTTAATTAACCCTGTCACTCATGGGGGTCAATACAGACCCCCATAAGCCTTAATTACCCTATCACTCATGGGGGTCAATAGATAGGGGGGTGTATTTTAGATAGTTAGGATTTATTGTATATTAGATAGATAGGGGGGTGTATTTTAGATAGTTAGGATTTATTGTATATTAGATAGATAGGGGTATGTATTTTAGATAGTTAGGATTTATTGTATATTAGGATTGATTTTATGTTAGATAGATAGGGGTATTGTATTTTATTTGTACTGTGTTGTATTGTATGTATTCTATATGTATTTCCTTTTCAAGTGTGTAGATTGTTTTTTTTTTGTAGTGTTCCTATTTTTATTTTTTGTGACTTAGGTTTTTTATTTTCTGTAATTTGAGTGGTGGGGGGGTTTATTAGGGGGTAGGTAGGTAGTGTAGGTAGGTAGTGTAGGTGTTAAAAGATTAGTGTAGGGGGTTAGTTAGAGGGGCGTTAGTTTAGATATAATGTTTTTTTGGGGGGTAAAGTGCAGTGTAGTGTTTGTACTTAGTGTCATGATGGTCCTTGAGGACTGTCATGTCACTTATGTGGTTAATGTTAGGGTTGTAACTGCCCCTTAAGGGTCATAATATACCCTTATGGGACTGATGGGGTTAAATAGAGGCTTATGAGGATCTGTATTGACCCCCATGAGTGACGGGGTTAATTAAGAGTTTATGGGGGTCTGTATTGAGCCCCATGAGTGACGGGGTTAATTAAGTGCTTATGGGGGTCTGTATTGACCCCTATGAGGGACGGGGTTAATTAAGGGAATATGGTCGTCTTTATTGACCCCTATGAGTGACGGGGCTAATTACGGGATTATGGCCATCTGTACTGACCCCCATGAGTGACAGGGTTGATTATGGCTTATGGGGGTCTGTATTGACCCCCATGAGTTATAGGGTTAATTAAGGGCTTATGTGGGTCTGTATTGACCCCATGATTTATGGGGTTAATGTTAGTTGCCTGGGGTTAATATTTTTTGTGAAAGCTGCCATTTTAGTTTGCACTGATCAACTTTTGCACTAAGGTGGGAGGAGATTTTGAATGCAATGGAAATGTAGCAGCGACAACTGCCAGTGCTTTCATTATGACATAGTAAAGCACATTAGCTTACAAAGACGCAAGCTGACAAGCAGCCTAGTAACGCATATAGAAGCCATGTAATAATTGCAAATAAAGTGTAAAATACATTTATTTAGTTATTCATGTGTTACTGGTATAATAAGACGTGGTATAAAAAGAATTACTTATCCTGAGGCAAAAATAATGTGCGTGGCTTCTATAGAGATGATGCCATTTGCAGACAGAGCCACCAACTGAACATAATTGTACAAAGGATGAAGTGAGACTCGCGTCCCTCGGGCAAAGTGCGAGAATTCATAGAAAAACACCAGGAATCAGGCACAAGGTTACAGGACGCAAATAATAATCTCATGTACAAGAAGCTGTATGATTCAGAGAGGGCAGCTGGGCATGGTGTGCAGGGAATTCTGTGAGTGCCAAATAAACCATATAAATCAGTGTATAGCCGGAGGATACGGCCTAGGCACGCACAGCAAGCAGGGCCGCCGGAGTGATTCTAAACACACAAAGATGCAAATGTCATGCGGTTACTGTAGTGCCGCCGTCTGTCATTGTCCCATGTGATCACAAACTGACCTGCAAGTACCAGTAACAAAAAACAATAAAATCATCTTGGCAGCAGAAAAAGAAAAAATAAAGAAAAATAGGGAGGGGAGGGGTAAATAAATTGGAAGAAAAAAATAAGAAAACTAAAAAAAAAGTAAAAAAAAAAAAAGTAACAAGAACAAGAACAAAGAAAAAAGGCAGCAAAAATAAAGAAGAAAAAAGGAGAAAAAGAAAAAAAAGGAAAAAAGGAATAAAAGAAAAAGAAAATAAAGAAGAAAAAAAGAAAAAGGCAGCAAAAAAAGGAAATAAGAAAAATAGGAAAAGAAAGAGAAAATACGAAGAAAAAAGGAGAAAAAGAAAAAGGTAAAAAAGGAATAAAAGACAAAAAGAAGAGAAAAAAAAGAAAGAAAATAAATAAATGATGGTTCCATGAATGCAAATGCCTAAGCTGTAAAATTGTACAAGTAATTAGCTAGGGAAGAGTCATACATATATTTAATATTTAATGTATTCAATATTACTGCATAAAATGCTCAGAATACATATACGTTATACTCTATCAGGTGAATATATCATGAGATATTTAGCCCTTACATGTTCATTTACCTGCATTTTAGAACTGTATGACATGATTCAAAACTGGTTCATATCCTATCAGCAAAATAGAAACATCAATAAAGTAAATCTCATTGGACAGTTCTCTAATCAGCAATTGGTCTAACGTGAAACATCTCCATAGTAGACGTTTTCTGAATGTTAAAAAAACACCAATTAAATAGCAAATTAGTTTTCAACCTCACTTACAGGCGCTGTGGTGGGGGCTGTGGTGGGGGGCTGTGGTGTGTGAGGTTGTATAGTAATTCCGTAATCAATTGGGGTCTTTTGGCGACCAACAAATCACTTCAGAGTTACCGTCTTGGAAATAATGGTGGCCGTTAAAGCAATAATTTTTTCAAAGTCTTGCGGGCCTCGCGATGAGCTTCTTCATTGCCCATTGTGAGGCCCGCAATGAGTACCTTCGTTGACAATTGCAGCTTATTCCGTACTGAGGTACAAGATCTGTATCAGGACTAATTCCCTGCTATAATAACCATAATCACATATATAGTTGTGAGCGTACGGGCCGTTGCTCACGCTTGCGGGCTCGTGTAGCAAGGTCACTGGGCAAGGGCCTCAGTTGCTGGCATGGAGCGCCGAAGGCGCTCCATGCCAGCAACTGAGGCCCCTCGCGAAGCGAGGGCCTCAGTTGCTGGCGAGGTCACTGGGCAAGGGCTTCATGCCAGCCAAAGGCGCTCCATGCCAGCAACTGAGGACCATCGCGAAGCGAGGGCCTCAGTTGCTGGCGAGGTCACTGGGCAAGGGCCTCAGTTGCTGGCGAGGTCACTGGGCAAGGGCCTCAGTTGCTGGCATGGAGCGCCGAAGGCGCTCCATGCCAGCAACTTAGGCCCCTCGCGAAGCGAGGGCCTCAGTTGCTGGCGAGGTCACTGGGCAAGGGCCTCAAACCCTCGCAAACTTCACGTCGCTACTCAAAAAACCTGACACACAAATTACGACACTCGCTAAATTTTACGAGGAACGCAAACATCGGACGCAACACGCCGACATACAAACATTTAAAACACAATAAATACACACAACACACACATAAAAAGCTTACCTACAGCAAGAGGAACCATCCAGCACCTCAAAAAAACAAGTTACACCTTCATTTAAATAAAAATAAAACACTTTAGACACTAATAAAATCGCTAAGCGAGAGAAAAAATGGCCGACGGACAAAACGAAAACGAGGCTACAGCACTCTCCAGACGTAAAACACCACACCACACTCGCAAAACACCACACGAAACTCGAAAACCACTACAAACCAACAACGGACAATACGCAAAGACGCACAACACACATAAACCGCCATTTAACGCAAATGCGGAAGTACGACACTACGCGCACGGTTTCGACTCGCGCACGCACAGTATTACACTGCACACATTCACCACGCTTAGAGAGCAGCTCCACACCACTAATGCTGCAGCAATGTCAAAACACATTCACATCTCTTCAACACAATGCTTCCAAATAGGTAAAGTATATTCATTTATTAATGTATTATATCTACACACCAAACAACATTAGCTACCTTACAATTTCATTGCCGTCATTTTTTGACGGGCAATTCGCTAGTATAAATATATAAACATGTAGGTCTGTGTCTATATGTATATTAGCGACTTGCCCTTCAAAAATGGCGGGGCAATAAAATTGAAACCATGGCAATGCTGTTTGCGACTCAATGTAAAGCTGTGGGTACTCTAAGGACCTTTGGCGCTCATTGTGAGCCTCTCCTCTTGTGTACTTTTGGTGGTGTGAGCAGCTTCGGCGCAATATATATAAGTGCAGTGTAAAAATTTAATTTTTTTTAGTGTGTGTAAAGTATACATTTTAATTTTCAATTACTAATTAATACTTACTAAATTAATGTAAATTCCGAAAGAACGAATGTATTAGGAAATTTGAAGCATTAATGTATCCAAAAACTAACTATACTATTTAGCTTTTTTTTATATATATTTTATTTTTACTATTAATTAATTAATTAATTACATAATAAATGTACATACTTTACTTATTTCTAATTAATATATCCAATTGTGCAGTTTAAATATGCTGCGTGCGTGAGGGCAAATGGTTTGTTTAGTCGGGTAAAGCGCCATTTTAGATGTTATTAGTGTTAGCCTCGATTGTCTATGTGTTACGCGGCTCGCAAGCATTTTCCGTCCTTTGTAATAGTGTATTTTATACCTCGTTTGTTCTTGGGTAAGTGTTATGCACCTGGCTGTGTTTTGCGTGGTTCGGGGTCATGTAGCCTCGTACTCATTTTTTTCGGCCGCCATTTTTTTCTCACTTAGCGGATTTTAGAGTGGCAAAACTCGCCAAATGTGTCTTCAATTCAAGTGTAACCTCACTCCCAGATGTACTGGCTGCCCCCCCGTGCAGTGTGTGAGTTTTTCTTTGTATTTTTTGTATTTTGGGTTCGGCAGTTAACTTCATATTTTTCCTACCTCTAATTATTTTTTTCTAATTCCTGCGTTGCTCAACTGCTTGCAGCCTAAGGCAATCCTGCGTTTCCTAAGTGCTTGGAGGCTAAGTCCCACAATTTGTGAGGCTTCCAGGAGTACCTTTGGCGCTCATTTCATCTAAGTCCCGCGTCTTTCAATGCTTCAACTGGGGCTCATCGACTAAGTCGTGCACAACAGTGCAAAGCGTGACAAAGTCTCAATTTTACAATTATAATATGTGATATACAGTATATATATATATATATATATATATATATATATATATATATATATATAAATGTACATAAACATATAAATATATATATATATATATATATATATATATGTATATATTTGTGTATATATATATATATATATACATTTATATACCGTATATACTCGAGTATAAGCCGACCCGAGTATATGCCGAGGGTGGGAAATGTGCTGCCCCCTGTGCCCTCTGTGTCCCACTCCTGTGTCCCCATCTCTCTCCTGTGTCTCTTCTCCCCTCTCCCTTCCCTTTGTCTCTTCCCCCCTCTCCCTTCCCTGTGTCTTTCCCCCCCCTCATTCTCAACCATCTCTCCTCAACCCCACTCGTCATCCTCAACCTCTCTCCTCATCCTCAACCTCCCTCCTCAACCCCCTCATCCTCAAGCCCCCCCTCAACCCCCTCCTCAACCTCCCTCCTCAACCCCCCATCCTCATCCTCAACCACCAATCCTCAACCCCCTCCTCAACCCCTCCTCAACCTCAACCCCCCTCCTCAACCCCCCTCCTCATCCTCAACCCCCTCCTCAACCTCCCTCCTCATCCTCAACTCCCTCCTCATCCTCAACCCCCTCCTCTTCTCCCCTCTCCCTTCCCTGTCTCTTCCCCCCTCCTCATTCTAAATCATCTCTCCTCAACCCCACTCCTCATCCTCAACCTCCCTCCTCAACCTCCCTCCTCAACCCCCCTACTCAACCCCCTCCTCAACCTCCCTCCTCAACCCCCCATCCTCAACCCCTTCCTCAACCACCCTCCTCAACCTCCCTCCTCAACCCCCCTCCTTATCCTCAACCCCCTCCTCAACCTCCCTCCTCATCCTCAACCCCCTCCTCATCCTCAACCCCCTCCTCATCCTCAACTCCCTCCTCATCCTCAACCCCTCCTCATCCTCAACCACCTCCTCAACCCCCCTCCTCATCCTCAACCCCCTCCTCAACCACCCTCCTCATCCTCAACCACCTCCTCAACCCCCCTCCTCATCCTCAACCCCCTCCTCAACTCCTTCATCCTCAACCCCCCTCCTCATACTCAACCACCTCCTCAACCCCCTCCTCATCCTCAACTCCCTCCTCATCCTCAACCCCCTCCTCATCCTCAACCACCTCTTTAACCTCCCTCCTCATTCTCAACCTCCCTCATCATCCTCAACCTCCCTCCTTAACCTCCCTCCTCAACCCCCTTCGTCAACCTCAACCCCCCATCCTCAACCTCCCTCCTCATCCTCCCTCCTCATCCTCAACCCCCTCCTCAACCTCAACCTCCCTCCTCATCCTCCCTACTCATCCTCAACCTCCGTCCTCATCCTCAACCTCCCTCCTCAACCTCCCTCCTCATCCTCAACCTCCCTCCTCAACCCCCCTCCTCAACCTCAACCCCCCATCCTCAACCCCCTACTTAACCACAACCTCCCTCCTCAACCTCAACCCCCGACTTAACCCCCTCCTCAACCTCCCTCCTCATCCTCCCTTCTCATCCTCAACCCCCTCCTCAACCTAAACCCCCCTCCTCATCTTCCCTCCTCATCCTCAACCTCCCTCCTCATCCTCAACCTCCCTCCTCAACCTTCCTCCTCATCCTCAACCTCCCTCCTCAGCCCCCCTCCTCAACCTCAACCCCCCTCCTCAACCTCCCTCCTCAACCTCAACCCCCCTCCTCAACCTCCCTCCTCAACCTCAACCCCCCTACTTAACCTCCCTCCTCAACCTCAACACCCCTCCTCAACTTACCTCCTCAACCTCAACCCCCCTATTCAACCTCCCTCCTCATCCTCAACCCTCTCCTCATTCTAAACCCCCCTTCTCATTCTACCCCTCTAAATACCCCCCATCTTCCTTTCCCCTCATTTACCTGCATCTGAAGCTTCTGCTCCGGCCTCCGCTCCTTCTGGCGTCTTGACGTGGCACGCATGTGACGTCACGTCATTAGCATATACCGGGTGCAGTATATCTTTTCATATGACAACACTGAAGAAATGACACTCTGCCACAATGTGAAGTAGTAAGTGTATGGCCTGTATAACAGGGTAAATTTGCTGTCCCCTCAAAATAACTCAACACACAGCTATTAATGTCTAAACCGTTGGCAACAAAAGTGAGTACATACCTAAATGTAAATGTCCAAATTGGGCCTAAAGTGGCAATATTTTGTGTGGCCACCATTGATTCCCAGCACTGCCTTAACCCTCATGGGCATGGAGTTCACCAGAGCTTCACAGGTTGCCACTGGAGTCCTCTTCCACTCTTCTATGATGACATCACAGAGCTGGTGGATGTTAGAGACCTTGCACTTCCCCACCTTCAGTTTGAGGATACCCCACAGATGCTCAATAGGGTTTAGGTCTGGTGACTTGTTTGTCCAGTCCATCACCTTTACCTTCAGCTTCTTTAGCAAGGCAGTGGTCGACTTGGAGGTGTGTTTGGGGTCGTTATCATGTTGAAATACTGCCTTGCGTACATGTTAGCATTCATGGTTCCCTCAATGAACTGTAGCTCCCCAGTGCCCGCAGCACTCATGCAGGCCCAGACCAAACAGAGGTCAGGGGCCGCGATGCCTTGCAGTAAATATGTCTGATATAGCAATGAGAGAGTTTAGCTGAAACAAAGTATCACTCTGTATCTGTTGCTTAGACATAGCTGCGACAATGTCACACAATATTAATTCAGGTTAATCACAGTATAACTAGTTCTATAATTATGTTAAGGAGAAATAATTATTTATAACAATTATTCTTTAGACTTATTATTTTCTTGCCAGTCTAAAACTGCATAAATCTTGAATTGCATATACTGTACCTGTTAGATATCACAGTTATAGAATAGTCGCATAGACATATACACAATGTATGCTTTTTCCAGGTTCTATACAGAGAGAACATGCAGTTTGAGATTTCTGTACTTTTGCTGTAAATAAGTGTACATAATTCCAGTGGATAGTTTTACATATATATATATATATATATATATATATATATATATATATATAAATACAGTGGATATAAAAAGCCTACACACCCCTGTTAAAATGTCAGGTTTCTGTGCTGTAAAAAAATGAGACAAAGATAAATAATTTCAGAATTTTTTCCACCTTCAATGTGACCTATAAACTGTACAACTCAATTGAAAAACAAACTGAAATCTTTTAGGTGGAGGGAAGAAAAAAAATAAAAAAAATAATGTGTTTGCATAAGTCTGCACACCCTCTTATAACTGAGAATGTAGCTGTGTTCAGAATGAAGCAATCACATTCCAAATCATGTTAAATAGGAGTCAGCACACACCTGCCATCATTTAAAGTGCCTCTGATTAACCCCAAATAAAGTTCAGCTGCTCTAGTTGGTCTTTTCTTAGTCGCATCCCACAGCAAAAGCCAGGATCCACAGAGAGCTTCCAACGCATCAGAGGGATCTCATTGTTAAAAGTTATCAGTCAGGAGAAGGGTACAAAATAATTTCCAAGGCATTAGATATACCATGGAACAAAGTGAAGACAGTCATCATCAAGTGGAGAAAATATGGCACAACAGTGACATTACCAAGAACTGGAGCTCCCTCCAAAATTGATGAAAAGACGAGAAGAAAACTGGTCTGGGAGGCTACCAAGAGGCCTACAGCAACATTAAAGGAGCTGCAGGAATATCTGGCAAGTACTGGCTGTGTGGTACATGTGACAACAATCTCCCGTATTCTTCATATGTCTGGCCTATGGGGTAGAGTAGCAAGACGAAAGCCTTTTCTTACAAAGAAAAACATCCAAGCCAGGCTACATTTTGCAAAAACACATCTGCAGTCTCCCAAAAGCGTGTGGGAAAAGGTGTTATGGTCTGATGAAACCAAGGTTGAACTTTTTGGCCATAATTCCAAAAGATATGTTTGGTGCAAAAACAACACTGCACATCACCAAAAGAACACCATACCCACAGTGAAGCATGGTGGTGGCAGCATCATGCTTTGGGGCTGTCTTTCTTCAGCTGGACCTGGGGCCTTAGTTGAGATAGAGGGAATTATGAAGAGTTCCAAATACCAGTCAATATTGGCACAAAACCTTCAGGCTTCTGCTAGAAAGCTGAACATGAAGAGGAACTTCATCTTTCAGCATGACAACGACCCAAAGCATACATCCAAATCAACAAAGGAATGGCTTCACCAGAAGAAGATTAAAGTTTTGGAATGGCCCAGCCAGAGCCCAGACCTGAATCCGATTGAAAATCTGTGGGGTGATCTGAAGAGGGCTGTGCCCAGGAGATGCCCTCGCAATCTGACAGATTTGGAGTGTTTTACAAAGAAGAGTGGGCAAATCTTGCCAAGTCAAAATGTGCCATGCTGATAGACTCATACCCAAAAAGACTGAGTGCTGTAATAAAATCAAAAGGTGCTTCAACAAAGTATTAGTTTCAGGGTGTGCATACTTATGCAACCATATTATTTTATTTTTATATTTTTTCTTCCCTCTACCTAAAAGATTTCAGTTTGTTTTTCAATTGAGTTGTACAGTTTATAGGTCACATTAAAGATGGAAAAAGTTCTGAAATGATTTATCTTTATCTCATTTTTTTACAGCTCAGAAACCTGACAGTTTAACAGGGGTGTGTAGACTTTTTATATCCACTGTATATATATATATATAGATATATATATAATTTTATCATTA
This sequence comes from Discoglossus pictus, assembly GCA_027410445.1. Classification (NCBI taxonomy): domain Eukaryota; kingdom Metazoa; phylum Chordata; class Amphibia; order Anura; family Alytidae; genus Discoglossus; species Discoglossus pictus. Next base: position 492,989 of record JAPZIH010000659.1, read on the forward strand.
ACATCAAGTTGTCAGGTGGTACAGGTTCTGGCAAGAAAACCCACCCCACGTGATCACATATGCCAATGAGTATGCAATATGGAAATTCACAGGGGCTGTCTGATGTAACTAGTGGAAAATATTGGTTTATAACTATACAACCAGGTTACTGTCATTATTCTGGATACAAGTTCTTCTTTTTAATGTCCTTTCTTGGTGTCTATATAATATTTTTTTGGGAATGGAGACATTTAAGAGTTGTCATATCTAATCATCCAGAGGGCTTGAGTAACCTTTTTCTTTGTCCATCTTCAGATCTCTGACCATAATGTCCTTGGAGCAGTACTCAGGGTTGGCTTCATCTAGCTTCTTATTGCCAATGTCTTCTGGCCAGAACCATCAGACCTGGACACCAGGGTCCTATATAACTGATTTACATGGTGCTTTATTGTGTAGCGCTCCTCTCATTGCTGCCCTGCACATTTATCACTTCTACTGCGTAACTTCCAGCTCATTTAGTATTATTCCTCGAGCAGAACTACTTGACCTCAGGAACAGAAGAGCTTGGCTCTCTCCGGCTTTTCATATATGCAATTTGTTCATAAATGCACAAAAATCTCAAAGGGCATTAGACAAAACCAAAGTGTTACTTGTTTAAAGGGCGAATGCGGACATAATTAATAACAATCTTCAACTTACAAAACATGTCAGATTCTCTGGAGAGGAACCAAGACTCTTTATATAAGATCACATAAAAGGCCTCGTATAGTCTGACTTTGTAGATGACCAGTATATGATGGGTTGTTGTTGTTTAGTTGTTTCCAACTCTACATGACCCTATGGAGCAAAGCACTCCAGACACTCCAGGCTCATCTATAAAGTTATATTGGCAAAGATAATGGATTGGGTTTCCAGTTCGTTCTCCATGATAACCTGCCCTTCTTGGGTGATATAGATCACATCTTCAAAAGCCCCTTCACCACTACAAGGTAGCGATGCAGAAGGGGATATGATTGGTAACTTCTTATATATTTCACACCATGTAAATTTGTCCTAAAATGCAATAATGTTTAAAGAAGACACAAACAAGTGATTAATGGACATGCACTTACATAAAAGATAGGGATTTTATTATACGCAAGAAATAGTGCAGTTAAGATTAGAAACACTTATTTTAATTCATATGCAAAAATAAAATAAATCTTCTGCAAATGCCAGGAGCAGACTTTGGCAAACTCAAGAAGCGGGTGTGTCAAGGTACATCATCAAGGTACATCATCAAGGTACATCATCAAGGTACATCATCAAGGTACATCATCAGCTATTTCTGGAAATCTGACACATCTATATCGGACTTGGGAATCGAGTGCAAACACTGACTACACTTGGCTATAATCACTTTACACCAGATCAACCACCTAACAAGTGATCCCAATTGGGTCCTCATGTACCAAAATAATACAGTGCTCAATACACCTAAAACTGACTATGTGACTACGAAAATCATGGTGCTAGAAGTGTGTCCGTGCGTTGTACAGTTGTGTCCGACTCTCTGTGACCGCATGGACTGTAAACAATATGCTGATCCACTTGGTATTCATGGCAGATATACTGGAGTGGGTTTCCAGTTTCTTCTCCAGTGGGCCAAAGTATACAGCTCCTGGTATTTCTAGGTGGTCTCTCAGCCAAATACAGACCAGGCCCAACACAACGTGGCTTCATGGTTCCCTGAATCAAACCCAGGTTGCAGCAGTGAAAGCACCAAATCCTAACCACTGGACCACCAGGAAACCCTGCTAGAAGTGTAGGGTACAACAAAGGAGCCCTTAGTGAATGTCCACCCTAGAAACAGATATATGTAATAGGGGGTGCTTGGATCCATAGGAAATGCTCTGTTCAGTTTGGAAGTGGATCACTGAAGGTTGCAGTATAATGACTATTAACTTTGTCCTTTGGTGATATGGCCGACATTGCAGCTGTTTTGGTGGTCTTGTACAGCTCCTGTGAAGTTCAATGATTTTAGGAGACTACAGATTGTTCTCTGATTAGGTCTATGTACAAAGATATAACATCCCGAAGAGTTCTCCAACACTTTACCTTGATGTGTGTATATATGAATAAATGGAGCTATCAACGTAGTAATGCGATAATATTATCTCCATTCCATGGATTAATGTATCCTACAATCTCAATCTCTACATGATGATACTAGAATGGATTACTAATGAAGCTAAAGAACGTACAAAAATACAACCCTTTGAAACTTATGAAGATAAAGTGATACATGTGACCATTAGAGATAGGACACAATATTTAAATATGGCTGTTGGTCTTGGAGATGACGCACTAATACATAAAAGACATTAATAAGCAGGTCATTACAGTTATAGTAACATCCACTTTGTGTTCATTTCCTTACAGTGTATGGACTATGGAGTACCAGATCATCTCATTCACCTCCTGAGGAATCTGTTTGTGGACTAAGGACCAAAGATGGAACAACAGAATGGTTCAAGAACGGAAAAGGAGTGCGGCAAGGTTGTATATTGTCACCTTACATCATGCGTAAGGCCGGAGTGAGCAAATGGGGGGAGAAATGAGAAAGAGAGACACGGAGGAGAGCGGCAAGGGTAGAAAAAGAGATGTAAGGGGGAAGGGAAAACAGAGAGACGAGTAAGAGAGACATACAAGGGGAGAGCAAGAGAAAGAGAGACAAGGGGGAGAGAAAGAGAGACACATATGTGGGAGACATGGAAGAGAGGAAGAGAGAAGTGAGAGGCAGAGAGGAAGAAGGGGAGCGGAAGGGAAAGACAAGTATGGGAGACAATAAGGGAGGGAGAGAGATAAAAGGGGGAGATCAAGAGTGACACAGTTAGGAGATAAAGGAGAGAGGAAAAGAGAGAGAAATATGAAAGGGAAGAGGAAGAGAGAGAGATATTGAGAGAAGGAGAGTGGAAGAGAGAGAAAGGGGGAGAGGAAGAAGAGAGAGACAAGTATTGGAGACAGGGGAGAGGAAGAGAAAAAGGGGGGCAGAGAGAGAGATGTGTGGGAGACAAGGAAAAGAGGAAGAGAGGGAGAAGTGAGAGGAAGAGAGAAAGAAGGGGAGCCAAAGGGAAAGACAAGTATGGGAGACAATAAGGGAGAGAGATAAAAGGGGGAGATGAAGAGTGACACAGTTAGGAGATAAAGGAGAGAGGAAAAGAGAGATAAATATGAAAGGGAAGAGGAAGAGAGAGAGATATTGAGAGAAGGAGAGTGGAAGAGAGAGAAAGGGGGAGAGGAAGAAGAGAGACAAGTATAGGAGACAGGGGGAGAGGAAGAGAAAAAGGGGGTTAGAGAGAGAGATGTGTGGGAGACAAGGAAAAGAGGAAGAGAGGGAGAAGTGAGAGGAAGAGAGAAAGAAGGGGAGCGGAAGGGGCAGGCTAGTATGGCAGGCAATAGGGGAAGGAGAGAGATGGAGGAGGAAAAGAAAGAGAGACAAGTATAGGAGACAAGGGGGAGAGGAAGATAAAGGGGGAGGGAGACAAGGGGGAGAGGAAGAGTGACACACATGTGGGAGATGAGAGAGATACAAAAAGAGAGAAGGGTAGAGGAAGAGAGAGACAAGTATGAAAGACAAGGTGCCGAAGTAGAGAGAGAGAGACAAGGTGACAGAAAGACAAAGAGAGATGGAGGGAGAAAGAGAGAGAGGCAAGAGAGACCCTCTTCACCATGTTTGCAGTCTAATTTGTAGTCATTGAGTTTTTTCCTATAATCTCTAGTGAAAAGGAGAAGGAAAAAGACCAAGAAAATCCCAAAGCTGATAAAAGTCGGTGTCTATTGTAAGGAATAAGAACTAAATTTACACAAGTGAAGGTCTCTCGCAGACGTGTTTACACATAAATGGAGCCCCCTGAGTGACCTCCTCTAATACAATGTGGTTGGTATGTGGGCTTAGAGGGGGGTCTTCCATAAAGCTTCTGTATATAATAGTAACACACAAGCCCGTGTCAGGGGATAACAACAATAATACAAAAATATTAAAATGTACCAAAAAAATCAGAAAAAAATAAAACATTAAGATTGGTTAAACTATAGAAGAATAATAACCTCTGTATCAGAAGATTTCATCACCAAGCCAGGATAATATGGGTAATGTAATTAGCAAATTGTACAGAGAACAATAATAGAAATAAATCTATTCCTATCGTTTTCAATTATATTTCCAGTATATAATAATTCTTCTGTCGATGTGGAAATAATTAATTAATTAATGTTTCATAATGCGGATAGAAGCTTCCTGTGTATTAAAAGTCTCCTCCCAAAGTTGGGCAGAAACAAAATCCCACTTGGAGTCCACTGTGGTATAAAATGTAGGCAGTTTAAAGCTGTATTAGCTTATTTTTTTATTTTATTTTAATTATTTCTGGTCATTTGTTGATGCTTTTGAAAAGATACATTTAGTAATTTCCTTTTTTAATCAGAGATTCAAACTATGGTATAATTTTAAACTAAAATAAAATGTGATTTTTTTCCTACAACTAACATTTAAGTTTGCCATTCAGCCTTTCTGAGCCACCCAGAAACCAAGATTCTTATCCTTGACCCTGAGATATTTATTTGATAAAATACAAATTTATACCATATTTAGAACCTCCGCTATGTCACTTTAATGTAAAATGAAAAAAAAGCAATATCTAATATAATATTGAATTTAATCTGCTGAATGTCTCATATGAGAGTGTCCGGCTCTCCCGCCTCCAACGTAACTGACTGTGACTTTCCAGAGAGTCTCTTTCCCTGATAATATACTTACTATTTTGAATTTAATTCCAGCAGACAACCTGACAGGAAGGTGAGGCGAGACCTGAGATCCAGCACTCAGTACTATGTTTAATTTAATAAGCCCCAATAAAAGGATTCCTAAAACACACTATAAATAATTCAATGAGAGCGCTCGTTTTACTGAACAAAAGCCAGGAAGGGTAAGCTCAAAGACTTTCTGCCATTATTAATTCTTAAAATATTATTTCTTGATTAACAGGACACAGAAGAGACTCCAAATACTGTATAATGTAACATTAAGGGTAATTCAAGTACCGTACTTTATCAATTTTATATTATTAGAAAATACATTAAACTCAGCCTTTTACCTATTTTACCTTTTAATCAACTAGTTTTTAACAAAAAAAAAAAATAGTTTCCTTTTTTATCAATTAACTATTATAAGCAATTATGCTGTGCAGCGAATCCCAGTTGCCATTTCCAGTTATATGCTTGTGACGACCTACCGCTTCAGTTGGGCTTGATAAGAACCTAGTTCAACCCTACCCAGTAGGACCATCCGGTTCTTTTGTGAATTCCTGCAAGCAGGAACAGAACCAACCCAGCTTACATCCACCAAAGTGTCCAGCAATACACAGGAAGCAATAGCCACCCAGGGACGTCATAGGGTCCAATGCAGATCCAGCAGCAATAATCCCAGAAATAAGGATTATTTTATCCCTCAGAATGAAACACACACCTCAATTATGCACGTTTAAACTGATCACTCTTTATTGATGCATACTGTAGCACATTTACACACAACCCAGGCCTTTCATTTGAGGAGGCTTATCCATCAGTGATGTAACTCCTCCTACTAACTCCCCCTGTCTGCAAACTTACCACCCAAGGCAATTTGGCCTTTTAATCCTGGCCTCACAGGGCGGTATCAGATCAGATCAAGAGTGGAGGCACTCAGTCTCTGATGTGTGGGACCTATTGTCCCCTGGTGCAAGCTAGCCTTTTACCCACTCCACTTGGGTCTCCCAAAATTAAGCATCTCATAACTAGTGACCCCTTCTAATACTTTATTCAACTATATGGGGAAAATGTAGCATTCCAATAACAAACATGAATGGGTTTCCTTCATACATCAATAAATTAACATACCACTACAATAATTCCTGCCTATTAAGGCCACATTACCCTGTATAATGCACACACACACACATACATTGCCCTGTGCATAATACACACACGCACAATAACTCTGATCACCCCCATCCCACAGGGCACACAATACGAATGTAGCTGTCACTGTTTAATAGTGATGTCGCGAACATAAAATTTTCGGTTTGCGAACCGCCGCCAATACTCTCGAACAAGTCGAACCCGGCGAACCGGCATAGACTTCAATGGGCAGGCAGATTTTAAAACCCACAGGGACTCTTTCTGGCCACAATATTGATGGAAAAGTTGTTTTAAGGGGACTAACACCTGGACTGTGGCATGCCGGAGGGGGATCCATGTCAAAACTCCCACGGAAAATTACATAGTCTATGCAGAGTCTGGTTTTAATCCATAAAGGGCATAAATAACCTAACATCCCCCTCCATCATCATCCTCCCCTGTATCTCTTTACCCCCTCCCTCATCATCCTCCCCTGTGTCTCTTTCCCCCCTCCCTCATCATCCTCCCACCTCCCTCATCATCCTTCCCTGTATACCTTTACCCCCTCCCTCATCATCCTCCCCTGTGTCTCTTCCCCCCTCCATCATCATCCTCTCCTGTGTCTCTTTCCCCCTCGCTCATAATCCTCCCCTGTGTCTCTTTTCCCTCTCCCTCATCATCTTCCCCTGTGTCTCTTCCCCCCTCCCTCATCATCCTCCCCTGTGTCTCTTTCCCCCCTCCCTCATCATCCTCCCCCCTCCCTTGATGATTAGGGGGGGAAGAGACACAGGGATAAGTGTGAGGGGTGTTGAGGTAAGGGGTGTTAGGGATAATGGTGAGGGGGTTAGGTGTTAGGGTGAGGGGTGTTAGGGCTAAGTGTGAGGGGTGTTAGGGTGAGGGGTGTTAGGGATAAGTGTAAGGGGTGTTAGGGTGAGGCATGTTAGGAATAAGTGTGAGGGGTGTTAGGTCTTAGGGATAAGTGTGAGAATGTTAGGGTTAGGTGTTAGGTTGATGGGTGTTATGGATAAGTGTGAGGGTTGTTAGGGTTAGGGTTAGGGTAAGGGGTGTTAGGGATAAGTGTGAGGGGTGTTAGGGTTAGGTGTTAGGTGAGGGGTGTTAGGGATAAGTGTAAGGGGTGTTAGGGTTAGGTGTTAGGGTGAGGGATGTTAGGATTATGTGTTAGGGATAAGTGTGAGGGGTGTTAGGGTTAGGGTGAGGGGTGTTAGGGATAAGTGTGAGGGGTGTTAGCGTTAGGTGTTAGGGTGAGGGGTGTTAGGGATAAGTGTGAGGGGTGTTAGGGTTAGGGTGAGGGGTGTTAGGGATAAGTGTGAGGGGTGTTAGGGTGAGGGGTGTTAGGGATAAGTGTGAGGGGTGTTAGGATTAGGGTGAGGGGTGTTAGGGATAAGTGTGAGGGGTGTTAGGGTTAGGGTGAGGGGTGTTAGGGATAAGTGTGAGGGGTGTTAGGGTTAGGGTGAAGGGTGTTAGGGATAAGTGTGAGGGGTGTTAGGGTTAGGGTGAGGGGTGTTTGGGATAAGTGTAAGGGGTGTTAGGGTCAGGTGTTAAGTGTGAGGGGTGTTAGGGTTAGGGTTAGGGGTGTTAGGGATAAGTGTGAGGGGTGTTAGGGTTAGGGTGAGGGGTGTTAGGAATATGTGTGAGGCGTGTTAGGGTTAGGGTGAGGGGGGTTAGGGATAAGCGTGAGGGGTGTTAGGGTTAGGTGTTAGGGTGAGGGGTGTTAGGGATAAGTGTGAGGGGTGTTCTGGTTAGGGTGAGGGGTGTTAGGGATAAGTGTGAGGGGTGTTAGGGTTAGGTGTTAGGGTGAGGGGTGTTAGGGATAAGTGTGAGGGGTGTTAGGGTTAGGGTTAGGGCTGTTAGGGATAAGTGTGAGGGGTGTTAGGGTTAGGGTGAGGGGTGTTAGGAATATGTGTGAGGGGTGTTAGGGTTAGGGTGAGGGGTGTTAGGGATAAGTGTGAGGGGTGTTAGGGTTAGGTGTTAGGTTGAGGGGTGTTAAGGATAAGTGTAAGGGGTGTTAGGGTGAGGCATGTTAGGAATAAGTGTGAGGGTTGTTAGGTCTTAGGGATAAGTGTGAGGGGTGTTAGGGTTAGGGTGAGGGGTGTTAGGGATAAGTGTGAGGGGTGTTAGGGTGAGGGGTGTTAGGGATAAGTGTGAGGGGTGTTAGGATTAGGGTGAGGGGTGTTAGGGATAAGTGTGAGGGGTGTTAGGGTTAGGGTGAGGGGTGTTAGGGATAAGTGTGAGGGGTGTTAGGGTTAGGGTGAGGGGTGTTAGGGATAAGTGTGAGGGGTGTTAGGGTTAGGGTGAGGGGTGTTTGGGATAAGTGTAAGGGGTGTTAGGGTTAGGTGTTAAGTGTGAGGGGTGTTAGGGTTAGGGTTAGGGGTGTTAGGGATAAGTGTGAGGGGTGTTAGGGTTAGGGTGAGGGGTGTTAGGAATATGTGTGAGGCGTGTTAGGGTTAGGGTGAGGGGTCTTAGTGATAAGCGTGAGGGGTGTTAGGGTTAGGTGTTAGGGTGAGGGGTGTTAGGGATAAGTGTGAGGGGTGTTCTGGTTAGGATGAGGGGTGTTAGGGATAAGTGTGAGGGGTGTTAGGGTTAGGTGTTAGGGTGAGGGGTGTTAGGGATAAGTGTGAGGGGTGTTAGGGTTACGGTGAGGGCTGTTAGGGATAAGAGTGAGGGGTGTTAGGGTTAGGGTGAGGGGTGTTAGGGATAAGTGTGAGGGATGTTAGGGTTAGGTGTTAGGGTGAGGGGTGTTAAGGATAAGTGTAAGGGGTGTTAGGGTGAGGCATGTTAGGAATAAGTGTGAGGGTTGTTAGGTCTTAGGGATAAGTGTGAGGGGTGTTAGGGTTAGGTGTTAGGTTGATGGGTGTTATGGATAAGTGTGAGGGGTGTTAGGGTTGGGTGCTAAGGTGAGGGGAGGATGATGATAAGGGGGGGAAGAGACACAGGGGTGTCCTTGCAGCAGAGATCAAAAGAGTCCTTCAGGACTATATTGTACACTGTGTACAGTAGCCTAGCTATGGTTTTCCCTATTGATGCAGTATCACCTACACTCAGCCTCCTCTCGGTAAGACTGCAAGTTAGTTATGATTCCAAAATGACTGCTGTCCATGAGGTAGAAGGCTCTGGAAGGGAGTGTATGCTGCTGATTGGCTGGAATGTGTCTGCTGACTGTGACATGCAGGGTCAAAGTTTGCTCAATGATAAAGTATAGGGCGCGGGTCGAATATCCCATATGTTCGCAGTTCGCCGCGAACGCGAACATGCTATGTTTGCCGGGAACAGTCCGCCGGCGAACTATTTGCGACATCTCTACTGTTCAAGTATTCAGGCTGGGGGACATGGGACGGGGAGAGAAGGAAGAAAGAATAGCAAAAGTCCATGTTAATCCAGGGCCGCCAAATAGTCCAATAGTTCTAAAAAACATTGCCACCACCCCAGACGCCACAATGCACTAAGGGCAGGACAATTTGGGGGTGGAGGCCACTAGGTCCCATCCAATATTAAGGCAATTCTAAGGGGCGCCCATTCTATTTCTAACTGTTAAGCACACCCCAATGTACCAGGTAGTTGTGGGTAGGGTAGATCCCTAGCGTGACTGAGATTACAAAGCTTAATCACTCCATGTCCATCCCACAGCAGAGCAACACAAAATATTAATATATGTTTAATACAAACATCAAGAAAAGTTCATCATCGACTAAGAACAGAAACAAAGAACTTCAGAAACAAACACAGTAGTTGAGTGAAGTCCCACACACTACTGGAAATTATGTTTAGAATCAATGACCAATGATTTAATGACAATGACTTATTGTATATTTAGGTGAAGGACTGTGATTAAAATTGTTGTGTTGCCCCTGCACTCATTTCTCAACACCTATTTTCTGAGCGTCTTATTTTTTATTTCTTCTAACCGTATCTAAGCTTAATGTTCCTTTTATATCAGTTTCCCTGGAGTTAATGCACTTGGACAATTCTCACAAACAGAGCGAGTTGACCTTTCTTTCAAAGTCTCTTTTCAATCAAATCCCATTTTCCTGAAAGCGGGTGACATTTTATCTTCATTTAGAAAGTAAACAAACAATTTGTAGAGTGACGTTAGTCAAGAATTCTGTTCAGTGTTGATGCAAAATGTTGTGAGACTGTTTACTACCTGATTATGATTATCCAGGGCAGAGAAATAGTCTCATGTTATACCAATGGGTCACAACTTCCAGTCATTGAAAAGGTGCAGTTCCCCCGAGACCTCACGTACCGCGCCTCAGAAGCAAAGGTCAACAAGAAGATCCTGACACTTTAAACAAACCAATCAGGGTCCAAAAATAGTTTACTTTGAACTGAAGACTGTGTGTACAGTGTTGAATATCCTTTTTGAGTGACAGCAGGTGTTGAATATCTTTGTAGAACTGGACACCTTCAACCTCTTCAGCATCCATGGTCGGAGCATAGACTTGCATCACTGTGATATTAAATGGCTTGTCTTGAATTTAAATCATTCAGTCATTTATTTGGTTGTAACCTAGCACAGCTTTGGCCACTCTTTGATTGACTATGAGGACTACTCCATTTCTTCTGCGGGATTCTTGACAACAGTCGAATATCTGGTGGTTGTCTGATATGAAATGTCCCATTAAAGGTCCATTTGAGCTTACTAATTCCCAGGATATCAATGTTTAATCTTGTCACCCCATGTTTGATCAGGTCCTCTTTGCCTTGGTTCATAGTTCTAATGTTCCAGGTTCCTATGTTAAATCTTCCTTTGCAGCAGCGGACTTTCCTTTCCCTCCAGACACAACCTCAGCAAGGTGTCCTATTGACTTTTGCCCAACCACTTTATTAAATATGGTGCTACTCGTCCCATACTCTTTCACAGTAATGTGGTAGGTTCACAGAAGGGTTCATCTTCTGGTGCCAAATCATTATATCTCTGGTCATACTTATCCATAAGTTCACTTGGCAAAGATACTGGAGTGGACTAAGTTCCATTCCAGTGGACTAAGATTTTTCTGACCTCTCTGCTATGACCTGCCCATCATGGGTGACCCTACATGGTATAGCTCACAGCTTCATTTAGGCACACAAGTCCCTTCAACAAGACAAGGTAGCAATCCAGAAGGGACGGATGTTTGTATTGGAAAATTAATTAGCAGTACAATAATGTTGGTACTAATGCCACTTTATAAACCCCTAGACCTCACCTGGAGACCAGATATTCAAAAATATATTAATAAATTATAGACAATACAAAGGAGGGAAGATAAAATGGTGCATGTTCCAAAAGACAAAACTTGAAAAAAATGACGTCATGAACTAATTCTGTATACATTAGAAGAGAATGAAGAGGGGGTATACGAAAAACCTTTTTAATATTTTAAAATATTTTAAAGGATTTAATAAAGTTCATGAGTGATAGATCTTTCAAAAAAGTGAAATACAAGAGGTCATGATTTGAACTTGGAACGGGGAAGATTTAGGGGAAATGTGAAAAAGTAATACTTTTAAGAAACAGTAGGACATGGAACATCCTTCACGTGGAAGTTGTAGAGCCAATCACAGTTAAGGCTTTTAAGCATGCTTGGGATAAGCATAAGGCTTATATTAGGGAAATGTTTAGGTAGATAGAATGGGAATACCCTGATGAAGAAATAACACTGAAAACACCAAAGCTGAAGGATCATGAGCCATACTATTTATCAAAAAGTCAAAGAACAGGTCAGGAAATTTAGAAAAAGTAAAACATCAGAAGATCAGAAACAAAATACAACCCGAAACTCTCCTTATAAAAAATGTCAACAATCCTGTTCTGTGGCCACTGTTTCAACTATTTCATAGTTAATCCAAGCCATGTATTCAACAATGATCAGGAAATAGCCTTCTGAACATCTGTATCCACATATAGTCAAGAATAGACAAGTTATATATACCACACAATACCACTAAACACTCAGAGTATTAATACACATTTTCTTTTTCCTGATTATCCTCCACAGTTTAATCAGATAATATTTTTCTGCTTCTTGTGTAATGACCTTTAGCTTAGATGTGCTTAATTCTTCATTCCTTTCTTCTTTTTAAGCTTCTTGAATTCCTTGTCCTCTGATGAGGTCATTGTGCGCACCATGAATCCTCTTGAGTGCCTTCCTCATTTATATCCTGCAGTGCTCTTTATAAATGGATTTATTATTCTGTGAGATATTAATTAATGTAGACATTATTCCCTCATGGTTCTCAGCCATCTTTTCATAGATATGGACTTTAGCATTTTATGATCACTCACTCGGGTTACACTTGATGCCTCTTTCAGCTAAAATAGTTTATTACCACTCTGGCCTCGTCGTCAGTATGATGCATCGTCTATAGACTGAGGATGAATAGAAACCCAAATTTACACAGACATTGGGTTCATAAATATTTTTGCGGAACAGATTCCTGAGAGGGTGCTAAATGTTTTCTCGCCATGTATCATGAATGGCAGTTTGTTAAATGTCATCAATTATCACAACAAGCTCTGAATGAGAAATGACCAAGCTTTGTAATGTAAGGAGATTAAATCGATGTCCATCAAAATTCACCTCTTACCCATTAATTTCAATGAACAAGGTTTAATATGTTCATAGCGTCTACAAACTGTGATTGATTTCTGGTAGTGGTCTACAATATTGATCTCCTACCTCTAAACTTTTAATTATTCATCATAAACTGTTAATAATAATTGCTTTACCTCATGTAGGGGGTATGTTATACTTCTAGATATTTCATATAATGAATGTCTTAAAGCAATAAAGTTCAATCACTGCCATCTTAACTCCAACCCCACATGACTTTGGGATTAAATTGGACTCTGCTATCTCTTTCACTTTTTAAACCATCAAATAATGTTGTATTCACCTTCTCCACTTTCTCCCGACAAGAAACAATAATAATTATAATCCACCCACTCATCGTACCTTACCTCAACTACAATTATTATTATGATTATTATTTCCATATTATATTGATCCCGTGATTGAATGAGTAAATATATATCATGTAACCCGCATGGACTAAAACAGTTGCTTTATTGATTTTTATTGATCCCTATACTTCTGGATTGCGAGTCCGATTGCAGATCACACCAACCTCTAAACACTAATTCATTGTAGTTTAAACTCCATGTTTTACTGACGTCATGAAGATGGTCTCATTTACTATTGGCTCTGTCTAAGAAGTTACTTACGGGCTTGCTTAAATATTGTCAGATCATATAATCGCGCCCCCATTCAAGCGTACCAACGGAGGCATGGTTTGCGTGTGGAGGTTGTGAGCCTGTAATTGTGGGATTGAGTTAATTGAATACATCTAGATACTTAGAAAAGGTTTAACCCACAGTCAAATTATTGGTTTCTATGTAATTACGAGCTTGGAATTGAATCAGGCTCCATGTCATTAGATGGGCCACTCTGGAGCCGCTACACAGAAGTTTACCAAGATGTTTATATGATTGTATGTATGTTGAAATAAGGAGGTCATTTTAAAGCAAACAATATGGTTGTGTAGTACTGGTTTTAAAAATCTAAATGTTATATCAACTTAAATAATGTTGAACCAATACTCAATGGTGTAATATTGATATGCTTGTATGAATTAATATATATTTTAAAAATGGTGTTTTACAATACCAGTGGTTTTTGATACTTAATTGAACTTTTAGGGCCTAATGACAAATCGGAGCGCTTTAAAAGCAAATAAAGAAGCAATCCTGTACTTTTATGAAGAGTGAAAGTGATGTTAGGTCTTAGAATTAGTAGCACAACATTCTCCGATACTTAGTTTCATGTTCAATTTTCGTGTTATATCGAGCACGGCAATCAATGTGAAGTCCCACACTGCCACTTTCAATGATTAAAAATATAGTGACTCACCTCCAAATCCAAGGTCATTTAATGTCCAGATCTGCTGTGGTCCATCCGGTTATCGGAGATTCCCGTGGCGCAGTAACAATTCCGGATACGGAAATTGCCGGTTACGCAAAAAAGATGCCGATTGCTTGAGATTTTCCGGTTGACGGGGAAAATATGCTGTTGCCGGTTAGTTGAGTACCGGATAACCAAGAGTTTACTGTATATCAATACACGTCAATGCTATTATATATATGATATTATCTCATAATCATATTAACCCTCTGTACTACCCACTGTAGTGTTTTTCATATTGGTACCAGGGTGTTATGTAGAATAAGTAAATGGGGCCTCATTCAAATGTGATTTGACCAATTGAATAGGGCTCTATATAAGCACAGAACATATTTTTTTACAAACATTTTTAGTTAGTAAAGACCTTGCTTTTGGATAGAAGTTCACTAACTAAAAACTTCTGTAAAAATAATATGCTCTGTGCTTATATAGAGCCCTATTCAATTGGCCAAATCACAATTGAATGAGGCCCATGGCCAGGGAACTGCTCATATTGGGGGGATTTACTAATCATCTAAATAGACAAAAGTTTTAATCACAATTTTCCCCATAGGAACTAGTGCATAGTAAATAAAGAGATCACATCACATCTGTTTCTTAAGCCTCTTTTGTGTCAGCAAAAATTTCTTTAGCTATTGAAATCTGGGATTTAGTAGTGAAGGAATTGTTGTTCAGTCGTGTCGGACTCTACGTGACCGTATGCACCACAGCTGAGGCACATGTGCCAGCCTCCTCTGAACTCCATCAAGCTCATACTCATTGCTTCCATAATCTAATCTATCCATCTCCGCCTCTGATGTCCTCTTCTTCTTGTGCCTTCAGTCGTTCCCACCATCAGAGTCTTCTCTAGGGAATCCTGGTACACAAAATATTTCAGCTTCAGTCTCATGATCAAACCTTCCAGTTAGCAGTTTGTCTTGATTTCCTGTAGTATTGACTGATTGGGTCTTGTTGCAGTCCAAGGTACTCTAAGCTGTTTTCTCCAACACCACAATTCAAAGATGTTCATTCTCTGGAGCTCAGACTTTGTTATGGTCCAGCTCTCAAATCCGTATGTTACTACTAGGAATAACATAATTAGAACTATGATGACCTTTGCTGATGGTGACATATCTTTACTTTTTAATAGCTTATCCAAACTTGCCATAGCTTTTCTCCCCAGAAGCAAATGCCTTTTTAACTTCATGGCTGCAGTCACCATCTGAAGTGATCCTGCAGCCCAGGAAAATAAATTCTGTCACTGCCTCCACTTCTTCCCCATTTATTTGCCAGGAACTGAGTACCCCTGTACAGCGCTACGGAATATGTTGGTGCGATATAAATAAAGATAATAATAATAATAATAAAATTGCTGTTTGCCATGATCTTCATCTTTTCAACATTGAGCAGCAGCCCAGCTTTTGCACTCTCTTCTTTCATCCTCATCAATACGTCCTTTCGTTCCTCCTCACTTTCGACCATCAGAGTAGTATTATCGGCGTGTCTGAGGTTTCTGATATTTCTTCCAACAGTGAAGGAATTAAACCTGCACTAATTCACAAATCATTATCTATCACTGGAACAGCAGGCCTTGTCAGAGTAATAAGTCTTACATCAATAACACTTAGATAATGCTGCTGCTCCGGAAGACTTCCATTACTTAGTGCCTTGGATGGTAGGAACATGTAAAGTCTTGTAGGCTCATTCATCTACCGGTAAATCAGACGGCCATGGTATCATTTTATTTCAGTTTGTGATAGATGATCACATTATGATGATT
>JAPZIH010000659.1:513600-682562 GCA_027410445.1 Discoglossus pictus
TAAATAAACTAAATGAAATAAATAGGAATTATAGAATGTCACACCCCCTGGGGAGGGGTCCAAATCCATAATCCTCCTGCCTTGGCTACAGGAATCCTCCCTTGGACCGTGGAGTGGATGGGCTTTTTAGTGACGACTTCTATTCAAAGGGTTAAACATAACAAACAGAGGTTATAACCTCTAAATAAAAGTCAGAACACCATGATTATGTTCCCTAGAAGAGTCTTTATTGGGAAAAGATGGAACATTCAAAGACAAACCAAACAATACGACTTTGGTTCAACCCACAAACATGATTACATTACCTGCCATCAACCAGTTATGTCAATCAGCCCCTGTAATACATTACTAGTACAATCTGGGGGTGTGGGAGTTAATCCCATCACAGGGTGGGCTGGAAATTACATCACACACGTTCAAAGTTCCCTTCTAAACTAGTGAACTCCCTTCTATTATTTACATTTCCTGTCCACAGCTAGATAATTCCATCAAGTAGGTTATCAAATTAGCAGGGACTGGAATGGTGGCAGAGGAATTTGTTACAGTAGAGGATAATTCATCCCCAAAATCAGATTTTAACCCAGCAACATAAAATAAAATCTGTAGCGATGTCTCTTTAAAGCAGCAAAACCCGTACATGTGTACAAGACAAATGAGAGGGTGCTCTAATATTGAGTCTGTGCTCCGAATACACACATCATCTTATCATGTCATATGGGAAAAAATACCAAATTAACACTTCATGCACAACAGATTTTTAGATACAATATGACCTCTAATTTCCATTTCAGAAAATAGGAAACTCATTTAAATTGTTGTAAACAGACTCAATCTGTAAAAGTGGTGATTTATCAAACTCTTTCAACTGAGAAGCAACTCGAAAATGTCCATTGGAATGGAAGAGAACTGTTCTGGTGTAAATCTGTTCTAGTTACCATTATCATATCCAAATTCTGAAACTCCACCAACTTAACCCAATTCTTCACATATTCCCAAATAAAAAAAAATGAAACAGTCTGGCTCCTAATCAGACTCACCTATACAATTCACATTATGCCAAATATATTACTTTTTCTCATTGTTTCTCATTGTATATTACTTTTTCTCATTGTTTCTCATTGTATATTACTTGTACTCAATGTTTATCATTGTATATTACTTGTACTCAATGTATATCTTTGTATATTACTTGTACTCAATGTTTATCATTTTATATTACTTGTACTCAATGTATATCATTGTATATTACTTTTACTCAATGTTTATCATTGTATAATACTTTTACTCAATGTTTATCATTGTATATTACTTGTACTCAATGTTTATCATTGTATATTACTTTTACTCATTGTTTATCATTGTATATTACTTTTACTTTTACTCATTGTTTATCATTGTATATTACTTTTACTTTTACTCAATGTTTATCATTGTATATTACTTTTACTCATTTTACTCATTTCATGCTATCGTATTACTCATTGTCACTACTCATGTCTCTATATTTCTTTTTCATTTTACTAATTTAGGCAATTTAAGATATTGAGGTTAAATATAAATATTTTGACCATCTCATGAGAAGACAAGATTCCCTGGAGAAGGCTCTGATGCTGAGAAAGATTGAAGGACATGAAGAAGGGGGTGGCAGAGGTGGAGATGGATAGATGAGGTCATTGAATCAATAAACATGAGCTTGAGAGAGCTCAGAGGGGCAGTAGTTATCAGGAGCATAGAGAGTTGAACACAACTGAATGACTAAACAACAAAAAACATTTATTTTTCATTACATTAAATTAAGCCATGTACAGCAACACAAATATATGTATGTCACTGAATGTCCTCAGTTACTCATTATTATATTTCTATTTTTCATTATCATTCATTCATTTGTAAAACGATAAACTACAAACCTAAATATTTATTCACACATTTATTTTTTTGTGTTGTTCAGTTGTTTTCAACTCTACATGACCTCATGGACCATAGCACACCAGGCACATATTTATTGATTAATCCAAATAAATTCACTGTTTGGATATGGATAATATGGTTTTACCATTTATATTTAACAGATCTACTGAGTTCATTGGCCAGTCTCCAAAAAATAGTGTAGCTGTTTATAAGAATACTCCACTACACTCTTTATATTATGTTATATAGTAATTGAGGTTGAAAAAAAGACTTTTAGCCCATCAAGTTCAACCTTTTAAGATCTCCTCTTAACTGCAATATGCAGATTAGTTGTTAATTGATCCAGAGGAAGCAAAACCCAAGTGAAACTTTGCCAATTGTCTCAAATGAGAAACAAATTAATTCCTTCCTGATGCCAGGCAAATTGATTCCTCCCTGGATCAATACTCCCTCTCTAATTATCCCTGAATAACCTTTTTATTTCAAAACATATCCAATCCCTTTTTAAAGTTATCAATTGAATCCGCTGTCACACCTCCTCTGGCAGAGAATTCCACAGATTAACCACCCTTACTGTTAAGAACCCTTTTCTTTCTTTAAGATGAAATCTTTTTTCTTCTAATCTCATGGGATGTCCTCTTGTCAGTTGAAAACCTCTTGGCACAAAAAGCTCCCTTGACAAAGCCTTGTATTGACCCTGGATGTATTTATATAAGGTAATCATATCTCCTCTTAGACGCCTTTTTTCTAGAGAAAATACGTTTAATTTGGTTAGTCTTTCTTCATAATTTAGCCCCTCCATTCCCCTTATTAGTTTTGTTGCCCTTTTCTGTACTTTTTCCAGCTCTAAAATGTCCTTTTTATGAAGTGGTGCCCAAAATTGTACTCCATATTCCAAATGAGGGCGTACTAGAGATTTGTATAGTGGCAGAATTATATTTGCTTCCCTGGCCTCTCTACCCTTCTTACTACATGCTAATATTCTATCTGCCTTTGCAGCTGCTGCTTGGCATTGAGCACTGTTACCTAGATGATTGTCCACAAGCACTCCAATGCTGATGTGTATGTATATTTAGTAAGGATTTAAATGTTGTTCATTTATGGCCAGTATTTTTACCTATCAGTTCTCTGTCCCAGTCTATACTTTGTAATTATTATAAAGAGTAGTAACATACAGATGTGAGAGTTGGACCATAAATAATGCTGAGGGCTGTAGAATTAATGCTATTGAATTGTAGTGTTAGCATCCCTTGGGCTGCAAGAAGATCCAATCAATCAGTCCAAAAGGAAATGAAGCCAAACTGTTCACTTGAAGGTTTGATCATGAGGCTGAAGTTAAAATATTTTGTCCATATCATGAGAAGACAGGATTCCCTAGAGAAGACTCTGATTCTGGGAAAGATTAAAGGCACATCTAATATTGTTAGAAGTGGATAAAAGACCACTGTAGTGCTGTTTTTTATGCAGTCTTTTAGATAACTATAATTGATAACTATTTGTAGAAAGCAAAATAAATAATCACAATAAATTCAATTATTATATTGTGGGGTTTCATTTCTGCTACTGAGCTGCTTCTTTCAGCCTCATTCCACACAGGAGGCAGCTTTGTAAACTAATGAGCTTTCTACTAGAAGTAAAAGCTTTCTCTGCATTCAAGGAGTAGAATAGTACAGAAGAAACACAGCCGCACAATTGCTTCGGATTGTATTACAATGTACAACTGTGTCCAAAATCCAACACTTAGGAGCCAGTGAATTTTTATAGGACCCAGACAGGTGGTTTCTATGACTATGTAATGAATATTTTCATAGAGATATATTAGAACCCAGAAATATACATTTTATGAGCCCTGGCTTCTAAGCCCAAGGACATTTTCACCCTTGGAAAACACCTGGATATCACTTAGAAAACTTTAGTAGAACATGTCCAGCTGCTTTTTATCCTATATAGCCAAGTTCTTAAGATCTTCAAGCTTCACATTAATTCATAAGGTCTATTGTCTTTCTTTGCACTTATTCTCTTTGTTGGAGATTGTACAAATCCCTATTTGCTATTATTACCCTTAGGTTGTAAGTTTGTGAGTTTTCAATCTTGTGTCCGTGTCTTGGAAACAAGCTCTATGTGCATTTGATTATATGCTCAAAAACAGGGCCCTCCATTCTTTATAATGTGTTAAGTTTGTTTTTTGCCATGTACTAAACCCCTGTACAGCGCTACGGAATATGTTGGCGTGATATAAATAAAGATAATAATAATAATTATTCTGCCTCTCCAAATTCCTTCCATTGTATTTGTTTCATTCAAAATGTTGATACTGTTAAGAGGTGAAGTACCAGAGGATGGCAAGTCCCAAGTAGCAAGTCCAAGGACACAGGAAAGGAATGGTCAGACAAGTCAAAGATTAGTGGCCAGAAGAAATCCAATGAGGTCAGTAAGAATCCGGGTCAGCTACAAAGAACAAAGAGAGAGAGCAGGGGAGGGAGAGAAAGTAGAGGGCGGGAGAGGCTAACAATGAGCACCAAAGCCACTCATTGCAAGGCCCGAAATGAGCGCTGAAGGAGGCCAGTAAAGTAGGGGGGAAAGGCTCGTAATGTGTGACAAACACCATTGCCAGGCTTCAATTTTTATTGCCTTCATTTTTGACGGGCAAGTCGCTAGTATTCTTATATTATACATTTCTTCCCTTAATTGCTGCATGGAAGAGGTACAGGAGGTCACTGGGGGATACCTACATGGAAGAGGCACAGGAGGTCACTGGGGGAGACCTACATGGAAGAGGTACAGGAGGTCACTGGGGGATACCTACATGGAGGAGGCTCAGGAGGTCACTGGGGTATACCTACATGGAAGAGGTACAGGAGGTCACTGGTGGATACCAACATGGAAGAGGCACAGAAGGTCACTCGGGATACCTACATGGAAGAGGTACAGGAGGTCACTGGGGGATACCTACATTGAAGAGGCACAAAAGGTCACTGGGTGATACCTACATGGAAGAGGCACAGAAGGTCACTGGGAGATACCTACATGGAAGAGGTACAGGAGGACCCTGGGGGATACATACCTACATGGAAGAGGTACAGGAGGTCACTGGGAGATGCCTACATGGAAGAGGCACATGAGGTCACTGGGGATACCTACATGGAAGAGGTACAGGAGGTCACTGAGGGATACCTACATGGAAGAGGCACAGAAGGTCACTGGGAGATACCTACATGGAAGAGGTACAGGAGGACCCTGGGGGATACCTACATGGAAGAGGTAAATGAGGTCACTGGGAGATGCCTACATGGAAGAGGCACATGGGGTCACTGGGCGATACCTACATGGAAGAGGCACAGGAGGTCACTGGGGGATACCTACATGGAAGAGGCACAGGAGGTCACTGGGGGATACCAACATGGAAGAGGCACAGAAGGTCACTGGGAGCTTCCTACATGGAAGAGACACAGGAGGTCACTGGGGGATACCTACATGGAAGAGGCACAGGAGGTCACTGGGGATACCTACATGGAAGAGATACAGGAGGTCACTGGGGGATACCTACATGGAAGAGGCACAGAAGGTCACTGGGAGATACCTACATGGAAGAGGTACAGGAGAACCCTGGGGGATACCTACATGGAAGAGGTACAGGAGGTCACTGGGAGATGCCTACATGGAAGAGGCACATGAGGTCACTGGGCGATACCTACATGGAAGAGGCACAGGAGGTCACTGGGGGATACCTACATGGAAGAGGTACAGGAGGTCACTGGGGATACCTACATGGAAGAGGTACACAAGGTCACTGGGGGATACCTACATGGAAGAGGTACAGAAGGTCACTGG
Organism: Discoglossus pictus; assembly: GCA_027410445.1. Lineage (NCBI taxonomy): Eukaryota > Metazoa > Chordata > Amphibia > Anura > Alytidae > Discoglossus > Discoglossus pictus. The sequence goes on from JAPZIH010000659.1 coordinate 519,343, forward strand.
GGGATACCTACATGGAAGAGGCACAGAAGGTCACTGGAGGATACCTACATGTAAGAGGTACAGGAGGTCACTGGGGGATACCAACATGGAAGAGTCACAGGAGGTCACTGGGGGATACCTACATGGAAGAGGTACAGGAGGTCACTGGGGGATACCTACATGGAAGAGGTACAGGAGGTCACTGGGGGATACCTACATGGTAGAGGTACAGGAGGTCACTGGGGGATACCTACATGGAAGAGGCACAGGAGGTCACTGGGGGATACCTACAGTACATGGAAGAGGCACAGGAGGTCACTGGGGGATACCTACATAAAAAGGGGCACAGGAGGTCACTGGGGGATACCTACAGTATATGGAAGAGGCACAGGAGGTCACTGGGGGATACCTACATGGAAGAGGCACAGGAGGTCACTGGGGGATACCTACATGGAAGAGGCACAGGAGGTCACTGGGGGATACCTACATGGAAGAGGTACAGAAGGTCACTGAGGGATACCTACATGAAAGAGGTACAGAAGGTCACTGGGGGATACCTACATGGAAGAGGCACAGGAGGTCACTTGGGGATACCTACATGGAAGAGGCACAGGAGGTCACTGGGGGAGACCTACATGGAAGAGGTACAGGAGGTCACTGGGGGATACCTACATGGAGGAGGCTCAGGAGGTCACTGGGGTATACCTACATGGAAGAGGTACAGGAGGTCACTGGTGGATACCAACATGGAAGAGGCACAGAAGGTCACTCGGGATACCTACATGGAAGAGGTACAGGAGGTCACTGGGGGATACCTACATTGAAGAGGCACAAAAGGTCACTGGGTGATACCTACATGGAAGAGGCACAGAAGGTCACTGGGAGATACCTACATGGAAGAGGTACAGGAGGACCCTGGGGGATACATACCTACATGGAAGAGGTACAGGAGGTCACTGGGAGATGCCTACATGGAAGAGGCACATGAGGTCACTGGGGATACCTACATGGAAGAGGTACAGGAGGTCACTGAGGGATACCTACATGGAAGAGGCACAGAAGGTCACTGGGAGATACCTACATGGAAGAGGTACAGGAGGACCCTGGGGGATACCTACATGGAAGAGGTAAATGAGGTCACTGGGAGATGCCTACATGGAAGAGGCACATGGGGTCACTGGGCGATACCTACATGGAAGAGGCACAGGAGGTCACTGGGGGATACCTACATGGAAGAGGCACAGGAGGTCACTGGGGGATACCAACATGGAAGAGGCACAGAAGGTCACTGGGAGCTTCCTACATGGAAGAGGCACAGGAGGTCACTGGGGGATACCTACATGGAAGAGGCACAGGAGGTCACTGGGGATACCTACATGGAAGAGATACAGGAGGTCACTGGGGGATACCTACATGGAAGAGGCACAGAAGGTCACTGGGGGATACCTACATGGAAGAGTCACAGGAGGTCACTGGGGGATACCTACATGGAAGAGGTACAGGAGGTCACTGGGGGATACCTACATGGAAGAGGTACAGGAGGTCACTGGGGGATACCTACATGGTAGAGGTACAGGAGGTCACTGGGGGATACCTACATGGAAGAGGCACAGGAGGTCACTGGGGGATACCTACAGTACATGGAAGAGGCACAGGAGGTCACTGGGGGATACCTACATAAAAAGGGGCACAGGAGGTCACTGGGGGATACCTACAGTATATGGAAGAGGCACAGGAGGTCACTGGGGGATACCTACATGGAAGAGGCACAGGAAGTCACTGGGGGATACCTACATGGAAGAGGCACAGGAGGTCACTGGGGGATACCTACATGGAAGAGGTACAGAAGGTCACTGAGGGATACCTACATGAAAGAGGTACAGAAGGTCACTGGGGGATACCTACATGGAAGAGGCACAGGAGGTCACTTGGGGATACCTACATGGAAGAGGCACAGGAGGTCACTGGGGGAGACCTACATGGAAGAGGTACAGGAGGTCACTGGGGGATACCTACATGGAGGAGGCTCAGGAGGTCACTGGGGTATACCTACATGGAAGAGGTACAGGAGGTCACTGGTGGATACCAACATGGAAGAGGCACAGAAGGTCACTCGGGATACCTACATGGAAGAGGTACAGGAGGTCACTGGGGGATACCTACATTGAAGAGGCACAAAAGGTCACTGGGTGATACCTACATGGAAGAGGCACAGAAGGTCACTGGGAGATACCTACATGGAAGAGGTACAGGAGGACCCTGGGGGATACATACCTACATGGAAGAGGTACAGGAGGTCACTGGGAGATGCCTACATGGAAGAGGCACATGAGGTCACTGGGGATACCTACATGGAAGAGGTACAGGAGGTCACTGAGGGATACCTACATGGAAGAGGCACAGAAGGTCACTGGGAGATACCTACATGGAAGAGGTACAGGAGGACCCTGGGGGATACCTACATGGAAGAGGTAAATGAGGTCACTGGGAGATGCCTACATGGAAGAGGCACATGGGGTCACTGGGCGATACCTACATGGAAGAGGCACAGGAGGTCACTGGGGGATACCTACATGGAAGAGGCACAGGAGGTCACTGGGGGATACCAACATGGAAGAGGCACAGAAGGTCACTGGGAGCTTCCTACATGGAAGAGGCACAGGAGGTCACTGGGGGATACCTACATGGAAGAGGCACAGGAGGTCACTGGGGATACCTACATGGAAGAGATACAGGAGGTCACTGGGGGATACCTACATGGAAGAGGCACAGAAGGTCACTGGGAGATACCTACATGGAAGAGGTACAGGAGAACCCTGGGGGATACCTACATGGAAGAGGTACAGGAGGTCACTGGGAGATGCCTACATGGAAGAGGCACATGAGGTCACTGGGCGATACCTACATGGAAGAGGCACAGGAGGTCACTGGGGGATACCTACATGGAAGAGGTACAGGAGGTCACTGGGGATACCTACATGGAAGAGGTACACAAGGTCACTGGGGGATACCTACATGGAAGAGGTACAGAAGGTCACTGGGGGATACCTACATGGAAGAGGCACAGAAGGTCACTGGAGGATACCTACATGTAAGAGGTAGGGGAGGTCACTGGGGGATACCAACATGGAAGAGTCACAGGAGGTCACTGGGGGATACCTACATGGAAGAGGTACAGGAGGTCACTGGGGGATACCTACATGGAAGAGGTACAGGAGGTCACTGGGGGATACCTACATGGAAGAGGTACAGGAGGTCACTGGGGGATACCTACATGGAAGAGGCACAGGAGGTCACTGGGGGATACCTACAGTACATGGAAGAGGCACAGGAGGTCACTGGGGGATACCTACATAAAAAGGGGCACAGGAGGTCACTGGGGGATACCTACAGTATATGGAAGAGGCACAGGAGGTCACTGGGGGATACCTACATGGAAGAGGCACAGGAGGTCACTGGGGGATACCTACATGGAAGAGGCACAGGAGGTCACTGGGGGATACCTACATGGAAGAGGTACAGAAGGTCACTGAGGGATACCTACATGAAAGAGGTACAGAAGGTCACTGGGGGATACCTACATGGAAGAGGCACAGGAGGTCACTGGGGGATACCTACATGGAAGAGGCACAGGAGGTCACTGGGGGATTCCTACAGTACATGGAAGAGGCACAGGAGGTCACTGGGGGATACCTACATAAAAAGGGGCACAGGAGGTCACTGGGGGATACCTACAGTATATGGAAGAGGCACAGGAGGTCACTGGGGGATACCTACATGGAAGAGGCACAGGAGGTCACTGGGGGATACCTACAGTACATGGAAGAGGCACAGGAGGTCACTGGGGGATACCTACATAAAAAGGGGCACAGGAGGTCACTGGGGGATACCTACAGTATATGGAAGAGGCACAGGAGTTCACTGGGGGATACCTACACGGAAGAGGCACAGGAGGTCACTGGGGGATACCTACATGGAAGAGGCACAGGAGGTCACTGGGGGATACCTACAGTATATGGAAGGGGCACAGGAGTTCACTGGGGGATACCTACACGGAAGAGGCACAGGAGGTCACTGGGGGATACCTACACGGAAGAGGCACAGGAGGTCACTGGGGGATACCTACATGGAAGAGGCACAGGAGGTCACTGGGGGATACCTACATGGAAGAGGCACAAGAGATCACTGCGGAATGCCCACATGGGTTGCAGCGACCTAGTGTTGTGTGTATCTTGAAACATTATATATAACTAGCGAGTTGTCCGTCAAAAATTACGGCAATTAAATGTGAAGACTGGCAATGCTGTTTGCCACATAATGCAAGCCTCTCCCCGTCTACATTGCTTCACCACTCATTGCAGGACTCGTTCAACCCGCCACTTTCATGCCTCGCAATGAGTACCTCCGGCACTCATTGCGAGCCCCTCTATGAGCGCCATTGGTGCTCATTACTAGCCGCGCAATGAGCGCTAAAGATCAGCACATACAGAGCTGCTGTGTTTGATTAAGGCCGGCAGCTGTCACCAGAGAGCCTGGGAAATAGAGAAACATGCAGCAGTAGTTGATGCAAGGAATGGACAAACTGCAGGGTTGGTAATGAGCCAAGCAGGCTCAGCTGCTGCTTAGACCTAATGTGACCATAAAACTACAGACTTCCTGTTTTTGGTGTTAAGATCCATCTTTCACTTGTGTTAAATTAAATGTAAAGCAATCATTACTGAATCATTTCCCCTACACTAGCATGAGATCATAAAAGATAAATGTCAAGTCTTCACAAAAGTAAAACTGTCAACTGGAAAATATTGGATGAGGGTCAGGTCCGTCTTCATTCAAATCTCTACAGGTCTGTCCTGGTGCTTAGACTCACGCATCAGATAAAAACTATTCTTAAAAAGCAGTGAATACTCATTTTTTGGATGACAAGTCCCATATTTGTTAATTTAGTTAGTTAATTTAATTTTAATGACTTCAATATTTTTGCCTATTGACTAAGTGAAATAGCCAACATAAGCACAAAGTGTAACAGTCTCCTAGAGAAGTGCCTACAAATGTTACATAAAGCCTAAGAATCATCAGTTATTTGAACGTCTTAAGAACAGAAATAGAGGGTCCTGAAGCATCAGCGTCCTGTCCAGATGCCAAAAAACTACTTGAGTTTAATAAATGGAAGACATTCATCTGAAAGCAGATTAGAAAAATGTACTGAGCTCTCTTTTCTTATTAGCACGGCCACACTAGGGGCCATATTAAATTTGAAGCCCGCAGCAGGCCCCGGTACAGCCGCAAAGCCTGCGTGCTTGAAATTTGTCAGAGTTACAGAGCGATTAAATTAGACAAGCCCGCAACATATGTGGCCGACATCCATATCCATAAACCTTGCTTCCGCGTGTTCTATTTAGTGTTGTGAACATGATCATTTAGTCAAACCCATGGTTACGGGTTTAGACGGAGCCAATTGCAAAAGAGATCGTCATCCTTACGTCACTAAAAAAAGGAGGTTAGATTTCAATCACTTACGGTTTTGACGTCCAAGTTACGATCAGACCCACTATCCAGAAATAATGTAATATGAAATAATCAAAAAATATGATATTCTAGTCCATGCGAGTTCCATTATATGTATTAACACATTGATTGCCGGGATCGATATATCACGGAAATTACACATAAAATATATTTAATTTTTTGACGATTTGCGGGCTTGAGAATGTTGTGCTATTAATATTAATACCTACCATCACTTTCCCTTTAATTTAATTTAAAATACAGAATTGTTTTTATATTTGCATATACAGTGCTACGGACAGGACTTTAACCCCCTTGCGGGTCCTCTCTAGTACCCATAGGATTTTTGGTTCCATTTGCCATTTCTGGGTTTGAACGCCAGTGCGTCTTCGGGGAATTGTATCAATTTAATAGCGATTTGCGATTGTAACATTTACAGACTTGACAGATCAAAGGCTTAGCTGGGACAGATTTTGACAGCCCGTAACTTTTGTGGGTTACTTTACTGGCTTCGGGAATTCAAAATCAACACATTTAATAGGGCCCCAGGTCAGTACTTTCTCCATTACCTCCTGTGTGCCACAAATGGATGAAGTGGTCATGAGATAAGATGAATGGATGAAGTGATGAGTAGAGAAGATGAATGGATGAAGTGATCAGAAGAGAAGATGGATGGATGAAGTGGTCAGAAGAGAAGATGGATGGATGAAGTGGTCATGAGAGAAGATGAATGAATGAAGTGGTCAGAAGAGAAGATGGATGGATGAAGTGGTCATGAGATAAGATGAATGGATGAAGTGATGAGTAGAGAAGATGAATGGATGAAGTGATCAGAAGAGAAGATGGATGGATGAAGTGGTCAGAAGAGAAGATGGATGGATGAAGTGGTCATGAGAGAAGATGAATGAATGAAGTGGTCAGAAGAGAAGATGGATGGATGAAGTGGTCATGGGAGAAGATGAGTGGATGAAGTGGTCATGAGAGAAGATGGCTGGATGAAGTGGTCAGAAGAGAAGATGAATGGATGAAGTGGTCAGAAGAGAAGATGGATGGATGAAGTGGTCAGAAGAGAAGATGAATGGATGAAGTGGTCAGAAGAGAAGATGGATGGATGAAGTGGTCATGAGAGAAGATGGATGGATGAAGTGGTCAGAAGAGAAGATGAATGGATGAAGTGGTCAAGAGAGAAGATGAATGGATGAAGTGGTCAAGAGAGAAGATGGATGGATGAAGTGGTCAGAAGAGAAGATGAATGGATGAAGTGGTCATGTGAGAAGATGAATGGATGAAGTGGTCATGAGAGAAGATGAATGGATGAAGTGGTCATGAGAGAAGATGAATGGATGAAGTGGTCAGAAGAGAAGATGAATGGATGAAGTGGTCACGAGAGAAGATGGATAGATGAAGTGGTCAGGACAGAAATGAAAATGAAGGCTCCTGCATCTTTCTTATTTAAAGTGGGTTCTCTGTGTAATGTGTTGGTGGGTGTAATCATTTTCTTGTCCTGTTTTCTGAAATGACTCCTTCATAATTAGAACATAGTATGAAATTAACTGCTCTCTGGCCATAGCCCCTTTCACCCGGGTCACCATCCGGTTACTGATGAGGATCTATAGCAAGGTATGTCTTACACTATCACTAATACATGTCTTGAAAAAGCAACACCTTTGCTGTTTTCTTTCCGTTTGTCTGTTGGGGGTACACTTTCAGAATTATAGAAACATATTTGGGGTTAAAAAGGATAGATGAAGTTGGAAGGTGGAAAATGTAGGGATACTATGTTAAAGTACTCCATCAGAGACATAGTTAAAAAGTTTAAGCATGCCTAGGATAAACATAAGGATATCTAGAGGTTTACTTTTTAGGACTTTTAAGTTTTTATCTTCCGTCAAATTTAAGTTTAATTATCTCCACTTCTTATGTCATCTATGAAACATATATATCAATAAGAGATACATTTTAACTCTCAGTGATACTTAGACTCATTGGAAAGTTTAGAGGGGACAATGTTGCACCAAGTGGTTAATTTTTGTACCATGAATGAGTCTAATATAAATTACAAACTGCTTCTTATTAGATGGGAAAGATCAGTGGTATGTTTCTACCTAGATGTCGGAGGCCTAGGGCATCTTTATGATACTCATCAAACCTATGATTTGGGATATAGAAAGAGGATAGAAGCAGTAATTACTGGGGTAAATGAGGTGTGGGGGTGCATACGTCTGAACGACCATGCTATATCCACTAGACACTGTTCATTTTTATATTTCAACTCCTCTATTTCTAATCCACAGATAATAAAAAGAATATAGGATCAAAATTATCACATATATGAATGACCATATCCAGATCATAACAATTGGCAATATTCATAAATTATTTTGCTGGTTGTTTGGACTTACGAGTGGGGTAGTATGGGTAGTATGCCTCTGTCTATTAGAACAAGAAAGATACAAATGGATTATTAGTGTCAGTTTGACACCAATACTTCATAGGATCAGTCTTTATAAATACTTCAACTGAAGTCTGCTCTAAGGATGTTAATCAAGAACAAGGCGATTATGACATCACCATATGTCACAGTAGATGACATCACCATATGTCACAGTGGATGACATCACCATGTGTCACAGTGGATGACATCACCATATGGCACAGTGGATGATACCATCATATGTCTCAGTGGATGACACCATCATATGTCACAGTGGATGACATCACCATGTGCCACAGTGAAAGGCATTACCATATGTCATAGTACATGATGTTGCCATATGTCACAGTATATGACATCATCATATGAGACAGTGGATAACATTACCATATGTCACAGTAGATTACACCATCATGTGTCACAGTAGATAACATCACCATGTGTCACAGTGAATGGCATTACCATATGTCACAGTGGATGACAATACCATATGTCACAGTGGATGACAATACCATATGTCCCAGTGCGTGACATTGCTATATGTCCGAGTGCGTGACATTGCTATATGTCCGAGTGCGTGACATTGCCATATGTCACAGTGGAAGACATCATCATATGTCACAGTAGATGACACCATAGTATGTGGGTGACATCACCATATGTCACAGTGGATGACAACATAATATGTCACATTGAATAACACCACCATGTATCACAGTGGATGACATCACGATATTTCACAGTGGATGATATTACCATTTGTCACAGTGGATGACATCATCATATGTCACAATGGATGACATCATAAGGCCTGAGCACTATATATGTAGTTGTGTTATGATGGTAAAGTAATTTCAAGCTGTAGCAGAGGAGCTGATTGGAGGGCTCAGCTCATATGAAGAGTCTACGAGAGGGTCAGAGAGAGAGAAACTCAACCTTCCAAATGTTGGTTATAAGAATCATACAAGTATACCTGTAACAAGTTCTGATATATGCTAGGTTAAATGACCTGGAGATGTGGGAGGGTAAATACACACCTCCCCCAACACTTACCAAATCTCTTTGACTATGTCTGGCATCATTCTTCTGCTCACTTTCCAGGTCCCTCTATGCCTTCTGTCCTTTGGCCCTCCCCCACCTGTCCCCCGCTTCTACCTTGTCCCCCTCTATCTCTATTGGTGGGTTCCCTTCCTGCTGTGTGAGTCAATGTTCCGATGGCCTGGTGCTTTGTTTCATTTCTCCTGGTTAGTCTTTGGGCTAGTTGAGTCCTCCTCCCTGTGGGCTCCCTGTCTGAGGCCCCTGACTCACTGTGGGCTCCCTGTTAAGGGTTCCTACCTTACTGGGGTTCCCTACTTGTGGCCCATTTGGCTGTGGGATTACCTGCCTGTGTCCCCTCTAGATGTGGAATCCCTGCATGTGGCCCCTCTGGTTGTGGGCTCCCTACTTGTGGCCACTCTGGCTTTGACATCCCTTTCTGTGGCCCCTCCAGTTGTGGGTTCCCTGCCTGTGTCTTACCATTTGAGCCTATCATGTGGTCCATGATAGACTAGGACACTGCATAGTAAGTACAACAGAGTCTGTGTCTGTATACACTGCAGAGGTCAGACCCATACAGGGACTATTTTTTTATTTAAGATTGTTTATTTCATTCAGTATCTCAAATGTGAGTTTTTATAATCATCCAATTACAGAACTCACAGTTTTTATAAATATTACGGATACATTAATTTCTATTTAAGACCATTGCAGAAGGTAAATGACGGATACATTCATTGGCGGGAACCTTGTTTAAGGCCAGTAAATTATATATTAACGTTAATCTGTAATTAAACCTTGTTTGTATTTGTTATACAATGTGTCAAGTTATTGTGACTGGTTCAGGGACTTTACTGCTTTAACATAGAAAGAACATAATTAAACAGCATTAGTCATAAATTCCACATGATTAGACCTGTTTGTACCATTATTTACTGTAATAGATTTATTTCTATGACATTTATATGATGGTGGCCAAGACTTTACTTCTCTATTATTGGTTGTGCAATTAAAGGTATATATCTAGGCCCCGTTCCTAACCTGGATTCTGGTTTCTAATTTATATATTTTCATTTGGGGAAATATAGATTGTGATAGGGCACTCACAGGGTCTGTGCCCTGTTTAAGCTGACTCTTCATCATAATGGAGGAGGGCACAGGAGGCTTTTCATTCCACTCCAGGTTTTTATTTTATGCCAGCCAACAAATGAAAATAATATAAACAGAAATAAATGTAGCTTCCTTGCAGCTCTCACTATACACAGTCCTAATACTTGATACTGGCTTCTCTCTTTCAGTATTACCCTCTTCAGGGGGGTTTCACTTGCCTGTAATCAAAGGCATCTCTGTGTCTTTAAAGACTGCACCCTCTTCAGGGGTTTCACTTGCCAGTAATATCAGGTCCTTATCTCTCTCTCTCTCTCTCTCTCTCTCTCTCTCTCTCCAGCCATTCCCCTCCTGGGTGCTCTCTCTCTCTGCAGCCATTTCCCTCCTGGGTGCTCTAACTTTCTGTAGCCGTTCCCCTCCTGGGTAATCCCTCTCTTGGGTCTCCTCATGGACTGCAACCTCCCCAGGCTCTCATATTGTGAGCATCTGCCTCTACTCACAATTTCCAGCTCAGGCCTTTCCTCACTTGGGCCTTTGTCTCCCAGGCACCTCTCTGCCTTCAGCTCCACACAGACAGCCCTAATGGACAGACCATGCACATGCCTCTCTGCGTTGCCTTTAAAGCCAGGGTTAACTCTCTTCTTGCTGTTCTGAACTCCACTGCACCTCCACATGGACCTCTAGGGGGCAGACCATCACACATCCCCCTCCCCAGCTCAACACCAAAGCGAAGCGAGCAACCGAGGCATTGAAGCACGCACCATCAAAATCCGAACTTGGAAAATATGAATTTAACGTCCGAACCGCGGAAATGAAAAACAAGACAAATAACATAAAAACACACTCACACACAGCACAGGGGAAGAGCCAGGAAGCCTGGGAGTGAGGTTGCAAGTGATTTTGAGCCTTGTTTGACATGTTTCATCACTCAAAAATCGGTAAAGCGAGAAAAAAATGGCAGACGAAAAACATAAACATTCCTGAAACTGGATGAAAAGGAGGCTGAGCAAAGCCAGGCACGTGGGACTTAGGAAACAAACAACGGCAAAGACAGTAACACTTACACCAACAACGCCAGTGACGTGGGACTTAGAAAATAAAGCCAACGGCAGTCAGCACACGCCACGCAAACATTCAGTAGACACACAGAGGAGAAAGACACAGGGAAGGGACAGGGGGAGATGGTGGAAAGAGACACATGGCATTGCCATGCACAAAACTTGCAGGTTAATGAACCCTGCAATGAGCGGCCCGTACAATGCCTCACATTGTGTGGCAAACAGCAATGCCTGGCTTACCTTTTGATGCCCATAATTTTTTGACGGGCAATTTGCTAGTTATATTACCGTATATGTACAATAATTTATATACACACAGTGATGTATTTAATCTGTATAAGATCCAAATGATTACACTTCCCATACTATAACATATAATGCAAGCACTAAATTATTGTTTGGTTCCACAAATAAAGCCTTCTGTGTACAAGTATGTAAATTGGCATTTATATATATATATATATATATATATATATATATATTATATATATATTTAAAAAGACCTAACAATTCTTAGTAAACACAGCAAACTGAACTGTGCATGTTTTCCTGGTTCTTCATAGTGTGACCTGGCTGCTACTTGTTCTCCTGGTTCTTCATAGTGTGACCTGACACTCAATGTTATCCTGGTTCCTCATAGTGTTACCTGACTGCCCCATGTTTTCCTGGTTCCTCTTAAAGTGACCTGGCTTGTCCATGTTCTCCTGGTTCCTCATAGTGTGACCTTGCTGCTCCATGTTCTACTGGTTACACATAGTGTAACCTGTCTGCCCTATGTTTTCCTGATTACACATAGTGTAGCCTGGCAGCCCCATATTTTCCTGGTTCCTCATAGTGTGACCTGGCTTTTCCATGTTCTCCTGTTTCCTCATAGTGTGACCTAGTGCTCTGTGTTCTCCTGGTTCCTGATAGTGTGACCTGACTGCTTTGTGTTCTCATGGTTCCTCTTTTTGTGACCTTGCTTCTCCATGTTCTACTGGTTCCTCATAGTGTGACCTGGCTTATCCATGTTCTCCTGGTTACACATAGTGTAACCTGGCTTCCCCATGTTCTCCTGGTTCCTCATAGTGTGACCTGGCTGCTCCATGTTCTCCTGGTTACACAAAGTGTAACCTGGCTGCCCCATATTTTCCTGGTTCCTCATAGTGTGACCTGGCTTCTCCATGTTCTCTTGGTCCCTCATAGTGTGACCTAGTGCTCTGTGTTCTCCTGGTTCCTGATAGTGTGACCTGACTGCTTTGTGTTCTCATGGTTCCTCTTATAGTGACCTTGCTTCTCCATGTTCTACTGGTTCCTCATAGTGTGACCTGGCTGCTCCATGTTCTCCTGGTTACATATAGTGTAACCTGGCTGCCCCGTGTTCTCCTGGTTCCTCATAGTGTAACCTGGCAGCCCCATGTTTTCCTTGTTCCTCATAGTGTGACCTGGCTTCTTCATGTTCTCCGGTTTTCTCTTAGTGTGATCTGGTGCTCGATGTTCTCCTGTTTCCTGATAGTGTGACCTGACTGCTTTGTGTTCTCCTGGTTCCTCATAGTGTGACCTGGTGCTCCATGTTCTCCTGGTACCTCATAGTGTGACCTGGTTGCTCCATGTTCTCCTGGTTCCTCATAGTGTGACCTGGCTGCTCCATGTTGTCCTGGTTCCTCATAGTGTGACCTGGCTGCTTCATGTTCTCCTGGTTACACATAGTGTGACCTGGCTGCTCCATGTTCTCCTTGTTCCTCATAGTGTACCCTGGCAGCCCCACATTTTCCTGGATCCTCATAGTGTGACCTGGCTGCTCCATGTTCTCCTCATTCCTCATAGTGTCACCTGGCTGCTCCATGTTCTCCTGGTTCCTCATATTGTGACCTGGCTGCTCCATGTTGTCCTGGTTCCTCATAGTGTGACCTGGCTGCTTCATGTTCTCCTGGTTACACATAGTGTGACCTGGCTGCTCCATGTTCTCCTTGTTCCTCATAGTGTAACCTGGCTGCCCCATGTTTTCCTGGATCCTCATAGTGTGACCTGGCTGCTCCATGTTGTCCTGGTTCCTCATAGTGTGACCTGGCTGCTTCATGTTTTCCTGGTTACACATAGTGTGACCTGGCTTCTCCATGTTCTTCAGTTTCCTCATAGTGTGACCTAGTGCTTCATGTTCTCCTGGTTCATCATAGTGTGACCTGGCTGCTCCGTGTTCTCCTGGTTCCTCATAGTGTGACTTGGCTGCTCCATGTTCTCCTGGTTCCTCATAGAGTGACCTGGCTTCTCCATGTCCTCCTGGTTACACATAGTGTAACCTGGCTGCTAATGTTTTTCTGGTGCCATATAGTGTGGCCTGGCGCTGCATGTTCTCCTGGTTCCTCATAGTGCTACCTGGCTACTCCATGATCTCCTAGTTCCTCATAGTGTGACCTGACTGCTCTATGTTCTCCTGGTTCTATAATGGTCAGTGCCAACTGATTCAACATTTTCTGAGCTTTTGGAGCTGTCCCTTAGAATGGGAAGCAGATGGTGCCATTGGCCAAAGAAAGGGAGTCTTCATTATTTTAAAACTAATGAACTTCTTATGGTAGATGTCTCATATGTCTCACAGAGACTCAGGGTCAATGTACCTCCCTGTCAGGAGCCTTGGTGCACTCCTGAGCAATGCCTACACATGTGCCACCGATTAACAGCCATATTAAATTTTGAATCGGCCAATTGTGTAGGGCTCTATATAAGCACAGAGCATATTTTTTTACAGTCGTTTTTAGTTAGTGAACTACTATCCAAAAGTAGTGTGACCTGATGCTCCATGTTCTCCTGGTTCCTCATAGTGTGACCTGGCTGCTCCATATTCTCCTGGTTCCACATAGTGTGACCTGGCTGCTCCATTCTCACCTGGTTACACATAGTGTAACCTGGCTGCCCTATGTTTTCCTGATTACACATAGTGTAACCTGGCTGCCCCATGTTTCCCTGGTTCCTCATAGTGTGACCTGGCTGCTCCATGTTCTCCTGGTTACTCATAGTGTGACCTGGCTGTCCATGTTCTCCTGGTTACACATAGTGTGACCTGGCTGCTCCATGTTCTCCTGGTTGCAAATAGTGTGACCTGGCTTCTCCATGTTCTCCTGGTTACACATAGTGTAACCTGGTGGCCCCATGTTTTCCTGGTACTTCATAGTGTGACCTGGCATCTCCATTTTCTACTGGTTACACATAGTGTAACCTGGCTGCTCCATGTTTTTCTGGTGCCATATAGTGTGACCTGGCACTGCATGTTCTCCTGGTTCCTCATAGTGTGACCTGGCTTCTCCATGTTCTCCTGTTTCCTCATAGTGTGACCTGGCTGCTCCATGTTCTCCTGGTTACATATAGTGTATTCTGGCAGCCCCATGTTTTCCTGGTTCCTCTTAGTGTGACCTGGCGCTCCATGTTCTCCTGGTTCCTCATAGTGTGACCTGGCTGCTCCATGTTCTCCTGGTTCCTCATAGTGTGACTTGGCTGCTCCATGTTCTACTGGTTCCTCATAGTGTGACCTGGCTTCTCCATGTTCTCCTGTTTCCTCATAGTGTGACCTGGCTGCTCCATGTTCTCCTGGTTACATATAGTGTATTCTGGCAGCCCCATGTTTTCCTGGTTCCTCTTAGTGTGACCTGGCGCTCCATGTTCTCCTGGTTCCTCATAGTGTGACCTGGCTGCTCCATGTTCTCCTGGTTCCTCATAGTGTGACTTGGCTGCTCCATGTTCTACTGGTTCCTCATAGTGTGACCTGGCTGCCCATGTTCTCCTGGTACCTCATAGTGTGACCTGGCTTCTCCATGTTCTCCTGTTTCCTTATAGTGTGACCTGGTGCTTGATGTTCTCCGGGTTCCTCATAGTGTGACCTAACTGCTTGCTCTATGTTCTCCTGGTTCTATAATGGTCAGTGCCAACTGATTCAACATTTTCTGAGCTCTTGGAGCTGTCCCTTAGGATGGGAAGCAGATGGTGCCATTGGCCAAAGAAAGGGAGTCTTCATTATTTTAAAACTAATGAACTTCTTATGGTAGATGTCTCATATGTCTCACAGAGACTCAGGGTCAATGTACCTCCCTGTCAGGAGCCTTGGTGCACTCCTGAGCAATGCCTACACATGTGCCACCGATTAACAGCCTTATTAAATTGCGAATTGGCCAATTGTGTAGGGCTCTATATAAGCACATAGCATATTTTTCTGCAGAAGTTTTTAGTTAGTGAACTTCTATCCAAAGCAAGGTCTTCACTAACTAAAAACTTTTGTAAAAACATATGCTTTGTGCTTGTATAGAGCCCTATTCAATTGGCCGATTCACAATTTAATAAGGCTGTAAGAGCGAATAGCAGTTGAAAGAATGCAGTTGTACCACATCTCCTCAATGTCTCAACAGGATGTTTCCTTGTAAACTAATGAGCTGTCCATTAGGGATAATATATATATATATATATGGTGTATCATATTGTAATTAAAACTGCATAAAAGTTTACACTTTGTAAATAATGGTAAAAATAATAATAAAATAATAATGAAGGAATGGATTTGTCTGGTAGAGGTTACCTTGGGAGGTCAAAGACATTTTTTAATTTCCTTTATATTTAGGTAAAGGAAAATATATTTGTTGAATGTGGAATTTAGTATATTTAGTTATCTGAGATATCGTGTCTTTTATCTGTGTAATATCCGGATTCAGGTTGCTTTGTCCATTGGACGGTATTTCACTTGTAATTCCAACTGGATTAATTAGGATTATTTTTACTTAGTTCTTGGATTTATCTGGTGCTCTTTTTTTCTAATCTTATTTACTTAGTTTGAATGACGTAAACCCCACACGATGGCGAGTGCTAAACGTACACAGCACAATGTCAACACATATTAGATATTAGATAGTGCTCACCGTGCAGCCCGGGGCCCTCTGATGCTTCTTATCAACCTGCTATGCCAAACTTAAAGGGACAGAGTCTTTTCTGCATATAGTGGGCAGACCCATACAGGCACTATTTGTTTGATTTTAGGCAGTAAAAACAGAGTTTTTAAGCACTTCTTATTAAAATAAAGTCAAGTCATGTCAGTAAATAGATATACAGGGATATTAAATAACTAGTAACATCCAGGAGCCTTCCATATCCCTTTAACACTACACAATACTTCTTCCCTCTTTCCCCCACATTCCCTTCTTTTCTCTCTTTCTCACCCTTCTCTAATATAAAGCTGATACCATCACCATCATTCATTTTTTTTTGTGTACCCAAACCTGTGCCGACAAAATCATTGCAAAATCATTGATATTTAACTAAATTTATTCTAAATACAGTGATGAGTAAGAATAAATTATTTCTCAATGAAATAATGTTTAAATATAAATATTGTGTTTCTGTCTTTTGTTTCAAATAATACTAATACAATATTTTAGCTAACATTAAATATAACTAATTTTGTTACATTCAGGAAATTTAATTCTGAGCTTTTGGCACTATGTTTCCTGTATTGTGAAGCATCTGATAGGGGATAATCAGATGTGTATGAGAACATTTTTACATGAAAAAAATCCCCAAATAAACATTAATTAGCTTACCATGAAGTTATCAACATGGCGTAGGTACATAGTATTTGTGGTTGCAAAAATTCCTTCCTGACTCCAGAAACTGGTGATCGGACTTCTCCCTGGATCAATACTCTCTCTAATTATCCAAGATAGCCCTGAACACCCTTTTTTAAAAAAAAAATATATCCAATCCCTTTTTAAATTTATCTAATGAAGCAGCCACTAGCCTGTCAAAAATGATGGTAAAAAGATTTGAAGTCTCTCAATGCTGTTGTTTGCCACATAATGCAAGACCATCCCCCCTCTAATTTGCGGGCCTCGCGATGATGAAGCTTATTGCAGGCCTGCGCAAGCCCGTACCTTTGTGAGCATTACAGACAAACGCTCTCACCCCTGTGTATATTTCCCCCTCCCCCACCTGTATCTCTTTCCCCCTTTCTTCCTCCCCTCTGTCTCTTTGCCCCCTCCCCTGTGTTTCTTCCCCCCTCTCCCTCCCATGTCTCTTTGCCCTGTCTCCATTCCCTGTGTCTCTTTCCCACTCTCCCTCCCCTGAGTCTCTTTGCCCTGCTGTCTCACCCCTGTGTCTCTTTCCCCCTATCCCTCTCCTGTTTGTCTCTTCCCTCCCTCTCCATCCCCTGTGTCTCTTCCCCCCTCTCCCTCTCCTGTTTGTCTCTTCACTCTCTCTCCATCCCCTGTGTCTCTTTCCCCCTCTCCCTCTCCTGTTTGTCTCTTCCCTCCCTCTCCATACCCTGTGTCTCTTTTCCAATCTCCCTCTCCTGTTTGTCTCTTCCCTCCCTCTCCATCCCCTGTGTCTCTTTCCCCCTCTCCCTCTTCTGTTTGTCTCTTCCCTCCCTCTCCATACCCTGTGTCTCTTTTCCAATCTCCCTCTCCTGTTTGTCTCTTCCCTCCCTCTCCATCCCCTGTGTCTCTTTCCCCCTCTCCCTCTACTGTTTGTCTCTTCCCTCCCTCTCCATACCCTGTGTCTCTTTTCCAATCTCCCTCTCCTGTTTGTCTCTTCCCTCCCTCTCCATCCCCTGTGTCTCTTTCCCCCTCTCCCTCTCCTGTTTGTCTCTTCCCTCCCTCTCCATCCCCTGTGTCTCTTTTCCAATCTCCCTCTCCTGTTTGTCTCTTCCCTCCCTCTCCATCCCCTGTGTCTCTTTCCCCCTCTCCCTCTCCTGTTTGTCTCTTCCCTCCCTCTCCATACCCTGTGTCTCTTTTCCAATCTCCCTCTCCTGTTTGTCTCTTCCCTCCCTCTCCATCCCCTGTGTCTCCTTCCCCCTCTCCCTCTCCTGTTTGTCTCTTCCCTCCCTCTCCATACCCTGTGTCTCTTTTCCAATCTCCCTCTCCTGTTTGTCTCTTTCCTCCCTCTCCATCCCATGTGTCTCTTTCCCCCTCTCCCTCTCCTGTTTGTCTCTTCCCTCCCTCTCCATACCCTGTGTCTCTTTTCCAATCTCCCTCTCCTGTTTGTCTCTTTCCTCCCTCTCCATCCCCTGTGTCTCTCTCCCCCTACTCCCTCCCCTGTGTCTAATTGTCTGTGTCTGATCAATTTTCCCAAGCCTGCAAAGAGCTTTAGAATTATGGCTTGCAACAAATTACGGTTTTAACATCTGCCGTTTCTTTTAGGCCCGTAGCTCGGAAGCCATTGGGAGGCCACCAAAAAACGCCAATTGAATAGCAAATTAACTTTCAACCTCACTTATGGACTCCCTGCCTCAGGGGGAGGCAGGGAGCCTATAAGTGAGGTTGCAATTTAATTTCCGATTCAATTGGCGTTTTTTGGCGGCCTCCCAAAGGTTTCCAAGTAACCTTTATATAAAAAAAAAATGTCATCCATAACCGCTCTGACCCTCTTTTTTTGCAGAAAGCGACACTTATTGCGCATGCGCAAACCTTTAATTTTTTACATAGCGTTACCGACAAACTCACAATTATGACAACTCTATATGTGATCCGCTGTCACCACCACAGATTAACCACCCTTACTGTGAAAGATAATTTTCTTTCTTTAAGGTGGAATCTTTTTACTTCTAACCTCAAGGGATGTCCTCTTGTCAGTTGAAAACTTCATTACAAAAAAGCTCCCTTGACAAATCTTTATACTGACCCTGGATGTATTTAAATAAGGTAATCATATCTCCTCTTAGATGCCCTTTTTCTAGAGAAAATCAGTGTAATTTGGTTTGCTCTAAAATGTCCTATTTATGAAGTGGTGCCCAAAATTGTCCTCCATATTCCAAATGAGGGCGTACTAGAGATGTGTATAGTGGCAGAATTATATTTGCTTCCCTGGCTTCTATACCCTTCTTAATACATGCTAATATTGTATTTACCTGTGCAGCTTCTGCTTGGCATTGAGCACTGTTACCTAGGTGGTTGTCCACAAGCACTCCCAAATCCCTTTCAATATCTGATACCCCTAGATTTGCTCCATACTGATTATAAATTCCATGGCTATTTTTCCTTACATTTGTTTTTATTAAATATCATCTGCCATTTTGATGCCCATTACTCTAATTTATGCAAATCCCTTTGTAGGGAAAGTACATAATTTACTGATTTAATTACCTTGCACAACTTAGTGTCATCAGCAGTGGAACCACTCCTTTCCAGTCCTACTTCATTATTAAATATGTTAAAAGGAGAGGATCTAATACTGAACCCTGAGGAACCCCACTTACTACATTAGTCCAATCTCAATATGTTCCATTTACAACAACCCTTTGCTTCCTGTCTTTTATCCAGCTCTCAATCCATGAGCAGATATTTACTGCAATTCATGTATCCCTTAGTTTGCACAATAGTCACCCATGTGGCACTGTGTCAAAAGCCTATGCAAAATTCAAAAAGACTACATAAACTGAGTTGCGTTGTCCCAAGTTCCTACTAACCTCCTCGTAGAAACTAATAAGATTGGTCTGACATGAACTATCCATCATAAATCCATGTTGACTCCTACTTATAATCCTGTTTGAATAGACATATTCTTGTATATTTTCCCTTATTAACCCTTCAAAAAGCTTCCCAACTACAGAAGTGAGGCTCACTGGTCTATAATTCCCCGGATTTGCTCTAGATCCCTTCTTAAATATAGGTATCACATCAGCTTTTATCCAGTCATCTGGTAGAGACCCTGCGGTGAGTGAGTCTTGAAAAATTAAATATAATGGTTTGGCTATTACAGAGTCAAGTTCCCTTAGTACCCTTGGATGTATTCCATCAGGACCCGGGGCTTTATTAACATTTATTTTCTCCAATCTCTTTTGTCTTTCTTCATACGCTAAACAATTATTTAGTGAAAGTAGTGCAGCGACCCAACCACTGGTACCTCCCTTGTGTATACCGAAGAAAAGAACCTATTTAGCTCATCTGCCGTTTGCTGGTCACTAATTTTCAGACGGCCTGTGTCACATTGTAATGTTCCTCTAGCTTCCTTCCTCGCCTTCTTCCCATTAATATATTTAAACAATATTTTAGGGTTAGTCTTACTCTCTTTTGCAACTGACTTTTCATTTTTGCTGCCTTGTTGACTTCCTAGTACTTACGTAACACAGTCTCTGTCCCTTCTTGTTTGCATAATTTAAATGCCTGTGTTTTACTCTGTATCTTTAAATCATTGTTAAGCCACATTGGATGGGATTTACTCCTTTTACTTTTATTCCCACACAGTATATGCCGATGTGTATGTATATTTAGTAAGGATTTAAATGTTGTCCATTTATGTTCAGTGTTTTTACCTATCAGTTCTCTGTCCCAGTCTATACTTTGTATTGCTGCCCTTAGACCGTTAAAATCTGCCCTTTTAAAATTTAGAGTTTTTGTTGGCCCCTTAAAATTGTGTTTTTTAATTCAATCTCAAATGAGACTATGTTGTGATCACTGTTTTCCAAAGGATGCCCTATCTCAACATTAGATATTAAATCAATAATATTCTTGATGACTAAATCTAAGATAGCTTTATTTCTAGTAGGCTCTTGTACAACCTGGGCCAGATAATGATCCCTGAGTGTACTCAAGAACCTGCTCCCCTTAGATGAACGTCTGGTCTCATTTATCCAGTTTATTTCAGGGTAATTAAAATCTCCCATTATTAGAACTTGCCCATGCTTAGCTGCATTTCCAATCTGTAACAGTAATTGTATTTCCTCATTTTTAGCTATATTTGGGGGTTTACAGCATACTCCTACTAATATTCTTTTGGAATCTGCTGCTCTGCTATTTAATTCTACCCACAAACATTCAACATTACCGCTAGTTCCATCATAGATATCTAACATACAGAGAAATCCCTCCTCCCCTTTTACCATTGTCCCACCATGTTTCAGTAATGCCTATTAAATCCCATTTTTCATTTACTACTAATAATTGTAACTCTCCCATTTTTCCTGGCAAGCTTCTGGCATTAGCGAGCATACACCTTATGTTATGAGTCTGTACTTCTGGAGTGCCTGCTACTATACTTGAGTTACTTAACAATACCTTCCTATTGACTATGCTAACCCTCCCCCATCCCCTCCCTTATGAGTTGTTAATTCATCCCTTACCCCCTCAATACTTTCTACCCCATTACTTTCATCTGGTGGCACGTCCTTTGTACGCAGGACAAAAGCGCGCTGTCATCAGTGCACTGACAAATGTGTGCACCAACTACTGCCCGTCCGAAAATAGAGCTGCCAGACAACTGCAGCCAGACTGCAGATAGGGAGGGCTAAAGGGTGTTAGAGTTAGGCTTAGAGATCTTAGGGTTAGGCTTAGAGGCCTTAGGGTTAGGGTTAGAGGGGTTGAGGGCGTTAGGGTAGCCAGGCATTTGAAGCTTGTGCACTTTTAACGCTGCGCATTTGTCGCCCGTTTTCCAATAGTGCATAATTGTCAGTGCTCTGTAGTCACCGCTCTGTTGTTGGCATGCAACTGTCCTGTGTGCAACGGACACAAGCTCCGTCATCATAAAGGTGCAATCCATCCCTGCTATAGAGATTGTACCCAAGTGAGAAGTCAGCCCAGTACTCTAAAAACCCAAACCCCTCCCTAGTGCACCACATTTTTAGCCACGCATTAACCACCCTAAGCTCCTTCTGTCACCCTGGGCTAGATCGTGGCACAGGTAATATCTGGAGGTCCTTGCCTTCAGCTTATTACCTAGTTCTATAAAATCATTCTTTAGGACACTCCATCTTCCACTAAGTTTTTCATTGGTACCAAAATGTACCAAGATCGCTGGTTCATTTCCAGCCCCTCCCAATAATTTATCTAACCGATCCACAACATGCCGAACCCGAGCACCCGGGTGACAGCAAACTGTTCGCTTGCTGAGATCTAAGTGACAAATCACCCTCTATACCCTCCTAATAGTAGAGTCCCCAACCACCAAAACATGCATGTTTTTTCTGCCTATTCTGCCCTCCCACTGCTCCAGTACAACTGTTCTCCCGGCTGTTATAGGGAACAGCTCTATGTGGCATTGCCATTCCTGAATGGACATCCCCAACAGTTTGACTCAATTTGGCAAATCTGTTGGTTTTTGCCAACTCAGTATTGACCTGCCTCTCCTGTTCCTGCTGTTTCCCCTTGTAACTGTAACTCAGATATCTCCCTGGACATCCTCACTAGCCTCATCTCCACCCTCCATGCTAGGCCCAGCTAAACTGTGCTCAGTGAGCAATAACTTCCTTTCCATTGGAGCAATATCACTAAGTGCTTCAACTTATCAACTACAAAATGCAGTGAGAAAAATAAGCAATATATTTGTGCAAAGCTTTATAAAAGCCCCCCTTTTATTTGAACTCCTACACTTATAGTAGAGCTGCACTTGACACCTTGATGTCAATCTCAAATGTTTGCTCTGGCCTTTTAAGGGGCAGTCATCTGCCTTGAATCAAGTATTAAGTAGTGGTTTTTGTTCAAGTAATACTCTCAGTACAGCTAGTGTCTGCAAATATAATGAGATGTATTAATATTGATCATATTAAATAGGGGCTTGGTCGCACTATAATGGTGGCACTGCAAGCTGTACAGAGCTTGGTCTCACTATGATGGTGACACTGCCAGCTATAAAGAGTTTGGTCACATTATGATGGTCACACTGCCAGTTTTATAGGACTTGGTCACACTATGATTTGGCCCTGACACAAGGACTTAGTCACACTATCAGCCCCATTAAATTGCTATGAATTTATGATTGCTTTTAAGACGTTAATTTAATAGCCTTGAGTCCTGCAAGCTATGAATCATAAGCAATTTAATGTGGCTGTTGAAGAGTTGGGGATTTACGGGGCTATTAAAACAGGCTGTGAGTTACAGGCTTGAGAGGCAAACCCTTAAACCATACTGCGCTCCTTGGAAGTGCGGCCGTGAATGTGATCAATTAGTCTAACTCGTAGTTACGAGTTGCGATGGAGCCAATGGTAAAAGAGATTGTCATAATTATGTCAATGAAAAATGGAGGTGGAATTTTCAAAGTCCTACGGGGTTCATCTACGAGTTACGATCCAACCCACATTCCAGATATAATGCAATATTGATAAAGCCGTAAATATGATATTCTATCACATGCAAGTAACAGTATATGTATTAACAAATTGATTGCCGGGATCGATAGAACACAAAAATTAAACATGAAATAAAGTATTTTTTGGGCCGATTTGCGAGCTTGAGAATGTAATACCTAACATCATGATTTACGAGCTTGAGAATGTAAGACCTAACATCACTTTCACTGTTAATAAAAGTACAGTAGTGTGTGATATGTGCATTTAAAGTGCTATGAGGGGGACTTTACCCACTTGTGGGTCCCCTATAGCACTCGTTGGCTTCTTGGCTCCATTTGCGAGTTATGAGTATGAACGCAAGGGATTTTTATGCAATTTAATAACTCAATTGGAACAAAGCGGTAACGGATTGTAAGAACAAAGGATTGGCGGGCATGAAGTTCCACGTTCCACAGCCCACAGTTTTTTTTTCGCCTTGCTGCGTCTTAACCCGCATATCATCTGCGGGTTGCTTTAGGGAGCTAATTTAATAGCCTTGAGTCCTGCGAGCTACGTTACGAGCTACAAATCATAAACTCATAGCAATTTAATGGGGCTGATAGTGTGACTAAGTCCGTATAGCAGTGCAGCACTCATAGTGTGACAACGCTCTATATAGCCGGCAGTGTCACCATCATAGTGTGACCAAGCCCTGTACAGGTGACAGGGCCAAATCACAGTGAGTACACCCCTCACATTTTTGCTAGTATTTTATTATATCTTTTCATGTGACAACACTGAAGAAATGCCCCATTGCTACAATGTGAAGTAGTAAGTGTACGGCCTGTATAACAGGGTAAATGTGCTGTCCCCTCAAAATAACTCAACACACAGCTATTAATGTCTAAACCATTGGCAACAAAAGTGAGTACACCCATAAATGGAAATGTCCAAATTAGGCCCAAAGGTTCAATATTTTGTGTGGCCACTATTATTTTCCAGCACTGCCTTAACCCTCATGGGCATGGAGGTCACCAGAGCTTCACAGGTTGCCACTGGAGTCCTCTTCTACTCCTCCATAATGATATCATGGAGCTGGTAGATGTTAGAGACCTTGCACTGCCCCACCTTCCGTTTGAGGTTGTCCCACAGATGCTCAATAGGGTTTAGGTCTGGAGACATGCTTGGCCAGTCCATCACCTTTACCTTCAGCTTCTTTAGCAAGGCAGTGGTCATCTTGGTGGTGTGTTTGGGGTCATTATCATGTTGGAATACTGCTCTGCGGCCCAGTCTCTGAAGCGAGGCGATCATGCTCTGCTTCAGTATATCACAGTACATGTTGGCATTCATGGTCCCCTCAAAGAACTGTAGCTCCCCCGTGCTGGCAGCACTCATGCAGGCCCAGACTATGACACTCCCACCACCAAAACTATACATCTATACTGAGGAAAGTTAGTTGAATTAATCACTACATGACAGAAAACGGATAAGGCACAAAGAGAAAAAAACAATGATATGAGATGAAATCCTCAGATTGAACATAAACAGCGATGCAGAGAGAGTGGAGGCTGCATCTGACATCATCAGGTAAATCCATATAGGGGGTATCAACACAACATATTATAGAAAACATATATACACATATAGACATGTGTATGTATGTTTGGGCTGGGCCTTCAATGACCTCATCTGTCCATACCCTTCTTTGTATGCCTTCAATCTTTCTCAGCATCAGAGTTTTCTCTAGGGAATCCTGTCTTCTCATACTTTCCAGTGAACAATTTGGCTTCATTTTCTGTAGTATTGATTGTTTGGATCTTCTTGCAGTCCAAGGGACTCTAAGCAGTTTTCTCCATCACCACAAATCACGGTGTCAATTCTTCAGCATTCATTATGGTCCAGCTCTCACATCCGTATGTTACTACGGGGAATACCATAGGACTAAATATGCAGACCTTTATAATATCTATACATTTTAATAGCTTGTCCAGTCTTCCTATAGCTTTCCTCTCCAGAAGAAAATGTATTTTATTTTCATGGCCAGCATTAGACAAGAGGTTTGTATACAGTATAATAATATTGTGTGAGTACGACTCAAGATAACACTCCAACTGTCATCTCTTGACTTATAATATTTGGTGCAATATCCATATCAAATGTAAAGAAGCACAACCCAAATACAGACACATAGCCTGGAAAAAGAATATAAAGAGTTTCATATTCTAGTGGCCAATAAAAGGCTGATTGTAGCCTCTCCCTGTGATCTCTTCATGAGCCCTAAGATGAAATTATGAGGGAGTTCAGGAAACTAGAAAAAGACAAACCAAAAAATGGACCCACCATAGAGAAGTACTAAAAAACAAATAACAGATAAATAAAGGTATTACAGTGACATTTGTCTTCTATATGTACCGTATATACTCGAGTATAAGCCGACCCGAGTATAAGCCGAGGCACCTATTTTACCACAAAATACTGGGGAAAATGAGTGACTCGAGTATAAGCCGAGGGTGGGAAATGTGCTGCCCCCTGTGTCCCCCTCTTGTGTGCCCTTTTCTTGTGTCCCCCTCTCTCTCCGTGTCTCTTCTCCCCTCTCCCTCCCCTGTGTCTCTTCACCCCTCTCCCTTCCCTGTGTCTCTTCTCCCCTCTCCCTTCCCTGTGTCTCTTCCCCCTCTCATTTCCCTGTGTCTCTTCCCCCCTCCCTTATCACCCTCCTAAACCCCCCTCCTCATCCTCAACCCCCTCCTCAACCCCCTTCCTCATCCTCAACCCCCTCCTCAACCTCAACCCCCCTCCTCAACCTCCCTCCTCAAGCCCCCTCCTCATCCTCAACTCCCTCCTCAAACCCCCTCCTTATCCTCAACCCCTCCTCAACCTCAACCCCCTCCTCCTCCTCAACCTCCCTCCTCATCCTCAACCCCCCCTCATCATCCTCAACCCCCTCCTCAACCCCCCTCCTCATCCTCAACCTCCCTCCTCATCCTCCATCCTCCCCCTCATCCTCAACCCCCTCCTCAACCCCCCTCCTCATCCTCAACCCCCTCCTTAACCTCAATCCCCCTCCTCATCTTCATCCTCCCTCCTCATCCTCCCTCGTCATCCTCAACCTCCCTCCTCAACCCCCCTCCTCATCCTCAACCCCCCATCCTCAACCCCCCATCCTCATCTTCAACCCCCTCCTCAACCCCCCTCCTCAACCTCAACCCCCCTCCTCAACCACCCTCCTCATCCTAAACCCCCTACTCAACCTCCCTCATCAACCCCTTCATGCTCAACCCCCAATCCTCCCTCCTCAACCCCCATCCTCATCCTCAACCCCCCATCCTCATCCTCAACCCTCCATCCTCATCCTCAACCCCCCCATCCTCAACCCCCCTCCTCATCCTCAACCCCCTCCTCAACCTCAATCCCCCTCTTCAACCTCCCTTCTTATCCTCAACCTCCCTCCTCATCCTCAACCTCCCTCCTCAACCGCCCTCCTCATCCTCAACCCCCTCCTCAACCACCCTCTTCAGCCTCAACCCCCCTCCTCATTCTAAACCCCCTCCTCACTTTACCCCTCTAAATACCTCCCCCTCTCCCTTTCCCCTCAGCTTCTCCTCTGGCCTCCACGCTCCTTCCGGCGTCTTGGCCCGGCCAATGCTAATGACGTGGCAGGCATGTGACATCACGTCATTAGCATATACCGGGTACCGGAGGAGAAGCTGCAGATGGAGGTAAGTGAGGGGAAAGGGGGAGGTATTTAGAGGAGTAAAGTGAGGAGGGGGGTTTAGAATGAGGAGGGGGGGTTGAGGATGAGGAGGGGGAGGGAAAGAGACACGGGGGGTTAGAGAGACACGGGAGGGTTAGAGAGACACGGGGGGTTAGAGAGACACGGGGGGTTACAGAGACACGGGGGGTTAGATTGACACGGGGGGAGAGTGACTCGAGTATAAGCCGAGGGGGCCCTTTTTAGCCTAAAAAAGGGCTGAAAAACTCAGCTTATACTCGAGTATATACAGTATATGATATCAGATCAGGAACAATATAATAGTCTATAAATACCTAATGTATTTCTACAGCCAGGCGATGGCAGATGTTTATGGCGGCTCCAAAGGTGCCTCCAGGCAGTAGAGTTTATCACATAGTACATTTGTTCA
Source organism: Discoglossus pictus (assembly GCA_027410445.1). Classification (NCBI taxonomy): domain Eukaryota; kingdom Metazoa; phylum Chordata; class Amphibia; order Anura; family Alytidae; genus Discoglossus; species Discoglossus pictus. Next base: position 546,586 of record JAPZIH010000659.1, read on the forward strand.
GTAGTTATGAGAAACATCATTATTGTCACATAAATCTGATCCAGAAAGAAATGTTCCTACTTTGTGTTTTGTTTTTATTATTTGATATTTAAACATAAAATAGAAACTTTTGTTATATTACATGTTTTTCATAATTTTGCAAACACAATATGTTTTCACAAGTTGAATATCTATTTTCAGTCGTAACATAAATAAAGTAAAATGCTTGAAATGAATATGTGCAGTTTGATAAATATTATACCAATCATTTACGCCATGATGTCATTGTTCATCATGGCTACTCGGTTTGTACTCCTCATGTTTACTACTCCTCCACTAGTAGACTTTTATCCCTATTAAATTTGAAGCCTGTAGTGGCATCGAAAAGCCCACAAAGACTGCGGGCTTGAAATTCGGCTGCGTTACAGAGCTATTAAATGATATCTTGCCACGAGTTACGGGCCGTAGACTCAATTAGTCAAAGCTGTAGTTACGGATTTAGATGGAGCCAATGGCAAAAGAGATCATCATCATTACATCACTGATCAATGGAGGATAGATTTCAAAACCTTATGGGCTTCAATTATTAGTTTCGTTCGGACCCGCATTCCAGAAATGATGCAATATTAATAAATCAGTAAATATTTAATAGCGATTTTCAAACAGTTACTAGCTTAAAAGACGCATCTGCGGCCACGGAGTGCAATTTTCAACATGCCGTAGGGTTTTTTAACCCTTACCCTGCAAGTCGTTGGCGGGTTGCTTTACGGTGCCAATTTATTAGCTAAAAGTCTTACTGGCTACATTACGGGCTATGGTTTTACATGTTCAGGGAATTTAATAGGGCTGTATGACTCTTGCCTGTCCTTGCCAGTAACACCCTACTTTACAATGTCTACTTTCTTTATGGTGATGATGAATATGTCTCTGCCAGATTATTCACTGGGTAGTCATTAAATAAACTTTAAAGAGCCAATCCAGCCAATCAGGACCTGTACAGCCCAACATTAGCCAGTTAGGTCATAGTTCATTACTTATTGTTCATAATTACATACAGAGAATACTCATTTTATGTTTGGTAATAAATAAAACAAGATTCATGATTGAGAAAAATGAATTTAATCTCCATATGTCATAGACATTGATCATGTATTTACCCCAAGTCTCTTTCTTGCACAATTTAACAACATGCTAATAAAATACATTGGTAGAGGATTGGATTGGCTGGAGGAGATTACCTTGTGTCTTAAAGAATACATTTTCTCCTAATTGGCCCAATACAACATCAATGTCTGATTGAAATTAGTGTTTGGTCATCTGAAGGATCTGGGCTTAAATTTGCTTTGTCATTTTTTTAGCACATCTGGAAGGTTTAGTTGCTTTGTCTATGTGGCAATCTTACATGTGTAATTTAATTTAGATTAATTGGGATTAATTTAACTCTATTCTTGGATCAATTTGATGTATTTTTGCTAATCTTATTTATTTTACTTATTTCAGAAACCACTCACAGTAATCAGTAACGCAGTGCCACTTGTACTAGCAAAAAAGTAATATATACAGTATCTCACAAAAGTGAGTACACCCCTCAGATTTATGTAAATATATTATTATATCATTACGTGTGACAACACTGACGACATGACGCTCTGCTTCAATGTGAAGTTGTATGTGTACAGCCTGTATAACAGGGTACATTTACTGTCCCCTCAAAATAACTCAACACACAGCCATTACAGTCTAATGGCCGTTGTCAACAAAAGTGAGTACCGCCCTAAGTGGAACTGTCCAAATTGGGCCCAAAGTGTCAATATTTTGTGTGGCCTCCATTATTTTCCAGCACTGCTTTAACCCTCATGGGCATGGAGTTCACCAGAGCTTCACAGGTTGCCACTGGAGTCCTCTCCTCCATAATGACATCACAGAGCTGGTGGATGTTAGAAACCTTGCACTCCACCACCTTCCGCTTGAGGATGCCCCAAAGATGCTCAATAGGGTTTAGATCTGGTGACATGCTTGGCCAGTCCATCACCTTTACCTTCAGCTTCTTTAGCAAGGCAGTGATTGTCTTGGAGGTGTGTTTGGGTCGTTATCATGTTGGAATACTGCCCTGCGGCCCAGTCTCTGAAGGGATGGGATCATGCTCTGCATCAGTATTTCACAGTACATGTTGGCATCAAATGAGTTGCATGGTCAAAATGCCAGATAAAATAATTTACTGCACCAATGCCACAAAAAATCCCAGTTACAATATGCCCAACAACACCATTACACGCCTCACAGCTTCTGGCACACTGTCATTTGGAGTGACAAGACAAAAAGGAGCTTTATGGTTTGGAGAGACGTCAACAAGGCCTATAGTGAAAATAATACAATCCCCACTGTGAAGCATGGTGGTGGCTCACTGATGTTTTGGGGTGTGTGAGCTCTAAAGGCACGGGGAATCTTGGGACAATTTTTGTACAACAAGGTAATAATAGTTTTGCTCAGACCCCCTCCGACCCCTCCAGCTCTTGGTCATGGACTTGGATCGTACTGTATATAATAAATAATTATTTTAATTCACTTTTGGGTATATTTAGCCAAGTGGGTTTTACTCTATTTCCCCCACCTATGGTAAGAATTGTTTTATTTGCCCATTCAGTGAAATTAAAGGAATTTGTCAGTTTGTGGAATCTCCTGCGTGTTTATCGGATTCATATGTGTGAGGGGTGTTTACATTTATGGAGAACAGTGCTTGAATCTATTGATAAAGCCTGCATGTTTCACAAACGAGTGCAGTCTTTCTTGACCTACAGTAGCCCTTTAACCCTTTGAGTAGCAGATGAGCTAGAATCTATTAGTTTATTCTGATTGGTTGCTACTTAGTAGTGAACGCTCCATGGTATCTCCTGTTCCTCAGGTTACAGGCCTCTAACTGAGCATATTTTCTGTAAAGATATATGTCAGTCCATAGGATCTCCTCTGTGCTCGTCTGTCTCATTGGGCGTCTCATATCAAATGATTTTATTGGGGAATTCTGTATATTTGTAATTTGAAGTACATGCAGTATGTTCCACCCCCGAGGAACTTATGTAGGCAGAGCATCGGAGCCAATGCGCTGTGTGGAGTTGTGTCCTAGTCAATCAGCTGTAAGTATCACATCTACAACTTTGTCTCAGAAAGGAGAGGGAAACAAATACATGATTGTACCTGCCAGTAATTGGTCTCAACTAATTATGCAAATTTAGCTTGGATTTTAAGGGGCGTTTCCTTCTCTAAATCAACTGCTGAAAATGCTTGACATTTTGAAAACTTTAGTGCAAGTTTATTTTGGGAATATACTGCCAAACTTGAAATATTTCATTATACATTTATTTACATGTGATAGCTGGAGTAAGTTGGACGTTTCTTATTCAATTTATTCCCCATAGATTTGTGCATGTTTGTTTTCTGAAAAGAAGATATTTTTTCATGTCATATATTAGTTTTCTGAGAACACAAACAGCCTTATTAAATTGTGATTCGGTAAATTTAAAAGGGCTCTATTTAAGCACACAACATATTTTTTTACAGAAGTTTTTAGTTAGTGAAGACCTGGCTTCTGGATAGAAGATCATTAACTAAAAACTTCTGTAAAAAAAATATGTTGTGTGCTTAAATAGAGCCCTTCTAAATTTACCGAATCACAATTTAATAAGGCTGTAAATATTTTATCCGCCTAATTTTAACCGCCTTAAATGTATTCCAATTTGTTTTGTTTAAAGGATGTGTGATCATTTATTAAAATATACATTTGAGATAATTAACTTTTCCTGTTAGTAATACAACATTGTATAATGTTTAAAACATATTAAGTTACCCGGGATAAACATAATTTCTGGTACTGCCAATTTCCTGGCAATGGGATTTCACACAATAATATCACCTTATGTTGTGATTTGCTGAAAGACGTCTAAGTGTCTAACATGACTGGATGTCCATGGTGGATGCCATGCAACACAATGACCGGACTAAGACTAACATAGACATGTAGTGAGTATACCATACAAGATCTTACAGACGCTCTTTCGACTTTTAACGCCAATTTATACAATCATTAGTACACTGGCATACTCTTATCAGCCTGCCATGATTTCCAACCTGATGGTTCCACTTTATTTATCTACTAGCGACTTGCCCGTCAAAAAATGACGGCAATGTGATGTATATGTTTGTCAAGTTGTTTAGTTATTAACATATATTTTTGACACTTGTAAGTATTTTAATATGAACGTGTATTTTTGTAAAATGTTGATGTAATGGTTTTTTAAAATGTAATTAGTATCTGAAGAATTGTTAACTTTAATATACATTGAATGAATAGGAAAGCAAAAAGTAAAAAGCCTTCTTTAAACGTCGCAAATGTTAACATGAAGTTTAAAATATATGTAAGCAATAACCTTCAAAGTATATATTTTTAAACTTGAACTTTATTTTTTATGTAAGTTTAGAAGTTGACAAAACATTGGTATAATTTTGAACATTATAAACAGGAACATAGTGAATACATTTTGTAACCTAATTTTTTATTAAAAGTATTAACATTTGAATGTAAAAACAATTGACATTTAAATTAATCAGTATTAAAATTCAGTTTCTATCACAATAATTGTTAACTTGAATATACATTGAATGTAGAGGAAGGCATACAGTAAAACTCTTCTTAAAACGTACGTAATTAAAGTAATTTATTACTGAGCACATAAACTGGCAATAAACATTAATGTAGGTAGCAATCTTAAGATAGCAGACAATATTTACATTGTGACTTAAAAGGTGCTTGACCTCTTAACATCCACTTTGTAATCTGTTGAATGAAATGCAAGGCAAGTATTTTGTGAGGCGAATCATTCATAAACATGACTTCCATTAATTATGACTGAATTAAACAACCAATTGTTATGTATTTTGCAATGCTTTTAAAAAATCTTGGCATCTTTAATTTGTATCCTTCAAAGTTATAGTACTTCATAGTAGACAATGTTTTTTGTAAAAATACGTCCATCTTCTAATAAATCACCTTGACTTTCATTGTTTTCAATGTAAACTTTAATAGCCTGTGGATTTTTGCACCGTGACATCGCAACGTACAATTGACCATGTGCAAAAACTGGTTCTTCCAAGAAAATACCCACAGATTTGAAAGTTTGACCTTGTGATTTATTAATGGTCATGGCAAATGCCATAATAATGGGAAATTGTCTTCTTTGAAGTATAAAAGGGAGAATACTTTCACTTGGTGCTAAATCTATTCTTGGTATGAAAACTCTCTCTCCTTTATGGGTCCCAGTTAAAATTTCAGCATCTATAAAATGGTCCTTTAATTGTTGAACAATTAATCTTGTGCCATTGCATAGGCCTTTTTTGGGGTTCATATTTCGCAGTAACATGATAATTGCACCTTTCTTTAGCTGCAAAATATGTGGTGGCATTCCAGAAGGAGTTAAAGAGTTTATGAATTCAGTCGAAAAATTAGCCTGACTTTCATTGTCATCAGCAAGTACAGAATCAGCACTGTGATAATTTCTTTGTGGTGCATTAATTTTTTTTAAGATTTCATTATTGAGGATTAATGCATCTTTATTTTTACACGTCAGTATGACTTGGTTGGCAAGCTCGGAATATTCTTCGTTATTTATGCTCCCTTCAAATATAGCCGATATAATATCTTGTTGACAAATCATATGAGGTGGGATCTCTACAGTGTCGTCAGGTAAATGTAGTATTTTTTCTGTTCTGCCTTCTCCAATTTTAATAAGCCAATCATTGAAATCAGTTTGGCCTTCTGATCTCATATTTTGTTGCAGTTGAAGATGGGTAAAATGTTTCCATACTGTACTTGACTTTATACATGTTTCGATAATGTCAGTTCGATTTCCATGTACAACGACAGGTAATGTTTGTCTAAAATCGCCACCCAACAACATTACCTTTCCACCAAATGGAAAAATATTCTCCATGACTTCACGAAGCAAACGGTCAATACATTGGAGGGCATAGCATGACATCATTGTGGCCTCATCTATTATAATTAACTTACATTTCTTCAATTTCTTTGCTTGTAAGGATGTCATGCGAATATCTGACACAGAATTTTCTAAAATAGGCACTGGCAGTTTAAATCCACTATGAACAGTTCTTCCACCTTCTAATAAAAGTGCAGCAATTCCAGTAGTGGCAAACGCCATTGCTATTTTTCCTTGTGCTCGTATTGAACTCATTAATAAATTGTACAAATATGTTTTTCCTGATCCGCCAGGTCCATCAAGATAGAAATAACGCTCTGTCACCATGTCATCATCTATAGCATTTTTAATGGCATGAAATGCTTGCAATTGTAGTGTATTTAAAGTTGCAAGTCTTTCTTCTGTTCTTTCTGCTTGTAGTTGAATGTCATAGTCTTCAAAGTTAATGTCATCTATAAGACCTGGATCAGGCAAATTAAAACTTGCACAACTTAATCCATGAGTTAAAAAGACTTCTTGGATTTCCATTAACGCTTTTAAGTGTGCAATGGGTTCATTGTATCGTCGCATAAAGTCTTCAGCCATATTACTTTTAAAAGTCTCCCACAAAGCTAATGCATTTGGAGCATTTGAGAAGATACAAATAAAAGCAAATTGTTCTCTCATCTGTCGTGGCATTTGACATTGTGCTGCTTCTTCTAAACATCTTTCCCACTCTGTATCATCAGCGAGTAAGTTTCTATGTCTTGCAGCTAAATGGAAGGATTCATATACAATGTCATTAACAGTTCTTAAGTGTTCAAAACTTTGTGCTCCAGGAACATTTAAAAGTAATATCCGTAAGCAAAAACGTTCAACATCTCTTGGACTGACTGTGTAAATTCTTGGAATAATTTTATTGCCTCTGGTTTTTCTTGGTCTCCATAATCCATTCACAAAAACATAGTGATATGGAATTTCAATATATAAGTATTGTGTTGCTTCAGCATCAGTGGAATTTAATGCAAACCATGCAGTTAGTGTAGTGTGACGATCTTCACTTTGGGCCAATGCATTCATTTCATTTCCAGCTTGGAAATAGACTAAATGTCGTTGTGGCAAATGTACTGCTAACCTATATACTGCATGTGATCTATCATGCATTTCAAGTTTTAAAAGCCGCCACATAGCTTCTGGCGCACTGACATAGCGAGCATCTACATGAGATGCAAGTTCATCATGTACTAACTCACTACTTTCAGGGTTGTCTGCACTTTTGACGACTACAGTAGCTGCATCGTAACCTTTGTAAATATATTTGTAGACATATTTAATGGATTTGATGGAAGTGCAGGCTTCTACTTTGATGTGGGCGTTGTACTTCATGAGTAAATGTGGATTGTAGGGTACAACATATCTATTGTCCACTTTTTTTCCACGAATAATGGCACTATCTCCTTCTCTTCTTTTATAAAGTGGATATCCATCACAATTGGCATAGGTTTTGTCTCTATAATCTTTTGGAAATTCTTTGGAACATTTATTATTTTCCATACATGGTGATTGTGGATTAAGGTCACCACAGGGTCCATGAATCATGCGATGAGTAACAATCTCATATAGTCTACCATATAGTTCTGGATCTGGTAGTTCAGCAACAATGACTGCATCCACTTTGTCAGAAGTATCTAATTTATCTTTCTCTTGAAGTATTATGAGAAGATGTGCATGTGGAAGGCCTCTTTTTTGAAATTCAATGGTATATACATAAGCAAGACATTTGCCAAATAACTGATTTATAGTGAAGTCAAGTATTAATTCATTTAATTTAATCTTAAAAACTCTGGCTACTAAATCTGGTCGATCAGAAGCACTTTGTCCAAGAAGTAGATTTTGTGTGATTTCTGGCCATTGTGGATTACATGTAAATGTCACAAATAAATCGGGTTTGCCAAATTTAGTGACAATAGCCATAGCATCATTGTATCTTTCTCTCATATTCCGAGGAGATCCTTGAAAGGAAGATGGTAAAATGATGGCTTTGCCAGCTGTCATGTCTCTGCTTGTAGCCACGTCAGCAACATAGTCCATTAATCCAGAATATTGTTCTACACGTAGTTTATCTTGTTGATATTTGATAAAGTTTGAATTATTTGCCTCAACTTGCAAATATGAATCAATAATCCATTGTTGTGTTAGTTTCCCACCACATAAAATTGGATTAAATTCATCTCGAATGGCATTTTGAGCAACTTTAAATTCAAGCATAGAAACATTATTTTGGATTCTGGCTTTAGCATTTGGGTAACTGGGAAGAGTTAATTTTGGTTGCCAACCTGCTTCTCTGTGTGGGAAAAAGATGGGATATGTCATTGGATCTAAATTTGGACTTAAGATACTCATATTAATAAACGGTTGGTCCTCATTTCTAGGATATATTCGAATGTCTCTTTGAAATGGTGGTTCTCCTTCATCATTCTGAAACACCATTGCAACCTCATTTGATGTTGGCAAGTTATAACGACGTTTATCAGTATGTCTGTCTCTTTTAAGCACCATATTAACCTTCGGCATTGGTAATTGATGTGTTTGTGCATGAAGTAGTTGTTCATTTTCTACTTCTGCCAATTTTTTATAAGCTTTACTGTAGGGATTGTTGTCCATAATGTTATTTAGCTCTATGAAAACACTGGGTAAGCATTTTTTATTTTCTTCCATCTGCATACGTTGGTCAACAGCTTCCATTGTATCTAGGACATATAGTTGAGCGAATTTTCTTTTATTTCCTTCCTCTGGATGTAGATGGGAAGTGCGATGATAAATTTGTCCTTGGACTTTAAAACAGTAAGGACCATGTCCTGGTACATTAGCAGCTAATGTTGCCCCCATGGATGCAAAGGATATGGCACTATTGTAGGATCTTATGTTTGTCTTAAAATTTTTGTAGTTTGGAAAAGTAGGTTCAGTCATAATATTTTGTAAATAAATTGGAAATTCTTTCCTTTCTGGAAGTTTGAACTTGCCTTTTTGACAACAACTAATAAATTGTCCATCTCTGGGTCTCTCCTGTTTAAAATAATAAGCCTCACAAAACTGACATTGTGTAGTCATGTCCCCACAACTATGAACCTCTACTGCAAAGAATTGAGTAGAGGACAATTTGCAAAGCATATAGGATTTTGACTTTCATCTTCATCAGGTGAAATGTCATATAATGTTTCAAAACAGGTTCTAAATGTTTTGTTTTTTTCGTTGCTTTTCTTGGTATATGTTGTATTGTTTGAGGTAAAATGTCATGTAATGTTTCATGAAACGGTTCTAAATGCTTTGTTTTCTTTGTTGCTTTTTTTGGTATCTCTTGTATTTTTTCTGGTAAAATGTCATCTGATGTTTGAGCAACAGGTTGTAAATGCTTTATTTTCTTTGTTGCTTTTTTTGACATATCTTTAATTTCTGCAAGTGACAATCTTTTGCTTGCAATTCTTTTGCGTTCTTTTTCTCGTCGAATTTCCTTCTTCTCCGGTGTCTGCTGGCTGTCTGCTCTCTGTCGTCGTTCTCTAGCTTGGCGTCTTTTCTTTTCTTGTTTACTCTCGTTATCAGCCATGTTAATCTGTAAAAATAAAATAATGTACCATTAGTTTATTTTGAGATGTTAAGTTGTTTTTCATGACAAATAGTTATCAATAGTGTGTTAACATTTAATACTTAATCAATTTCAATGCAGTCAATTGAATAAAAGTCTAAATAAGGCCATCAGATAATTATTTAAAGAAGTTTTTATTTATTAAACATGTATCCAAAAGCAAGTGTTTCAGTAACTAAAAAGGTATTTTCAAAAAGATGTTATGTCCTTATTTACAGCACTATTCAATTTGTCAAATGGCAATTAAATTAGGGTTTAGGACTGGAATGTTACAATTTACAAATTGTATAGATTCTGTGTTTTTAGACTTTTTTGGACTATGCCAATTTATTTTTTAAGTTTACATTGAAGTTTGTATTTACTGTTAAAGATTATTGGCCCTAAAAGACAAATAAGAGATAGATGATAGATATTACTTTTTATACTGTACCTTGGTTGAAGTTTGATTTCAAGCAAAATTCTTTGTTGGTCCTGTGTTGAAAGCCTTCGTCCGATGGTCTGGTCCTGTGTTGAAAGTCCTCGTCCGATGGTGTAGTCCTCTGTTGAAAGTCCTCGTCCTCTGGTGTGGTCCTCAGTTTCAACTCCTGTTCCGATGTTCTTGACGCAGTATCTGTTATAAAATAAAAATGAAAATGTTATGTTATTTGAATGTCTTTGTATTAATGAAAAAATGCCATTATTTCTGTGTTTTTCTACAATTCTTTTTGGTGCGCCGCAATTTCGGGATGCTTCTGTAGGCTCTTTTCTAAGGCTTATAGGTGGTTAAACATTAAAGAAGAATATTAATTAATTTTTCTCTTTTTTTACTTGTTATACTGTACCTTGGTTGAAGTTTGATTTGAAGCAGAATCTTTGTTGGTCCTGTGTTGAAAGCCTTCGTCTGATGGTCTGGTCCTGTGTTGAAAGTCCTCGTCCAATCGTCTGGTCCTCTGTTGAAAGTCCTCGTCCGATGGTGTAGTCCTCTGTTGAAAGTCCTCGTCCAATGGTCTGGTCCTCTGTTGAAAGTCCTCGTCCAATGGTCTGGTCCTCAGTTGAAACTCCTGGTCCGATGTTCTTGACGCAGTATCTGTTATAAAATAAAAATGAAAATGTAATTTTATTTGAATGTATTTGTATGAAGTACAAAATGACATTATTTCGGTGTTTTTCTACAATCCCATTTGGTGCCCACCACTTTTGGTATTCTTATTTAGGCCTTTTTCTAAGACTTATAGATTGTTAAACATAAAATAAGAATGTAAATGTAGTTTGGTATGTGTTTGTGTGAGTTTTCGTACAATCCTGTTTGGTGCGCACCACTGTTGGTATGCTTATTTAGGCTTCTTTCTAAGGCTTATAGGTTGTTAAACATTAAATAAGAATCTAAATGTAGTTTGCTATGTGTTTGTGTGAGTTTTCATACAATCCTGTTTGGTGCGCACCACTGTTGGTATGCTTATTAATGTTGTTTTGTAATGCAAATAGGTTGTTAAACATAAAATAAGAATCTAAATGTATTTTGCTATGTGTTTGTGTGAGTTTTCATACAATCCTGTTTGGTGCGCACCAATGTTGGTATGCTTATTTAGGCTTCTTTCTAATGCTTATAAGTTGTTAAACATTAAATAAGAATTTAAATGTAGTTTGCTATGTGTTTGTGTGAGTTTTCATAGAATCCTGTTTGGTGCGCACCACTGTTGGTATGCTTATTTAGGCTTCTTTCTAATGCTTATAAGTTGTTAAACATTAAATAAGAATTTAAATGTAGTTTGCTATGTGTTTGTGTGAGTTTTCGTACAATCCTGTTTGATGGGCACCACTTTTGTTATACTTATGTAGTGTTTTTTCTAATGGTTATAGGTTGTTAAACAAAAGGAATATGAATTTAGTTTGCTATGTGTTTGTTACAATCCTGTTATGTGTGTACCAGTTTGTGTGTACCATATGTTGCATACTTTGGCCCTCATTCAATTGCAGTTTGGCCAATTCAATAGGGTTCTAAATGTGCTTATTTCGAGCCCTATTGAATTGTCCAAAATATCAATTGAATGAGGGCCTTTGGTTGCTGGATTTGTTATATTGTGAGGGCCTCATTGAATTTGTTTTTTCGCAATGGAATTTGGCTCACTATGAGCACAGAGCATCTTTTTTTACAGAAGTTTTTAAGTAAAAACTTCTGTTCAAAAATATGCTCTGTGCTTATATAGAGCCCTATTGAAATGGGCAAATCACATTTGAATGAGGCCCTCGGCCATTAAACATATTTAGGTCCTGAATCAATTGCGTTTTGACCAATTGAATAGGGCTCTATATAAGCACATAAAATATTTTTTGACAGAAGTTTTGAGTTAGTGAAGACCTTGATTTAGTATCGTAGTTCAGTAACTAAAAAATGTCTGTCTAAAAAATCTGTTATGTGCTTATATAGAGCCCTATTCAATTGGCCAACTCACGATTGAATAAGGCTCATGGTTCGGTTCTTTTTTATACTTAATACTTTACCTTGATTGAAGTGTGGAATGACAGAGGGTCCCCTCCTGCCAATCTTAATCCGCCGGTCTTCTTGTAGTGTCTGTTTGAAAAATAAAGTGAAATAGTGAATTATAGAATTTTTTATTTGTATTTAACAAACCATGGCCTTTTCAGCATTTAAAGTATTTTTGTATCTTACCTCTTCTTCTTTGTTGGTGTTCTTTAAAAGGGATTGTGCTTCACAATGCACGGTGCAAATTGTTGAGAGACGCTGTTGATGCAGAGTCTGTTTGAATATTAAAAAAAGAAAGATTGAGCTTTAGGTGATCTATTGAATTGCATTAAATTAATTTCATTGAAATATACTTCTGTAATTATTTTCAATTAACATTATTTTTTGGTGGGGGCTACACACATATGTCACATACATGAAGCACATTTCCATAGTTGAAAGTAATTTTTGTGTGCGTGTGACATATCACTATACATGAATCATATTTTAATTGTTAAATTAACCTTATTTTTATTTTTGGCCAACATACATAAATGTGTGTGTGACATGTGACTATAGATGATACACATATATGTGCGTGTCACATATCAGTATACATGACTCATATTTTAATAGTCCCAACTTATTTTTTTCTAATGTAATTTAAATGTAGTTGTTTACTTAGTTTGTTTTAAGATAATTTTGTTGCAGGGGCAATACACATAAATGTGCGTGTCACATGTCACTATACATTATAGACATAAATGTGCGTGTCACATGTCACTATACATTATACACATATATGTGCGTGTCACATGTCATTATACATAAACCTCTATTTCTTATTTAAATTTTTTTTTTGATGTCCTGTCTTGATAATAAAATGTAATATATTATAGCTTACCTCTCAGTTGTAATTTGCACAATGTAAAGTAGTAAATTAGGAAAGAATTGTCTTCTCAAGTTTTAGCAGCAGCTATGTCTGAAGTCACTCTGTTCATCACCTGAGGAGAAATTTATTTTTCTCTGTCAAATAGGCAGTATTTATAAACTTGTAGAACATTCTGGAAAGTTAGACCGTTAGAACGCAATACGCATGCGCTATTTGCGTTCCAGCTTACAATTTGCGTTCCATCCGCCATTTTGTGCGTAGTAGTGTTTAAAATGGTGTTTAATATGAGTGTGATATGTTCCGCATAGTATGTGTTTCATTATTGCGAGTAAGTGTAGTGTAGTTACGTCTGGAGACTCGTTTTCGTTTTGTTCGGCGGCCATTTTTTCTCTCGCTTAGCCGATTTTCGGCCGTTTAAACTCTTTGTTTTGGACTTAAATGGACGTGTAAATGAACTTTTGGAGGTGCCGGATGCCCCCCGTGCTGTAAGTAACCTTTTTATGTGTTTGTTGTGTTTATTTCTTGTGTTTGTGATGTTTTGATGCGCGGCGGTTGGAATGGGTCTTTCGCGGCGTATTTTTTTCCGATGCGGCCGTATTTTGTTGCGATGTTGCCGTATTTTTTTGCGATATACGAGGTTAGCTTTTACGTGTACGACGCAGTGTATTTGTTTCTAAGTCGTGCGTATGTGTGTTAAGAGCGTGTGATGGGCCTTTTTTACTGTTTTTTTGTTAAGTCTTGCGTCTGTGTGTCTGGGTGTAAGCGGGTGTGAGGCGTTTTTTTTTGTTATGAAGTTGTGTGTGTGTGTATGTGTGTGTTAACACAGCCGATGTTGGGATGCTCCCACCACCGCAAATGCGGACCCTCGCTTCGCGAGGATCCGCATTTGCGGGGACGTTGTTGGGTTTTTGTTGGCTGGGCGGTTGGGTTTATTCTGTTAAAAAGTCGTGTGTGTGTATGTGTGTGTTAACACAGCCGACGTTGAGCCTCCACCTCCGCAAATGCGGACCCTCGCTTCGCGAGGATCCGCATTTGCGGGGACGTTGGGATGCTCCATCACCGCAAATGCGGGGAACTGCGTCCCTCGCTTCGCGAGGGACGCAGTTCTTGCGGGCTCGCTACGCGAGCCCGCAAGCGTGAGCAACGACCCGTACGCTCACAACTATATATGTGATCCTTTGGTGCCATTGCTCATCCTGGTATCGCCCTTGTTTTCCACCATTTTGCGACTGGCAACCCACTCCAGTATCTTTGCCAAGATAACCACGGGGGATTATAGAGAGTCAGGCAAGACTGAACAACAACATCAATAACTAATAGGCTCAACTAGCCTGTCCATATTGGGCTATTTGCTTCTTTAACATTACACTCTTAGTATAGGTTCCTGTAGACCGTTGACGCCAGGACTGTTTAACACTTCAAGGCTGAACCATTAATCCAGTCTACCTTAGAGCAATAGGTGATCTGTTTTTCTTCAATCCTTAAGAGAATCCGACAATGTACTTAACCCTTTTATTTTACATAGGAAAATGATAGAAATCACTGTAGGAAAAGAAGTAGAGGAGGGTTAATCTGCAACGGAGGTAAACAGTATAAGAAGTTATAGGGGTAAAAGTGAGAATTATTTGCTATTTGTGGAGATATAAAAATGGCCTGCATATTGGTGAAATGGACATTCTCTCCTTCTAGGCAAGGGAGTTTCTGAGGATGGTAATGTGCCCCCAGGATGTTGCCCACCATTGCTCTAGAACTACAACTGCTTTGACTGTTGCATATTTAATCCATGTTCACTACCGTTTTCCTCTGTTCTTCATAATAAGATAAAACTATATATCCACCTGATATGAGTCTTCCTTCTACATATATTAGATCACCGCTACAATGCATACTAAATATAGAAGAGTTAATTTTCAACTCTGGTACATATTATTTTAGATAAGCACAAAATATATATTGTGTCAAGTTCCCAGTCTCCTCTTGGTTTGTGCCCCTGCTTGCAGCACTTTGATGAAGGACACAATACAAGAGGCTGTAGACACTTTTCCAAATTTCTCTTAAAATGTATCCAGTGATACAAAAATAACAAACAAAACAAATCAATGAAAATAATTCTAGTTTTAACTGAAGTACTACCTTAACAAATAAACTAGCTAACATCCAGCTAAACCTGGGTGGAGCAAAAAACAATCAAAAACAGCCAAATAGTTTGTTAACAATGAATTGCATAATTCTTCAGATTTTTAGGTTTCCACTCTGCTTCAAGTGGTCACAAGCTGCAGGCTCCTGCCTCACTGTGTGAGTCTTTCTCCAGTTCAGACAAACTACAAACAATCATTATACACACATCCCCTCCCATACTCCAGGAGCTGGCTTAAATCAGGGCTTCCTTGGTGCAACTTGTTAACTGAGCAGAAAAGATAACCCCTGCAGCCCAACTGGGGAAAAAGAGCTTTGCAGAGTCTGTGTCTCACATAAACCGCTTGGAGAACAATAGAACAAATACATATAATAATTAATTCTACAAATACAGTAGTGGGTACACACTAGGATAATTTAATACACCAAAATAAAGTTCCTCACGACATGGCAGCCCTCAAATATGTTTTTATACTGATACATTAGACCTACTATAATATACTGTTTATTAGTTTATTTAAAATGTTTTCCTAGTTAAAATAATAAAAACCTGCTTGTCATTCTAAAGCCTAATATTTATATGAAAAGCCTATAAATACCCTTACCTTTTAGAATCGTTTCTGTCAGATAAGCACTAAAAATAAAATAAAGAAAATACATATTATTATTATTATTATTATTATTATTATTAATAATAAAATAATATTATTAAAAGATGCCGGTCTATAAGACATGTTGGCATATAAGATGAGCAGCAAACTTTAGAAATTAAAATTATGGAAAAATGAACTGCTAAAATGTATAATATTGAGAGTAATAAAAAGTTTGTTTTAAAAGCCATTTGAAGTGAAACGCGTTAAATAAATTTAGAGAGAAACGCGTAATTGAAATGGGTTTTCTGCACTATTAGAGGGCTCTTTAAATATTCTACATATGAAGATTGATAAAGTTAGGAGGACTATATGGTACACTAATGAAATTAAAAGGTTTCCAAACAACACCTCTATATATATATATATATATATATATATATATATATATATATATATATATATATATATATATATATATATATATGCCCAGGCTAATGATGGACATTGTTATAGTGTATATTGGTCACCTCTTGGCTAAAACTCCACACAGATAATAAAACAGAAATCAGAAGAAGTTGAACTGTGCACTCAATTTGCTTCTAGTCACAAGACATTAGTGAGCGTCTGTCAGAATGAAGCTAGGTTTATATGGCAATAAATGGAAGCCCTGACCAAGGAGAGAATAATCCAAGAATTGGACAGGATCCAAGAGCCCAAAACCAAGAGAAAAAACTAAGTGAGAAGAAGCAAAGCAGAGCAATGACCTAAAGAGCAGCAAGAGAAGGGCTGTAGGGGAGAGATGCAAACCTACCCTATTTTTCATTTCCTTTTCAATTAAAAGCTCATAAATCCAATTTTTCTTTTTCCTTCTATTTATAGTAGGACATTTAGTAAAGTTTGGAGCTTCTGTTAGAGAGCCTTCCAGGCAGGAGGATCCATCACCATAGGTTCCCTCGTATTCCTCATTTCTTCTTCTGAGTTTGGCTGTATGTTTTGTGTTAAACTCCAAAATGTCATTGTGCTTTAAAGTAATGTATTATTACAAGTGCCGTGGTTCAAATTTAAATTATATTAAAATCAAATAAAGTGAGTTTATAGGTTTCATTTTTGTTTGTTCAGAGAGAGCAGGAGACAGCTGCTGCATTACAATGTTTCCAGAATGCTCTTATAAGAAAATAATGGGCTAAATAGCAAAGTGAATACAGCCTTTAATTTATTTACTATTATATACAATTATGCTCAGTGGCAGAATCAGCGAACTAAGGGCTCTGATGCAAAAAAAGAAGACCCCTTCTTAAAGCAGCTCTGTTCCCCCAAGACCCACCTCTCCTAGGTTCTAAATTCCCCAAGACACCTTCCTAAGCAACTCTCCTCCCCAAGACCCCTTCCCAAAACAGTGGACTTTGCATAGCAGCGAGTTTTATCAGTTTCTCCTTTACCTATGTGGATAAAAACTGCCATGATGGATCTATGTGCTGCATAATTACATATAATAGTATTTAAATTAAAAGTTACATTGATGTAGTTTATATATTTATGTTGCTTCCTTCAAACATTGCTCCTATATGTGATTACATTGTTCAAATGAGAATCAATAATATCATTGTCGTACGGCTCGCTTGTGTGTAAAGCTAGCCAATTGCTAGTTGCGCATTGCAAGGCTCGCAATGGCCGCCGAAGGGGGAAGGAGAGGAGGGAGGGAGAGAGGGTAGTAGAGAAGGAGGGCAGGAGAGAGAAGAAGGGAAGGAGAGAGAAGGAAGCAGGGGGAGGGAGAGAGGGTAGTAGAGAAGGAGGGCAGGAGAGAGAAGAAGGGAAGGAGAGAGAAGGAAGCAGGGGGAGGGAGAGAGGGTAGTAGAGAAGGAGGGCAGGAGAGAGAAGAAGGGAAGGAGAGAGAAGGAAGCAGGGGGAGGGAGAGAGGGTAGTAGAGAAGGAGGGCAGGAGAGAGAAGAAGGGAAGGAGAGAGAAGGAAGCAGGGGGAGGGAGAGAGGGTAGTAGAGAAGGAGGGCAGGAGAGAGAAGAAGGGAAGGAGAGAGAAGGAAGCAGGGGGAGGGAGAGAGGGTAGTAGAGAAGGAGGGCAGGAGAGAGAAGAAGGGAAGGAGAGAGAAGGAAGCAGGGGGAGGGAGAGAGGGTAGTAGAGAAGGAGGGCAGGAGAGAGAAGAAGGGAAGGAGAGAGAAGGAAGCAGGGGGAGGGAGAGAGGGTAGTAGAGAAGGAGGGCAGGAGAGAGAAGAAGGGAAGGAGAGAGAAGGAAGCAGGGGGAGGGAGAGAGGGTAGTAGAGAAGGAGGGCAGGAGAGAGAAGAAGGGAAGGAGAGAGAAGGAAGCAGGGGGAGAGAGAGAGAGAAAGAGGGAAGGAGAGAGAGAGTGAGAATAGAGAGGGAGATAGAGAGATAGAGAAAAGCCGCTCATTGCGAGGCTCCCAATGGGCACCAAAGGGGGAGAGGGAGGGAGAGAGGAGGTTAGAAGAGAGAAGGAGGGAAGGAGAGAGAAGGAAGGAGGGAGGAGGGAGAGAGAAGGAGAGGAAGAGAGATAGAATGAGAAGAAAAGTGAGTGGGAGAGAGAGAGAAGAAGGAGAGATAGAAGGAGGGAGGGAGAGAGAGAGAAGTAGAGGGAGAGGGCACAGAGAGAGAAGTAGAGGGAAAGGATGCAGAGAGAGAGAGAGAGAGAGTGCACAGAGAGAGGGCGCACAAACAGCCAGAAGACACCATTTTTAAGACTATATTAAGACTATATGATACCGTCATTTTTGATGGGCAAGTGACTAGTATTGGATAATATATGATGGAGGTGGGAGAATTTAATGGAGCAAGGGATGAATGGAGAAGAAGGAGAGCATAGAGAGTGGGACATTGGTGAAGATAAGAGAAAAGGGATTGACAGGAGAGAGAAGAATAAAGGTAATGGAGGAAATTAGTAGTGAAAGAGATGGGAAAATGAGATGGGAGATGGGAGGAGATAAAAGAAAGGGAGGAAATAAAACAGAGAGGTGGGAGGAGATAAGATTAAGGAGGAATTACAGGAGAGAGAGTGTGTTAATGAAGATAATACATGATTGGAGAGGGAGGAGAAGATAAGGGACTCTATAGATGTTGATGATCAAAAATAACCAATAACATAACCTAGTTTATCACATTTATTTAACTAAAAAGTTAAAGTTTTATTCTTCTACATGATAGCTTTATGCCTATCAAAGGTATACTTGATTTATTTTACAGTTTGTCATTACCACTTCTGCTGAAAGGCCATTTTATTCTTGGGCACCATTTCTGTAAAGAAGAACTTTAGTTAAATGCCTCTTGACCTCTGATGTTCAGTAGGTTTCTCTCATGTTTGTTGTTGTTTAGTCATTCAGTTGTGTCCAACTCTCTGTGACCCTATGGGCATCATGCCAGGTGCATCTGTCAGCTACGCCCTCTCTGAGTTCCATCAACATCATGTTCATTGCTTCGATTATCTCATCCATGCATCTTTGCCAGTATCATAGTATTCTCTAAGGTATTCTGTTTCTAACGACATGGCCAAAATATTTAAACTTTAGCCGTATGATCAAGCCTTCCATTGAACAGTTTGGCTTCAATTCCTGTAGTGTTGATTGATTGAATCGTCTTGCTGTCCAAGGCTCTCAAAGCAATTTCTCCAAATCTTGAAACTATCTTAAAGTGACATAAACCTGATTGGGGGTCAGTATGGAAGGTCACTTAGGCAGTCAGACATGGTGTCTCATCTATTTTTCTGGCTGAATACCCCATGGAAGGCCTGGAACAAAGAAGGGATTAAACTAATCAATTAATTAGGCTCCTGGTTTTAGGGGATAATCAGTTAGAATGACAACATTTGACAGACAAGTCTGCCACATGATCCAGGGTATGAACTTTGGGGCTTGGCTAGAGCAGGGGTGGCAAGTTCGGTCCTAGAGAGCCCCACACATGCCAGGATTTGATTATATCTTGCTGCATACAGGTGAGATAATTGTTTCTTCAGTCATCCTGATTGACTCACCTGTGTACATAAATGATATCTACAAACACAGGCCTGTGTGGGGCTCACCAGGACCGGACTTGGACAGCCCTGGGCTAGAGAATGTTTACTGAAGGATGTGAGTTGTTATTTATACATTTATAGTATTGTGACCAATAAATCAGTTTTCCAGTTTGGACTTAAACAATCTATGTGTTATTCTGGGCGAAAAATAATCCTTGCTTTGGGTTAATGTTGCTGATCCTGCCTTGGGGAATTAATAGCCAGTAACTTCTACAGCTCCTGCCTGCCTGTGGTATCTTTGGTGCTCCTGGTGGTCATCATCTTCCTGGTGAACGTCCATATTCTGCTAGCATGGATACTACATACTCCATAATTCTACTTGGTAGGATTGATCTAGGTTTTTTAAGACCAATCAAGCAGTAGATTGTAACACCATTTGTGTAAGAACTTGCCACATGTTGTTGTGATCCACACAGCCAAAAACTTTACAATAGATCCACTGCGTAACCCGACTAGCACATCTGGTAGTTCCTGGTCCATATATTGTTGGAGCCAAGCTTGCATGATCTTAAGCATTAACTTGCTGGCATGTGAAATGAGTGCAATTGTTTGATAATTGGAGCACTGCCTTTTTTTGGGATTGGGATGCAGACTGAACTTTTCCAGTCTATTAGCTATTGTTGAGTTTTCTAAATGTGTTGGCATAAGGCAAGTAACATTTTCACAGCATCATCCTGTAGAATTTTGAATAGTTTAGTTGGGATTCCATCAACTCCTGCAGCCTTATTATCAGCAATACATGCTAGGGCCCATCTCACTATGCTTTCCAAGATGTCTGACTCTAGCTCATTGGACAAACTATTGAGGTCATCCCTGCTGTTAAGATCCTCCACGGATTGATCTCCAGTGTATTCCTGCCACCTCTTCTTTATCTGATCTTCTTCTGTTAAGTCCCTACCATTTTTGTTTTTTATCACACCTACTTTGTCGAGTAATGTTCCCTTGACATCTGCAATTTTCTTGAAGAGATGCCTTGCCTCTCCCATTGTTATATTCTGTTATCTCTTTACATCGCTTATTGTGGACCGTCTCCTTGTCGCTTCTTGCTATCCTCTGGAATTCTGCATTCAGTTGGACAAATCTTTTCTTATCTCCACTGCCTTCCACTTTCCTTCTTTCCTGAGTTACTTTCAAAGCCTCATCAGATAGCCAGTTCGCTTTCTTAGTTTTCTTTCTTTTTGGGATATTCTTTGTTGCTGTTTTCTGGACAATGTCACAAATATCGTGCTTGATCATTGTGTGTTCTTGGTTTCTTTAAAGGGACACTGTTACCCCAATAGGCTATTGTTGTTGGTATTGTTCTTTGTACAGCTCAGAATTGTTAGTTCAAGCTGAGAGTGCATGATCACATTAGGAGAATGATTCTGGCCACTATAGACAGGCAAGCAGATTGTGATCACAATTATCACATGCAAGCAACTAATTAGTATGTAGTCCTCATTTGCATATTAATACAGCTCAAAGTTTCATAAGAAACTTAGAAATGGTTCACGTTAGGAAAAAATAAAGCTTTTCTTTAAAAAAATATTTGAAAAAAATGATTTTTTGTATGGGAAAGCCTTTCCTATGACTGCATGGTATTAGGGAATACCCAAAAGCCCAACCCTAGCAATTTCCCTGAAAGGAAATTCTGAGACAGCCCAGGACATAGACACGGGCATTGTGAGTTGTCACAGAGTATCTTACACTCACACTCTCTATGAGCTCGTCTGCATCACAAACCACGTGGACATTCATCTACTGCACCTCTTCCTTTTTCAGAGATATTAGTACCACATGAGTTGGATGAATTGCACCAATTACATTGAGCAAGCCTCCTATGAGATAAAATTCACTTTTGACTTTATTGATCCCTTTTCTAGGGCTGGAGAAACTGCTGTACATCTGGACTTACCACTTGATTTCACTGAGGAATTGGCCAACCATTTTGGAAAAGGTGGGCTGCCCCATCCCATAAACAATACCTTCAGATGACTTGACGCTACCAGAGATCAAGAAGTTTATTGCACTCAACATTTTGGCCATAGGATCTGGGGGAGGTTTTGTATAGTCAATAGGGAGGTATTGCTAAGTAACGCAAGTACAGTGGCAGGCACTTCAGAACTACAGGAAGAATGGGAGAGTTAGAATTATTAGCAATTAAAGCAAAATAATGAGATTTAAAAGGCATTACTAAAACGCGGTGGGATGAATCTCATGACTGAACTGTTAATCTGGATGGTTATAACCTATTTAGGAAAATATTGGGGCAATGGTAAAAGAGGATGAGGGATTTGTCTGTATGTTAAGCCTGAATTTAAGCCTATAGTCAGAAAAGATATTTATGCTGGAACTAGCGGTAATGTTGAATGTTTGTGAAAGGGTTGCCGAGAGAGACAGATGCAGAGAAGGCATGCAGAGGGAGACAGAGGGGAGAATAGGCAGAGCGAGAGAGAGGAAAAGAAGAGATGCAAAGAGGAACAGAGGGATGCAGAAGATGATAGATGCAGAAAGAGACAGAGTGGAGAGATGCAGAGAGAGAGGAACAGAAGAAATACAGAGAGAGAAAGTGATAGAGGAAGAGAAGAGATGCAGAGAGAGAGGAAAAAAAGCAATACAGAGAGAGAAAGAGAAAGAGGAAGAGAAGAGATGCAGAGAGAGATAGAGAGACAGATGGGAGAAGAGGCAAAAAAGAGAGAGAGAGAGAGAGGAAAAGAAGAGATGCAGAGAGAGAGAGAGGAAGAGAAGAAATGCAGAGAGACAGAGGAAGAGAAGAGATGCAGAGAGAGAGAGGAAGAGAAGAGAAGAGATGCAGAGTGAGAGAGAGAGAGGAAGAGAACAGATGCAGAGAGAGATAGAGAGACAGAGGGGAGAAGAGGCAAAGAGAGAGAGAGAGAGAGAGACAGGAAGAGAAGAGATGCAGAGAGAGAGAAAGAGAAAGAGGAAGAGAAGAGATGCAGAGAGAGAGAGAGAGAGGGAGAGAGAGAGACAGAGGGGAAAGAGACAAAGAGAGAGAGAGAGAGAGAGGGGAAGAGAATAGATGTAGCGAGAGATAGAGAGACAGAGGGGAGAAGAGGCAAAGAGACAGACAGAGAAAGAGAGAGAGAGAGAGAGAGAGAGAGAGAGAGAGAGAGAGAGAGAGAGAGAGAGAGAGAGAGAGAGAGAGGAATAGAAGAGATGCAGAGAGAGAGGAAAAGAAGAAATACAGGGAGAGAAAGAGGAAGAGAAGAGATGCAGATAGAGAGAAAGAGAAAGAGAAGAGATGCAGCGAGAGACAGAGAGAGATATATAGGATATGCAAAGAGAGAGAGAGAGAGAGGGGAAAAGAGACAAAGAGAGAGACAGAGAGAGAGAGAGAGATAGAGAGAGGAAGAGAATAGATGCAGCAAGAGATGGAGAGACAGAGGGGAGAAGAGGCAAAGTTAGATAGAGAGGGAGAGAGAGAGGGGAATTGAAGAGATGCAGAGAGAAATAGAGAGGAAAAGTATAGATGCAGGGAGAAATAGAGAGGAAAAGAAGAGATGCAGAGAGAGAGAGAGAGAGATAGAGGAAGAGAAGAGATGCAGAGAGAGAGAGAGAGAGATAGAGGAAGAGAAGAGATGCAGCAAGAGAGAGAGGGAGAAAAGAGATGCAGAGAGAGAGAGAGAGCGAGGGAGAAAAGAGATGCAGAAAGAGATAGACAGAGGGGAGAAGAGGCACAGTTAGATAGAGAGAGGGAGAGAGAGAGAGGGGAATTGAAGAGATGCAGAGAGAAATAGAGAGGAAAAGTATAGATGCAGGGAGAAATAGAGAGGAAAAGAAGAGATGCAGAGAGAGAGAGAGAGGAAGAGAAGAGATGCAGAGAGAGAGAGGGAGAAAAGAGATACAGAGAGAGAGAGACAGAGAGGCAGAGAAGAGATGCAGAGAGAGAGAGAGGGAGAAAAGAGATGCAGAGAGAGAGAGACAGAGAGGAAGAGAAGAGATGCAGCAAGAGAGAGAGGGAGAAAAGAGATGCAGAGAGAGAGAGAGAGCGAGGGAGAAAAGAGATACAGAAAGAGATAGAGACAGAGGGGAGAAGAGGCACAGTTAGATAGAGAGGGAGAGCGAGAGGGGAATTGAAGAGATGCTGAGAGAAATAGAGAGGAAAAGTATAGATGCAGGGAGAAATAGAGAGGAAAAGAAGAGATGCAGAGAGAGAGAGAGAGGAAGAGAAGAGATGCAGAGGGAGAGAGGGAGAAAAGAGATGCAGAGAGAGAGAGACAGAGAGGAAGAGAAGAGATGCAGCAAGAGAGCGAGGGAGAAAAGAGATGCAGAAAGAGATAGAGAGACAGAGGGGAGAAGAGGCAAAGAGAGAGAGAGAGAGAGAGAGAGAGGAAGAGAAGAGATGCAGAGAGAGACAGAGAGGGAGATAGGATATGCAGAGAGAGACAGAGAGACATAGGGGAAAAGAGACAAAGAGAGAGAGAGAGAAGACAGAGAGAGACAGAGAGAGAGAGAGACAGAGAGCGAGAGAGGGGGAGAGAGAGGAAGAGAAGAGACGCAGAGAGAAATAGAGAGAAATAGAAGAGATACAGTGAGAGACAGATAGGAGAAGAGGCAAAGAGTGAGAGAGAGAGAGAGAGAGAGAGAGAGAGAGAGAGAGAGGAAGAGAAGAGATACAGAGAGAGACAGATAGGAAGATAAGAAATGCTGATAGAGAGAGGAAGAGAAGAGATGCAGAGAGAGAGAGAGACAAAGGGAGATAAGAGATGCAAAGAGAGAGGGAGAGAGGAGATGCAGAGAGAGAGAGAGACAGAGAGGGAGAGAGGAGATGCAGAGAGAGAGAGCGAGGGAGAAAAGAGATGCAGAAAGAGATAGAGACAGAGGGGAGAAGAGGCACAGTTAGATAGAGAGGGAGAGAGAGAGGGGAATTGAAGAGATGCAGAGAGAAATAGAGAGGAAAAGTATAGATGCAGGGAGAAATAGAGAGGAAAAGAAGAGATGCAGAGAGAGAGATAGAGGAAGAGAAGAGATGCAGAGAGAGAGAGGGAGAAAAGAGATGCAGAGAGAGAGAGACAGAGAGGAAGAGAAGAGATGCAGCAAGAGAGCGAGGGAGAAAAGAGATGCAGAAAGAGATAGAGAGACAGAGGGGAGAAGAGGCAAAGAGAGAGAGAGAGAGAGAGAGAGAGAGGAAGAGAAGAGATGCAGAGAGAGACAGAGAGGGAGATAGGATATGCAGAGAGAGACAGGGAGACATAGGGGAAAAGAGACAAAGAGAGAGAGAGAGAAGACAGAGAGAGACAGAGAGAGAGAGAGACAGAGAGCGAGAGAGGGGGAGAGAGAGGAAGAGAAGAGACACAGAGAGAAATAGAGAGAAATAGAAGAGATACAGAGAGAGACAGATAGGAGAAGAGGCAAAGAGAGAGAGAGAGGAAGAGAAGAGATACAGAGAGAGACAGATAGGAAGAGAAGAAATGCTGATAGAGAGAGGAAGAGAAGAGATGCAGAGAGAGAGAGAGACAAAGGGAGATAAGAGATGCAAAGAGAGAGGGAGAGAGGAGATGCAGAGAGAGAGAGAGAGACAGAGAGGGAGAGAGGAGATGCAGAGAGAGAGAGAGAGAGACAGAGTAGGAGATAAGAGATGCAGAGAGAGAGAGAGGAAGAGAGGAGATGCAGAGAGGGAGAGAGACAGAGTAGGAGATAAGAGATGCAGAGAGAGAGAGAGAGAGAAGAGGAGAAGTGATGCAGCGAGAGAGAGGAAAGAGAAGAGATATATAGAGAGAGACAAAAGGGGGAGACAAAAGATGCAGAGACAGAGAGAGAGGAAGACAAGCGATGCAGAGAGAGAGACAGAAAGAAGAAGAGAAGAGATGCAGAGAGAGAGAGACAGAGAGAGAGGAAGAGAAGAGATGCAGAGAGAGAGAGAGACAGAGAGAGAGGAAGAGAAGAGATGCAGAGAGAGAGAGAGAGAGAGAGGAAGAGATAAGGCAGAGAGAGAGAAAGACAGAGAGGGAGATAGGAGTTGCAGAGAAAGAGAGAGGGAGCTACGAAATGCAGAGAGGGAGAGATGAGATGTAGAGAGAGACAGAGAGGAAAAGAAGAGATGTACAGAGAGACAGGGAATGAGATAAGAGATGCAGAGAGAGAGAGAGAGGAATAGAAGAGATGCAGAGAGAAAGACAGGGAAGGAGATAAGAGATACAGAAAGAGAGAGAGAAAGAGAGAGAGAGAGAGAGAGAGGGGGAAATAGGGGATGCAGAGAGAGAGAGAGGGAGATAAGAGATGCAGAGAGAGAAAGAGAAAGAGGAAGAGATGCAGAGAGAGAGAGAGAGAGAGAGATGCAGAGAGGGAGATGGAGATTAGAGATGCAGAGAGAGAAAGAGGAAGAGATGCAGAGAGAGAGAGAGAGAGATGCAGAGAGAGAGAGAGAGAGAGGGAGATAAGAGATGTAGATAGACACAGAGGGAGATAAGAGATGCAGAGAGAGACCAAGAGGAAAAGAAGAGATGCAGAGAGACAGAGGGGGATAAGCGATGCAGAGAGAACGAGGAAGAGAAGAGATGCAGAGAGAGAAAGAGAGGGAGATAAGAGATGCAGAGAGCAAAAGAGAGACAGAGGGAAGAAGAGGCAAAGAGAGAGACAGAGAGAGGGAGAGGACGAGAAGAGACGCAGAGAGAGACAGAGAGTGAGATAAGAGATGCAGAGAGAGCGAGAGAGGAAGAGAAGAAATGCAAGAGAGAGACAGACCGAGAGGGAGAGAAGAGATGCAGAGAGAGAGAGAGAGATAGAGAAGAGATTAGAGAGATAGAGAGAGAGGAAGAGAAGAGATGCAGAGAGAGGGTGAGAGGAAGAAAAGAGATACAGAGAGAGAGAGAGAGATGCAGAGAGAGAGAGAGGAAGAGAGGAGATGCAGAGAGGGAGAGAGACAGAGTAGGAGATAAGAGATGCAGAGAGAGAGAGAGAGAGAGAGAGAAGAGGAGAAGTGATGCAGCGAGAGAGAGGAAAGAGAAGAGATATATAGAGAGAGACAAAAGGGGGAGACAAAAGATGCAGAGACAGAGAGAGAGGAAGACAAGCGATGCAGAGAGAGAGACAGAAAGAAGAAGAGAAGAGATGCAGAGAGAGAGAGACAGAGAGAGAGGAAGAGAAGAGATGCAGAGAGAGAGAGAGAGAGAGAGAGAGAGAGAGGAAGAGATAAGGCAGAGAGAGAGAAAGACAGAGAGGGAGATAGGAGTTGCAGAGAAAGAGAGAGGGAGCTACGAAATGCAGAGAGGGAGAGATGAGATGTAGAGAGAGACAGAGAGGAAAAGAAGAGATGTACAGAGAGACAGGGAATGAGATAAGAGATGCAGAGAGAGAGAGAGAGGAATAGAAGAGATGCAGAGAGAAAGACAGGGAAGGAGATAAGAGATACAGAAAGAGAGAGAGAAAGAGAGAGAGAGAGAGGGGGGGGGGGGGAAATAGGGGATGCAGAGAGAGAGAGAGGGAGATAAGAGATGCAGAGAGAGAAAGAGAAAGAGGAAGAGATGCAGAGAGAGAGAGAGAGAGAGAGATGCAGAGAGGGAGATGGAGATTAGAGATGCAGAGAGAGAAAGAGGAAGAGATGCAGAGAGAGAGAGAGAGATGCAGAGAGAGAGAGAGAGAGAGGGAGATAAGAGATGTAGATAGACACAGAGGGAGAGAAGGAGAGAGAGAGAGGAAGGGAATAGATGCAGAGAGAGAGAGAGAGAGAGAGAGAGAGAGAGAGAGAGAGAGAGAGAGAGAGAGAGGAAGGGAATAGATGCAGAGAGAGAGAGAGAGGAAGGGAATAGATGCAGAGAGAGAGAGAGAGAGAGAGAGAGGAAGGGAATAGATGCAGAGAGAGAGAGAGAGAGAGAGGAAGGGAATAGATGCAGAGAGAGAGTAAGAGAGAGTAAGAGAAAAAATGCTTAGAGAGAAAGAGAAAGAGAAGAGCCAGAGAGAGACAGATGGGGAAGAGAAGAGAAGCAGAGAGGGAGGAAGGAAATAAATATATAGACAGAGAGACAGAGGGAAAGAATAGATGCAGAGAGAGAAAGAGAGTGATGAAGGGAAGAGTCAGAGAGAGACAGAGGGGTAGAGATGAAATGCAGAGAGAGGGAGAGGGAGAGAAGAGATGCAGTGAGAGAGGGAGAAGAGAAAAGTTGCAGAGAGAGAGAGGAAGAGAAGAGATGCAGAGAGAGAGAGATGAAGAGAAGTGATGCCGAGAGTGACAGTGGGGAAGAGAGGAGATGCAGAGAGAGAGAGAGAGAGAGAAGAGATGCAGAGAGAGAGAGAGAGAGAGGAAGAGAAGAGAAGAGATGCAGAGATAGAGAGAAAGAGAAGATATGTAGAGAGAGAGACAGAGAGGAAGAGAAGAGATGCAGAGAGAGACAGAGAGGAAGAGAAGAGAAGACATGCAGAGAGAGAGACAGAGAGAGAAGAGATGCAGAGAGAGACAGAGAGGAAGAGAAGAGATGCAGAGAGAGAGAGGGAGATAAGAGATGCAGAGAGAGAGACCTAGAGGGAGATAAGAGATGCAGACAGAGAGAGACAGAGGGGAGATAAGGGATGCAGAGAGAGAGAGAGAGAGTGAGTTGAAGAGAAGAGATGAAGAGTGAGAGAGAGAGGGGGGGGTAAGAGAGGCCGAGGGAGAGAGAAAGAGAAGAGATGCAGAGAGAGAGAGACAGAGAGGTAGGTACGGGATGTAGAGAGAGAGAGAGGAAGAGAAGAGATGAAGAGTGAGAGAGACGGGGAGGGTGTAAGAGATGCAGAGGGAGAGAGGAAGAAAAGAGATGCATAGAGAGAGAGAGATAGAAGAGTAGAGATGCAGGTAGTGAGAGAGAGAGAGAAGAGAAAATATGCAGAGAGAGAGAGAGAGAGCAAAGAGAAGAGATGCAGAGAGAGAGAGGGAGATAAGAGATGCAGAGAGAGCAATACAGAGGGGTAGATAAGAGATGCAGAGAGAGAGAGGTAGAGAGGAGATACAGAGAGAGAGAGAGACAGAGAGGTAGGTAGGGGATGCAGAGAGAGAGAGACGGAGAAAATAGATACACAGAGAGAGACAGAGGGGGAGATAAGAGATGCAGAGAGAGGCAGAGATAAGAGATGCAGAGAGAGAGAGGAAGATAGGAGATACACAGAGAGAGAGAGAGACAGAGAGGTAGGTAGGAGATGCAGAGAGAGAGAGAGGGAGAAAATAGATACAGAGAGAGAGACAGAGAGGGAGATAAGAGATGCAGATAGAGGCAGAGAGGTTAAGGAGAGATACAGAAAGAGACAGAGGGAGAGAAGAGATGTAGAGAGAGAAAGAGAGGGAGAAAAGAGATTCAGAGAGAGAGAGAGACAGAGAGAGGAAGAGAAGATATGCAGAGTGAGAGACAGAGTGAGATAAGTGATGCAGAGAGAGAGGGATAGGAAAAGAAGAGATGCAGAGAGAGAGGGAGACAGAGAGGTAGGTAGGGGATGCAGAGAGAGAGAGGAAGAAAATAGATACAGAGACAGAGACAGAGTGGGAGAAAAGAGATGCAGAGAGAGAGAGAGATAGAGACATAGAGGGAGATAATAAATGCAGAGAGAGGCAGAGAGGATAATGAGAGATACAGAAAGAGACAGAGGGAGAGAAGAGATGTAGAGAGAGAAAGAGATGGAGAAAAGAGAAAAGATGCAGAGATAGAGGGAAGAGTAGATATGTAGAGTGAGACAGAGGGAAAGAAGAGGCAGAGAGTGAGAGGAAGAGTAGAGAGGCAGAGAGAGAGACAGAGGGGAAGAGAAGAGATACAGAGAGAGAGAGAGAGAGAGGGAGAGAAGAGATGTAGAGAGAGAGAGAGAGGAAGAGAAGAGATATAGAGAGAAAGAGGGAGAGAAGAGATGTAGAGTGAGAAAGAGACAGAGAAAAGAGAAAAGATGCAGAGATAGAGGGAAGAGTAGATATGTAGAGTGAGACAGAGGGAAAGAAGAGGCAGAGAGTTAGAGGAAGAGTAGAGAGGCAGAGAGAGAGATAGAGGGGAAGAGAATAGATGCAGAGAGAGAGAGAGAAACAGAGAGAGAGAGAGAGAGAGAGGAAGGGAATAGATGCAGAGAGAGAGAAGGAGAGAGAGAGAGGAAGGGAATAGATGCAGAGAGAGAGAGAGAGAGAGAGAGAGAGAGAGAGAGAGAGAGAGGAAGGGAATAGATGCAGAGAGAGAGAGAGAGGAAGGGAATAGATGCAGAGAGAGAGAGAGAGAGAGAGAGAGAGAGAGGAAGGGAATAGATGCAGAGAGAGAGAGAGAGAGAGAGAGGAAGGGAATAGATGCAGAGAGAGAGTAAGAGAGAGTAAGAGAAGAAATGCTTAGAGAGAAAGAGAAAGAGAAGAGCCAGAGAGAGACAGATGGGGAAGAGAAGAGAAGCAGAGAGGGAGGAAGGAAATAAATATATAGACAGAGAGACAGAGGGAAAGAATAGATGCAGAGAGAGAAAGAGAGTGATGAAGGGAAGAGTCAGAGAGAGACAGAGGGGTAGAGATGAAATGCAGAGAGAGGGAGAGGGAGAGAAGAGATGCAGTGAGAGAGGGAGAAGAGAAAAGTTGCAGAGAGAGAGAGGAAGAGAAGAGATGCAGAGAGAGAGAGATGAAGAGAAGTGATGCCGAGAGTGACAGTGGGGAAGAGAGGAGATGCAGAGAGAGAGAGAGAGAGAAGAGATGCAGAGAGAGAGAGAGAGAGAGAGGAAGAGAAGAGAAGAGATGCAGAGATAGAGAGAAAGAGAAGATATGTAGAGAGAGAGACAGAGAGGAAGAGAAGAGATGCAGAGAGAGACAGAGAGGAAGAGAAGAGAAGACATGCAGAGAGAGAGACAGAGAGAGAAGAGATGCAGAGAGAGAGACAGAGAGTAAGAGAAGAGATGCAGAGAGAGAGAGGAAGAGAAGAGATGCAGAGAGAGATAGAGGGAGAGAAGAGGCAGAGAGAGAAAGAGAAAGAGGAAGAGAAGAGATGCAGAGAGAGAGAGAGAGAGAGAGAGAGAGAGAGAGAGAGAGGAAGAGAATAAATGCAGAGAGAGACAGAGAGGAAAAGAAGAAATGCAGAGAGAGACAGAGAGGAAGAGAAGAGAAGACATGCAGAGAGAGACAGAGAGGAAGAGAAGAGATGCAGAGAGAGAGACAGAGAGGAAGAGAAGATATGCAGAGAGAGACAGAGAGGAAGAGAAGAGAAGACATGCAGAGAGAGACAGAGAGGAAGAGAAGAGATGCAGAGAGAGACAGAGAGGAAGAGAAGATATGCAGAGAGAGATAGAGAAAGAGGAAGAGAAGAGATGCAGAGAGAGAGAGAGAGAGAGGAAGAGAATAAATGCAGAAAGAGACAGAGAGGAAGAGAAGATATGCAGAGAGAGACAGAGAGGAAGAGAAGAGAAGACATGCAGAGAGAGACAGAGAGGAAGAGAAGAGATGCAGAGAGAGAGAGAGACAGAGAGGAAGAGAAGACATGCAGAGAGAGACAGAAAAGAAAAGAAGAGAAGAGATGCAGAGAGAGTGACAGAGGGAGAGATGAGATGTAGAGAGAGAGAGAAAGAGAGAAGAGATGCAGAGAGAGAGAAAGAAGAGAAAGGTTGCAGAGGAAGAAAAGATGCAGAGAGAGAGACAGAGCAAGATAAGAGATGCAGAGAGAGAGAGAGAGGCAGATAAGAGTTGTAGAGAGAGAAAGAAAAGATGCAGAGAGAGAGAGACAGAGCGCAAGATAAGAGATGCAGAGAGAGAGAGAGACAGAGTAAGAGAAGAGATGCAGAGTGAGTGACAGAGGGAGAGATGAGATGTAGAGAGAGAGAGAAAAAGAGAGAAGAGATGCAGAGAGAGAGAAAGAAGAGAAAGGTTGCAGAGAGAGAAAGAAAAGATACAGAGAGAGAGAGACAGAGCAAGATAAGAGATGCAGAGAGAGAGGGAGAAGAGAAAAGTTGCAGAGAGAGAGAGAAGGAGAAGAGATGCTGAGAGAGACAGAGAGAGAGTTATAAAGAGAGAGGCGCAGATAGTGAGAGACCTGATACAAATAACGATTCCAAACATCACGCTCCGGAGCAGCAAAGCAAAGAGCAGAGTGTCCTGGAGAGTGTTCTGCATGGATGGACATGTCAGATAGAGTGGGGCTAGTGCAGGAGAGCGGCTGTCAGACACAACGTGAGGGTTACACACAGCTTGTGCACAACACTACTACACAAGAGATTCATAGCACAGACACAACACAACTACACAACAACTATATAACACTGCATCACAACACAGCTACACAAAATATTCACAGCACAGATACAGAACACAACTACACAACACATCCATAACACTGGATCACAAGACAACTGCACAAGGAAATCACAGCACAAACACACAACACAACTACACAGCACATGTATAACACCACCACACAACTACACAACACATCCCCTGCACGACTGCACAACACAACTACACAGAACATCCATAACACTGCTACACAACATAACTACGCAACATATCCATAACACTGCTACACAACACAACTACTCAGCACATCCCCTGCACGTCTGCACAACACAACTACACAGAACATCCATAACACTGCTACACAACATAACTACGCAACATATCCATAACACTGCTACACAACACAACTACACAACACATCCCCTGCACGACTGCACAACACAACTACACAGAACATCCATAACACTGCTACACAACATAACTACGCAACATATCCATAACACTGCTACACAACACAACTACTCAGCACATCCCCTGCACGTCTGCACAACACAACTACACATCCCCTGCACAACACAACTACACAGCCCATCCATAACACTGCTACACAACACAACTACACATCCACTGCACAACACAACTACACAGCATATGCATAACACTGCTACACAACACAACTACACAGCACATCCCCTGCATATTTGCACAACACAACTACACAGCACATCCATAACACTGCTACACAACACAACTACACATCCCCTGCACAACACAACTACACAGCACATCCATAACACTGCTACACAACACAACTACACATCCCCTGCACAACACAACTACAAAGCACATGCATAACACTGCTACACAACACAACTACACAGCACATCCCCTGTACATTTGCACAACACAACTACACAGCACATCCATAACACTGCTACACAACACAACTACACAGCACATCCCCTGCATGTCTGCACAACACAACTACACAGCACATCCCCTGCACATCTGCACAACACAACTACACAGCACATCCATAACACTGCTACACAACACAACTACACAGCACATCCCCTGCTTGTCTGCACAACACAACTACACAGCACATCCATAACACTGCTACACAACACAACTACACAGCACATCCCCTGCACAACACAACTACACAACATATTCACAGCACAGACACATAATACACACAACACAACTTCATAGCACAGCCCCCATAACAAAACAACACAGCTACACAACATCCCTAAGACACAGCCTCACAACCCATCTATAGAGCACATCCATAAACCTGTCACACATACACAACTTAGTCACACACTGTTCATCCAGCTCACCCAACACCACAGTTATAGAGCACTCTACAACACACACATATAGCTCATACAACTCCATCATCACACACGTATTGCATGTTACAGAATTTTGTTGAGTGATGATCACTGATTGGCTAGTATGAGACACCTAGCCCTACAGAGTCTGTGTCTGTATTTGCTGCAGAGGGTAGACCCATGCAGGGACTATTTATTTGACATTAGGCAGTATAAACAGGGCTTATAAGCTCTTCCTAATAAAATAAACTACATGTCAATAAATAGATATACACGGATATTATATATCTAGTAACCCAAGAACCTTCTATATCCCTTTAATGAATTCAAGCATGCCCGAGCCATGCACAAGGCTAACCTGAGTTGTATTTCTATCAGTCATTGCATGTAGATAGAATTGGCAGATTTCTCCTTTTCGGCACTGAAGTGGTTACTTCCACACACAGCAGCACAAGAGCAGCGGAGGGATTAGGTGGATCAGAATGGAAGAGCAGACAGACCCGCCATCTGCCGCCAGCAGCCTGCTAGGTTTGTTATTTTTTCCATTGAATCAATGCACAATTTAGTAAGGGGGGGGGGCGGGGGGACTCCGCAATGTAATGGACTGTTTAAAGCACATTCCCAAATTGCCCTCATTGGCCATATGCTGCGTGTAACACTGGTATTTAATTAGACCCACCATTGGTATTGATCCGTGGAGCAGCATAATATCAGTGTGAGTTAGTTCAGCTTCATGGTGATCAGATTAGGGATTAACAGATCAAGTTGACCAGTTTGTGATGACCTCTGAACTTGCGTCCTGAACCTGCCCATCACCAAGAGAAATATTGAATATAACATTACAAGATAAATATAGATTAACCTGTGGACACCAATATATAGGGGTGTTATAGAGCAAGTACATATTAATGGGCCAAACTGACCAGTCTGTGATGACCTCTCAATAAACTGCTGCTTGTAACTGCCCATCACCAGCAGCGCCAATCAATCAAAATATTGAATATTAAATTACAAGTTTCTATTGTGACAAATATAGATTAACCTGTGGATACTAATGCAAATGGGTGCTATAGAGCAAGTATAGAATAATGAATCAAACTGACCAGTCTTTGATGACCCCTGTACTTGAGGTTTCGATAATAAATGCATGGTAAGCCCGTAAATTTTCCGGTGTAAGTCCCGCCTGCGGCTCATTGCAGCCAATTCGGGAGCCTCCACCTACCCAAATGCGCCCCCTTGCTTCGCGAGGGTCCGCATTTGCGGGCCGAAAGTCATAGGGGGTCGTAGGGATGAGCAGGGCAAGAAGCAACTTCTGTAAAATAAATGTGAAAATATCTACTTTATACGCAATATTTTACACGCACTAGGTTCTACCATTTTGTTTTTACATTTTCGGTGCTAGTAGGCTTTGGATGTAGAGGAAGCTTCTGCGCTGTCAACGGTCTCAGCAGGACTAAAGGGAAGCTCATTAGTTAGCCAAGACACATCCTCCTGAAAAATTAACAGACAGCAGCAGACCATAAAACAAAATTGGGGGAAGGTGTTAAATGTGTTTAACTTATGTCAGAGTTGCTCCTAATCCTTGATGACCTCATGGGGGTGGAGGAAAGCAACTAAACTGGCATTAGAGTTTTAAAGTTCGCTTAATATTAAATGTGGCTATTCTAAATCATCTAGCTCCAGGTGTTAGTGCATTACAGTCATTATTTAACATATGCTCTATCACATGAATGGTGGTGAATATTCACCATTACTGTCCATTTAAGTAGCCTCCGGCCTCAGTTGTGCCTGTAATCCCAGCCCCGCACTCCAATGTTACACTCCTGTCTCACAGGGGAGCCCTGAACTTTTGACATGTTTTATGTAGAAATTAAGATGAATATGGACCATGACATTTAAACGACCTTGTCTCAATATCATGTTATCACGGAGTCACTTTACCAGGCATACGGTGCACAGCCAGCAAGTGATACCTGGGCTCTGCTGTAGACTTTAGATTTGTATCAAACTCCAAGGATGCGAGAAGCTCAGGTTGGGCAGGTTAACAGCTTCTTAACTGGAAACTGTGAGCAGTGCCAGTCAAATAAAATGGCATTGTTGCAGATATAATGGTCATACTAGAATGGTCACAACATGGTGTCTTCTCTCCATCCATGCACTGGTTCCTTTCTACAACTCACCAGCTGGAGCAAATAGCAGAATTTCAGTAGCCTTTTATCAGATCAGAAAGCCACAAAATGATCCCAGTATCAAAGACAAGAGTGTGGCTCTACCATCTATGTCTTAACCAGAAGATCTCTTTATTGAAGAGGGTAAAGCATATTTATAGGAACATTACAGCGGTACCTTAGGACTTGTCTGCTTTAATACTCATTGCTTCAGCACTCATTGCTTTCTCACCACTCGTCGCGCTTCCAGTATGAGTCAAGACACCACCTGCATCCTGTCTCTCCAGGAAGTTACAGTACTATGGCATAGAATGAAGGAGTAGCCTGTGCTTATAAGAACCAAAGAGTAACTTGTTGCTTACAAGAACCAAAGTGTTGCTTGTGCTTACAAGAACCAAGGTGTAATTTGTGCTTACAAACACTGAAGAGTAGCCTGTGCTTAAAATAACCAAAATGTAGCTTGTGTTGACAAGAACCCAAGAGAAGCCTGTGCTTATATGAACCAGAGTGTAGTTTGTGCTTACAAGAATCCAAGTGTAGCCTGTGCTTACATGAACCATAGTGTAGCTTGTGCTTACAAGAACCCAAGATTAGTCTTTGCTTACAGGAACCCAAGAGTAGCTTGTCTTTGCATAAACAAAGTGTAGCTTGTGTTCACAAAAATTCAAGCATAGCCTGTGCTTACAGGAACCAAAGTGTAATTTGTTGCTTACAAGAACCAAAGTGTTGCTTGTGCTTACAGGAACCAAAGTGTAATTTGTGCTTACAAAAACTGAAGAGTAGCCTGTGCTTAAAATAACCAAAATGTAGCTTGTGTTGACAAGAACCCAAGAGAAGCCTGTGCTTATAAGAACCAGAGTGTAGCTTGTGCTTACAAGAACCCAAGAGAAGCCTATGCTTACAAGAACCAGAATGTAGCTTGTGCTTTCAAGAACCCAAGATTAGTCTGTGCTTACAGGAACCCAAGAGTAGCTTGTCTTTGCATAACCAAAGTGTAGCTTGTGCTCACAAGAACCCAAGAGTAGTTTGTGCTTACAAGAACCCAAGAGTCGCCTGTGCTTACATGAACCGAAGTGTAGCTTGTGCTGAGCAGAACCCAAGAGCCTGTGACAATGAGAAACATTTAGCAATGCTCAGGAATTGAAGGTGCATTTTAACCCTTGCATACCTTATTTCCTACATTTGCAACCTTTATATAATTCTCATTTAAATGCATTATGTCTTTCCATGTACCTTTATTATTGTCTTTTCTTGCATGCCCCACAAAGTAATTTAGTGATATTTCATGAATATCCACTCATGAAATATCCAGAGAGATTTGTGGTTCTGTCCATGGTGCTGATCTTAGTTTGTGGCACACTATTATTTTAAGATTTTGTTGTTTATTTGTTCAGTTATGTCCAATACTCCATGACCATATGGACCACAGCTCGCCAGGCACATCTGTCAGCTGCTGCCCCTCTAAGTATAGGCGTAGGACCTGTGGGGACATATCCCCCCAGATTTAGAGGGACAGATGAGGAAGAACCCCCCGCCTTCCTCTTCTGTGTGTCTCATTTTTCCCCAAGCGCTGTGTCTCTGCTCCTCTCTCTCTCTCTCTATCAGGCTCTCTCTCTTCCCAGTAATGATGTCATCACGCGGAGCCTGCGAGGAGCTGCAGCAGCTGTGTGCATAGGTGAGTATGTTGCTCATTGAGTTTCTTTTTCTCCTCTGCCAGTTCCCCTCTGCTCCCCCTCTGTCAGCCCCCCTCCTGCTTCTCCCCCACCTCTGTCGGTTTCTCCTCCTGCTTTACACCCTATCAGTCTCCTCTCCTGCTTCTCTACCTCCTGTATGTTTCCCCTCCTGCGTCTCTCTCCCTCTGACAGTCCCCCCTACTGCTTATCCCCTCATGTCAGTCCCCCCTCCTGCTTCTCTCCCCTGAATGCCTCACACCAGATCCACCCCACTCTCAGCCCCCTACTGCTTCTCTCTCCCTCTATCAGTCACCCCTCCTACTGCTCTATCCACTATGACAATCCCCCTTCTTCTCTCCCCCTGTCAGTCCCCCTCCTGCTTCTCTCCCCTCTGACAGCCTCCCTCCATATGCCCCCTCTGACAGCCCCCTCCTGCTTCTCTCTCCCATCTGACAGCCCCCCTTCTGCTTCTCTTCCCCCTCTGATAGCCCCCTCCAACTTCTCTCCCCCACTGTCAGTCTCCCCTCCTGCTTCTCTCTCCCCCTCCTGCTTCCCTTTCCCCTCTAGCAGTTCCTCCTCTTGCTTCTCTATCCCCTATATCATTCCCCCTTCTTCTTCTCTCCCCCTCCTGCTTCTCCCCCTCTGTCAGTCCCTCCTCCTTCTTCTATAACCCTCTCTGTCAATACTCCCTCCTGCTTCTCTCCGTCCCTCTGTCAGTTCCCAATCCTGCTTCTCTCTCCCGTCTATCGTTCCCCTTCTTTTTTTTCTCCCTACTGCTTCTAGCCCCCTATTTCTCAGTACTAGCACTCAGTACTCTGTCAGCCCCCTCCTGTTTCTCTCTCCCCTCTGTTAGTCTCTCCTCCTGTTTCTCTCTCCCCTCTGTCAGCCCCTCCTTCTGTTTCTCTCTCCCATCTGTCAGTCCCTCCTCTTGTTTCTTTCTATCCTCTATCAGTTCCCCTTCTGCTTCTCTCCCCCTCCTGCTTCCCCCCTTTCTGCCTCTCTCCTGCTTCTATCTCCTCTCTCTCACAGTACTCTCTCCTGCTTCTCTCCCTCCCTCTGACAGTTAACCCTCCTGCTTATCTCTCCCCTCTATCTTTCCCCCTTCTGCTTCTCTTCCCCCTCCTGCTTCTCCTCCCCTCTGTCAGTCCCCCCTCCTTTTTCTCTCTCCTCTGTCAGCTCACCTCATGTTTCTCTCCCCCCACTGTCAGTCTTCTGTCTCTAAACCTCACAACCTCATTCTCTCCCCTTGCCATCCCCTATCTCCCCACCACTGACTGTCTGTAATCCTCCACTGTCTATTTCTTGTCCTTCCCTGTGTCTGTCTCCCTTTCCCCTCTATCAACCTCCCTCCTAATTCTCTCTCCCCTTTATCAATGCCCACTCCGGTCTCTCGTTCCCCTCTCTCAGTCTCCTCCCCTTTCTCTCCCTCTCTACCTCATACACTCTACCCCTTGTCTGTCTCAAACCCCCGTCTTTCTCTCCCATTCCATCTCTTTACCCTCTTACTCTCCCTCTTTTTTACCCCCTCTGTCTTTCTCTTCACATATGTCTCTTTATCTACACTCTCCTGTCGGCTTCCCCTCTCCTGTCTGTCACTCTATGTCCCATTTGTCAGTCCCATTCCTATCTCTCTCACCTGTCTTTCATACCTGTCATCTTCTCACTCCTCATCTGCCTCTCTCTCCTTTCTTCTCACTGTTATCTTCTTTGTGTCTCTCCTTCCTCTGTCTATTCCACCTCATTTCTCACAACTTTTACTCTTTCCTCCTAATCGGTACCTAACCCCCTCAATCTCCCCATACCTGTCCTCAGTTTCCCCCTCTCTTATCTCTCTTTAACCATTTTTCCCTCGTCCTTTTCCCTCCTCCCTCTATGTCTCTCTCTCTTTCTCTCTCTCTCTCTCTCTGCTGTCTGGCTCTCTTCTCTCTCCCCATACCTATCCCAACACTTTTGTTCTCTCCCTTTTTACTCTTCCCGAGCATTCTCTGTATTCCTCTCACCCTCCCCATCTGTATCTCTTCCATCTCTATGTTACTTTCTCTCTCAGTTTCCTTTTATCTTCCATAATCTACCTTTTCCCAAACTTTCTCTCCTCTGTTTTGCACCTCTAACTCTTTTACTCTCCCCTTCATCATTAGCTCACCCTCTGTCTCTCTTCTCTCCTAATGTCACCCTAATCATTATATCTTCCATTGATCCTCTTTTCT
The DNA here is from genome assembly GCA_027410445.1 of Discoglossus pictus. Classification (NCBI taxonomy): domain Eukaryota; kingdom Metazoa; phylum Chordata; class Amphibia; order Anura; family Alytidae; genus Discoglossus; species Discoglossus pictus. The sequence goes on from JAPZIH010000659.1 coordinate 585,802, forward strand.
CTCATCCTGTTTCTCTCACCTCCTGTCTCTTTCTCTGCTTTTCTGTATCCTTCCCTGACACCTCTGTTTCTTTTTTCTCCCATGTATCTTACTCTTTTTCCACTCCTCTGTCTGTCTCTTTCAATCCTCTACCCTCCCCATCTTCTTTATTTCCCCTTCCTCTCTCTCTCTCTCACTCTCTTATACTTCTTTCTTCATCTCTTTCCCCTCCAGTCTCTTTCTTATGTTTCTTCTCCACTTATTCTCCACCTCTGCCATCTTTTCTCCTCTCTATTACTTCTTCTCCGGCCTCACTTTCTCCTTTTTGCTCTTAGCCTATTTATTTCACCCTTTCTTCTTTGCTCTCCATTTTCCCTCCTTTTCTCATTCACTTCTATTTCCCCTTTCTCATCCTTCTGTTCTCTAACTCTCTCTCATTGTTTTCTTTTCTACCGTATCACTTCTTCTTTTTCTCTGTCCTCTATTCTCTCTCTCTCTTTCCTCTTTTTGCTATATCCATTTGATCTTTTTTCTCTACTTCTCTTTTCTCCATCTATGGTCTTTCAGTGCCTTTCTTTCTTTTACCTTTCCCTTTTCCCCTCTTTCTGTTGTTTCTTTTCTTACCTCACTTTCTTCTCCTCTTCTCTTGTCTAACCCCTCTCTACTCTTTTTCTCTGTCTTTTCTTTACCCTCACTGTACTCTCCTTCTCACTCTCTCTCTCCTCTTCCTTGTCTTTCCATTGCTCTTATTCTTCATTATCTCTACTCTCATCTTCTCTTTATTCTCTTTTATGTGGCTAAATATGTTATGAATTGACTCATACTAAATTTAAAAAAAAACAATCTTTAATGAAAATTATTTTTCAAAAAATGTATAATTAAAATCGGAATGTTTAAAACAAAAAAGATATATATATATATATATATATATATATATATATATATATATATATATATATATATATATATATATATATATAATATATAAATATATTTTTTATATGTTTTCCCCACTTTTTTGTTATTTTTCTCTGTGCCCATCTTCAGGGACACAGATAACAAAAGTATCTATTATCTAAGTGTTCACACTTTGGCTATAACTAAACAAAGGATCAACTCTAAGAGAATTGTAACAGGCTGGACTTGGGCTCAATTTGGGCTCTTGAAGGTACAGGCTGGATTTGGCCTCTGAGAGGTACAGGCTGGCCTTGGGTCTAATTTGGGCTCTGACAGGTACAGGCTGTATTTGAGCTCTTACAGGCACAGACTGGACTTGGGTCTAATTTGGGCTCTGACAGGTACAGGCTGCATTTGAGCTCTTACAGGAACAGACTGGACTTGGGTATAATTTGGGCTCTGACAGGTACAGGCTGCATTTGAGCTCTTACAGGTACAGACTGGACTTGGGGTTAATTTGGGTTCTGACAGGTACAGGCTGCATTTGAGCTCTTACAGGCACAGACTGGACTTGGGCTTAATTTGGGCTCTGACAGGTACAGGCTGTATTTGAGCTCTTACAGGTACATACTAGATTTGGGTCTAATTTGGGCTCTGACAGGTACAGGCTGCATTTGAGCTCTTACAGGTACAGACTGGACTTGGGGTTAATTTGGGTTCTGACAGGTACAGGCTGTATTTGAGCTCTTATAGGCACAGACTGGACTTGGGTCTAATTTGGGCTCTGACAGGTACAGGCTGTGTTTGAGCTCTTACAGGTACAGGCTGGATTTCGGCTCAATTTGTTCTCTTTCAGGCGCTGGTGACTGGAATTATTGCAGACACAGACTCCTCCTGCTGTCATAGAGGATCCAATGACTTAACAATTTCTCTCCTCTCTCCCTCACCCCTCCCTGCACTGTTAAGAGAATAACACACCGACTTAGCTGAAAGTCAGTAGCAAGTGGTCAAAACAGACACTATGAAAACAGTATCTTTAAAAAATAAGATTTTCTTTTTTTTTGCTTTATTTTTATGGCTTATGTTGCTTCTTATAGTTTTCCTCAAATTTAGTTCTTACTATTTAAGGGAGTGGATTGAGATGTTGGTTCTTGGATGCTGGGGTTTAGCGCTTGTATTATTATTATTTTAATTAAGCTTTATTTGTAATGCACCAACATTTTCTGTAGCGATGTACTGGGGAGAAGAACAAGCAAGAATACAATGCTAACAAACTGTAGAAAATGGAGGGCCCTGTTTTGAGCTTAGAATTTTTGCAGAAAGTGATTTTTTCCAAAGCACCCTACAGGATTGGAAACTTGCTACTTACAAGCTAAAAGGCTATACACTTCCCCATAGATTGGAAAGACAAAGTATAAGTACAACAAGTGTCAGTAACACGCTATAGATATTCAACATATATATTTGGCTTAAATGAAGATTCATAAATTAAAATCTCTCAGGTAGATAATGCAAAGAAATCCTGCTCATATATATATTTCATGGAATAGAGCATCATACTATATATATATATATATATATATATACATATGTCACACATATATAGTTGAGGACCAAGAACGTTGGTCACGTTAGTGGCTTTGTCACACTTTGCGAGGCGAGCCGTCGACCACGCAGGACTTAGGCTGCAATGAGCGCCGAAGGTGCTCATTGCACTGCGAGGGGAGCAGTCGAGGCATGCAGGATTTAGGCTCCAATGAGCGCCAAAGACGCTCATCGCGAAGCCAGTTGAAAAATGCTAGACTTAGCTGCAATGACTTAGTTGCAACGTCCGAGAACTTACGGCCCATATGACTTTGGACCCGAAGCAAGTAGATGGACTGCGGGGCTCACAGAAATAAGACTTTAAACAGCCGATCCACTTGAATGAAAATACCTGCAAAAACAAACGAATATGCCTCAAATTTCAAATTATGAGGCATTGCTTTTTTTCATGATCAAAAATCGTGAAGCGAGAAAAAAAAGGCTGCTGAAAATATGTGAACAACATGAATACAAAGCCGAAGGACGTAAAAAGAGATTGAAGGGCATAAATATGAGCCCTAAGCACTAAGACTTTACACAAACCAGTAACACTTAACACAAGCCTGTAAAATGTAACTTAAGCTAATAGGACTTAACCCAAGGCACTAACTCTTAACTCAAGGTAGTACATGGTGGAAGAGGCTCACAATGAGCTGTAATGGCGCTCATTGCGAGCCACACGATGAGCAGCGAAGGTGCTCACTGCGAGCCATGCGATAAGCGGTGAAGGCGCTCAGCGCCGTGCTTGCGATGAGCGGTGGAGGGGCTTAGAGAGCCCATATCCTCGCATTGTGTGGCAAACAGCATTGCCAGGCTTAAATTTTTACACCAGTCAATTTTGAGGGGCAATTTCCTAGTATATATATTGTGGTACATTGGCCTGTAACCTCATAGATTAACCGCTAGGAGATCAGGTATTCTTTTATTCTTTTAATTAAAAGTCCCAAAATTTATACCACAGAAAAGCTTACGTCAGCCAGTTATCTCAAATCATACACAGTTCTCTTGCATGATATCTTTAATAGTAGAAAAGGGGAGCAATCGGCCCGCCCGTCGTTCTGAAATGCTCCAACCTCCATGGACCATTAATATGCCTTTTGGAACAAGCACTGCAAATCCTCAGTAATACTACTGCCTTCTCCCTAGGGTTAATTTTCCACTGTCTTTAACTGAAAACAGCTTTCTATGTGGACAGCTTCCAGGCAAATTAGTCTTTATCTTTAAATAGCTTTTCTGTGTAAACCGACTCTGCTTTGCTCTGCAAACTGACTTTGCTCCACTCTGTAGACTGACTTGGCTCTGCTCTGCAAACTGACTTGCATCAGTGGGCATATTTGCTCTGCTCTGCAAACCAGCTTTGCTCCTCTCTGCAGACTGACTTGGCTCTTCTCTGCAAACCGACTTGGCTCTGTGGGCCACTTTGCGCTGCTCTGCAAACCAGCTTTGCTCCTCTCTGCAGACTGACTTGGCTCTTCTCTGCAAACCGACTTGGCTTCGTGGGCAGCTTTGCTCTGCTCTGCAAACCAGCTTTCAGGAAAACAGTCTTTACTTGCTCACTCCAAATCACACAGCAAATTATAAATCCAAAGAGGAACAATCAGCAAGCTTCTCTCTGTAGCTTGCTCTTTGTTGCTAAAATCAGCACACTACCAGGTCCCCCTTCAGCAGTCTCCACACACTCCACTCATATTTCTGCTGTGGACTATTCAAAGCAGTTCCCACCTGGGCTTCTGATCACTGCCTTGAGTTAACTGTTTCTCTCACAAGATAAATATTCCAGTATCTCTAGGGGCACTCCTTGCTTGACTCTGTTACAATATATATAAATGCAGTATTACTCTAGTTCCTATTAATAAAAAGAATAAAAAATCAGATAGAGAAAAATTATTGTCTGGCTTTATTCTGGATATCCCATAGCCATCACTAGCTAGCCTATTTACAACACTGATGCCACAGCATCTCATCGTACTGACCTAAAGATGGGGCATATTAGATAAAAGTGGATTTAATTATGGATAAGCAGATTTAAATAGATTTAGAACATGAAATACTGACACTTCCTATGTTTTTTATGGATCTATTTATGAAGTTCTGGATCGCTACCTTGTCATGGTGAAGGTGCTTGTGCACCTAAATGATGCTGAGAGCACCATGTAGGTTCACCCAAGGTGGGCAGGTTATAACAGAGAGGTCAGACAAATCAAGGTCCACTGAAGAAGGAACTGGCATACACTGCAGTATATTTGCATAATAACCTTACAGATAAGTACAACCAGAGATATAACAATTGTGCATGGGGTGCTTTGGTCCATAGGATCATGGAGAGTTGGACATGACTGTATGACTAAACAACAACAAATTTATGAAATGAGAACAAACTTAAACTATGTTTGATACATTGCGCTTACAAAATACATTGGAAATTAGCATATTTATTACCATTTCTTTTATCTCTTACTGACATAACAGAATTCTTCAGCTCATTCGTGACCAGTGAAAATGTGCTGTACTGTAGACAGTGTGAGTTATATTATGCTGTGTAGAATGCAGTTGTGTATATTAAAGTTGAAGGTGATAAGCTTTGGTAAAGTTAATTTTTTTAAGGCTCTGAGGTAGGAGGAGTCTTGTTGAGTGAGACAAGGAGTTTCAAAGAATAGGGGCAGCACGAGAAAGTTCTGAAGGTGGTGTGAGAGGAGGTAATAAGAGAGGAGGAAAGAAGAAGGGCATTAGCAGATCCAAGAGGGCAGTTTGGGGAGTATTTTGAGACGAGAGCAGATATATAAGGTGGTGCACTGTTGTTGAGGCCTTATAACTTAGTATTTTATTCTGGAAGCAATGGGAAGCCAATGGAGTGACTGACAGAGAGGAGCTGCAGTCACTGAGCTTTTAGTATAGTAGATGAGTCTAGTGGTGTTGTTCATTATTTAATTAGAGTGGGAACAGAGGGGTGATGAGGAGGCCAGTAAGGAGCGAGTTGCATTAGTCGAGACGAAATAGAGAGTTAAGTCTTGTGTAAACTAATGACATAGCTACAGAGTTAAACATTTGCAATAAAATCTGTTTAAATGCTTGGATGTTTTTATAATAATTTATTTCAGTTTGTATCTTTATTGCTGCAGATTTAACCCAACGTGCGCGGCTCCGGCGCTGTGATGATGGAGATGAAAGCTCCTCTGTGAGTGAGGCGGAGGGTGCTGTACATGAAAGCTTTGCTTCCTGAGAGATGTGTAAGAGTTTCTGTCTCCTCTCTCTGAAGTAAAGCATCCTCGGCACTGAACGATAGCAGCGCAAAAAGAATCTGCTGAAATATTTATTGTGGTGGGACATGATAACATATCGAGCCCGGTGGCTGCATTTCCAAGAACATCTCTGTTCAATTATTAATAACAAGAACACGGCAGAGGGATGGTGTGTTTTTAAGTGAACAACTAACAAGCCATGGATGCAAAGTGAAAAGATGAGTGTAAGAGTAGAGTGCAGTGTCAGAATGGAGAGATACATGTAGAGTGCAAGATCAGAAGAAGAGATGAGTGCAAGAATAGAGTGCAGTGTCAGAATGGAGAGATTAATGTATGAGTAGAGAATTAGAGAGAGAGATAGATGGAGTGTAAGTGCAGAGTGCATTATCAGAACAGAGACATGGCATAAGAATAGAGTGCAGTATCACAATGGAGAGATAAATGTATGAGTAGAGAATTAGAGAGAGAGAGATGGAGTGTAAGTGCAGAGTGCAGTATCAGAACAGAGACATGGCTTAAGAGTAGAGTGCAGTATCACAATGGAGAGATTAATGTATGAGTAGAGAATTAGAGAGAGAGAGATGGAGTGTAAGTGCAGAGTGCAGTATCAGAACAGAGACATGGCTTAAGAGTAGAGTGCAGTATCACAATGGAGAGATTAATGTATGAGTAGAGTGCAGGATTATAAGAAGAGATGAGTGTAAGAGCAAAGTGCAGTATCAGAATGGAGGAAATGGCGTAGAAGTAGAGTGCAATATCATAATGGAGAGATTAATGTATGAGTAGAGTGCAGTATCAGAAGAGGAGATTAATGTATGAGTAGAGTGCAGTATCAGAAAAAGGGATGAGTGTAAGAGCAGAGTGCAGTGTCAGAACGGAGAAATGGGCATAGAGTAGAGTGAAGTACCAGTATGGAGAGATTAATGTATGAGTAGAGCGCAGTAACAGAACAGAGAGATAAAAGAAAGAGTTTTAGTGCAGTGCCACAAAGCAGAGATCAATGTAGAGTGCAGTATCTACACTATCAGTGTTGGTGTAGTGGTAAGTATGTTGTTTCTTAAAAAGACAGTGGTACTAGTTCAACTTTTTTTTTTATTGATAATGTTATTATTATCACACATGTGATATATATATATATATATATATATATATATATATATATATATATACTAGTAACTTGCCCATTGTAAATGACAGTATCATACTGTATGTTATGTTCAATTGTTTGTTCTGTCTATCTCTGTGCTGTCTCTCTCCACTTTGTGTGCCCTATGTCTCTATCTGCACTTCCTCTCTCTCTTTGTGCATCGTCTCTCTCTGTGTACCCTCTGTCTTACTGTATGCTCATGGCTCTCTCTGCGCTATCTCTCTCTCTGTGCATCATCTCTCTCTGTGCACCCGTTTTCTCTTTGTGCACCCTCTCTCTCTCTGTGTGCTTTCTGTCTCTCTCCCTCCCCCTGACTCCCCCACCCTCTCTCTCCTCTCACTCTTTCCCCCTCTCCCCTTCACTTTCTCTCTCTCTCTCTCCCTCCCTCCTTCTCTCTCTCCCTCAATCACTATCTCTGCCCCTTCTCTCTCTCACATTTCTCTCTTCACCTTCTCTCTCCTTCCCTCACTCCCCCTCCCTCTCTCTACCCTCCTTCTTTCTCTGCCTCCACTCTCTCTTTGCCTCCTCTCATCCACCATCCCTCTTGCTCTCTCTCTTCCTCCCTCCTTCTCTGCTTCCTCTCTCACCCTCCATCTCTCCCTCCTTCTCTCTCTCTCCCCTCTCTCTCTTGCTTTCTCTCTCTCTCCAGCCCTCCCTAGTTCTCTCCCAGTGACACACACAATATACACATACACACAATATAATTACTTTCTTACCTACCCGATGCTTCACTCCACTTCCTGGGGAGAGGAGGGCCACGGCAAGCCAAGGGCCAATGGGGTCACAGAGGTCTGTACGGGGGCCACAGGGTGAAGCAAGGACTGTAGGAGCCACAGAAGGCAGAGGGAGGCATCAGAGGTCTGCAGGGGTAACAGGGGCCCACAAGGACCAAGGAGGCCACAAGGGGCCGAGGGTGGCCACAGGGGACTGAGGGAGGCTGCAGAGGTCCTTGAGGGTCCACATTAGGATGAGAGGAACACAGGGGGCCGAAGCAGGCCTCAGAGGTCTGCGAGGGACCACAGGAGACTGAGGGGGAACAAAGGCTGCCATAGTAGACTCACGGGGGCTACTGCATACCTGTGGGGGGCACAGGAGCCACAGGGGGCCATCAGAGGACTGCGGGGCCACAGGGGACCCGCAGGAGGTACACAGGGGCTGAGGTAGGTCCATGGGGGCCCCTGCACCGTTTTCACCAGCGGTAGCTCCGACTCTGCACTACACTATCACAGTCTCCTTGTATATACAGTGTAAATCTTTAATATAATGTGTATAACAGCTACAGATCCAGCCTTACTATTTATGCCGATTCTTGTGGGACGTTCCCTGGCTAAACTAAAATGATAACAACTAAGTCAATTCCTGGCCAATTTTTTAAATCATAACACATTTTCCACATGGTGTCTACCCTTTAACTGATCGTATATAGTACATATGGTTACTTTAGCGATTCTTTAAACACTATTGAGAGAAAATGTTTTGAGTATTTCAGTATTTTAAATTATTTTATTTTTTTATTATAGTTCAACCTGATCCATAAAGACATAATGCATCAAAAAAGTTCCAGGAAATAACCATAAATAAAATAAAACCATAAATAAAATAAAGATGCAAACCATTGGCCCTACTCTATTGTCTAATTCATACATTTATACACACTTAAAACTGCTCTTAACATTGCCACATATTCTATTAGCTACACACAATACAATTACGCGTTACCCGCCCACAATCACAATGGGCCAGCCAAAGACGCAAATTGGACCTTAGAACTCCATTGGTTCTAGCACAGCTCGAGTATTACAAGGGCTAAATAATTAAAGTTACACAAGATCAATATTCTATTAGACCCGTAACTCTAGCAAATAAAGTCTAACCCGCAACTGAAATACGTATCAGGTTTCTGTCAAAAATATTAAGAGTACTAAATAGGACTCGAAAGGGCATACAATACTGTAATATTACTAATCTCATCCAACATCAATAAATCATTGTCAGTAACATTCTAGGGCCCCTATTAAATTCCAAGCCTGCAGCGGCGTGGTACAGCCCATATATCTGCAGACTTGAAATCTGCTGGAGTTACGATTAAATTGAACAAGGCCACAACCAAAGGGCCGGAGCCGCAAGCCTGTAAACCCTTCAAGCTGTCAGTGGGCTGGAATAAATGTCATCCGCTGTTATAACCCAATCTCGGAATTACGAAGTGCGACACAGGCCTCAGAGCCAATGAAAAGCCGGATCCCGGAAAATTATTGACAGGGGAGATAATAAAGCTGTGTTCCACATGCTAATGCGTTGACTGAGTTGTAGATTCTTTCGAAGTAGCATGCAGGTTCCGGACTTGAAAGTTGGATAGAGAGAGAGAGTCAGTGACATTGGAGAGCAGGTTCTTACAGCTCTATTCATTTATATTATTTTCAGAACTATTTGACACATAACTTTTGATTACACATATATACTGATTACATATAATATAAATACACATAGAGTAAATAACATACATAGATTCACTTAGAGACAGGTCAACACATACACACACCCCCACCCTATACCCCACAGTTAGCAATTACACATAAAAAACATATTTTTTTCATCACAAATATATACATGAATACTTTTTTTCTGTTAACCTTATAATCCTTTTGGGATTGAAATGTCCTCAGGATCAGAAGGGGAGGGGCCTGATTCCAGGGGGTGGTAACGGGGAAGAGGCACAGGCTCCAGGGACAGTTGAGGGAGAACAGGATCCCCACAGTCGGGATGCAAGAGTCTAGGGGCAGGCACAGGGCCCCAAATTACTACCCCCAAGAGACGGTGGTTCTCCTGCGGGCCATCCGTGAGTGGCCCGCTATTCTGTCAGGGGGTAGGGAAGTTAGGCCCAGTCCTAGGGCCCAGGCATGGAAGGAGGTAGAAGCTGCGGTAACAGTAGTCGGCCACGGCAGAAAGGGATGTGAGGTGTGTGAAGCCCCCCACCTTCTCCTCCCCCCTGGGGGTCATTCGCCTGGCTCCCACCACCACCGTATTGGAGCCAGGCACCAGCCCCTTCCCACTGGGCCACCATCACCTTTGCCACCTCTTCTACAACCATCAATGGCCCCAACAGCCAGACCTCCAGCTCCACCACCAAGACAGGCTACTCATTAGGAGAGGGTGGCCATGTCGAGACATATCCTGGACTGCCTGCGGGGGATCCAGGCTAGTATCTCCTCCAATCACAAAGATTATGAGCAGCCTGGCCAGGAGCAATAGGGAGGAGAGGAGGCACCATCTCATGACTGAGTCCTACATGGCAGGACTGCTCAGGATGGTGGTGGGTTAGAGCATGGGCCAGCAGGTGACGATGGACACAGTTCACCCCAATCTGGTCCCCAGTCCGGCCGTATCCACCTGGAGGCATCCCCCATACAAGCAGCCCGGCTCCTCCTCTCCTCCCCACCATGCCTCCACCACCGCCACCAGAACCGCAACTAATAGTGCCGCTGCATAACAGGGAGATGCCTCCCTCTGCCAATCCACCCCCAGCACCTGTGAGACGGCAGCCGCCCTGATACTAGGCGGAGGAGTATGTAGGGGCTACGCATATCTGTGTGCCTTCTCGACAGCACTCCTCTGTGACAGCAGACTCGCCATGTTAACCTAATCTAGCCTAGCTACAGAGTCGTGGATCTTCGCCTATGTGATATTTTTTTAAGCAGATGGCTACCTCCCATTACATGGTCCATGATCTACTGCTCTGTGGACATGTAGGGTTCTGTTGAACATGTCACCAATTGATGGTCACTGATGAATGCTGTTGAGAAGAGATACTACAGTCCCTATCTTTTTTTAAGGCCTTATTTTATGGTGTTATGTTTTTATTTAGTTTTTTTATAGGTACAATTCAGGTCCCTGAAGGCATCTCCTGCATCTGCAAGCCTTGTGAAGGAAATGTATGAGGTGTAGGGTTTTCACAGTGCCTCTCAGGTAGACATTCCTTCAATGACAGCCCCCTCCTTAACATGTAGCTCCCACAATTTTAAAGCTATCATATATCCAGATATCTCAGACATGATTGTTGTTAGCATAAATGTAGACTAATACCACAATGGTGGAGGACTTGCAAAGTCTCATAATGGCATGTTAATGACAGCCAGCATTAATATATGCACTAGTGAAGAATGTGATCCTGACTTCAATATCGGTCTGAGAACAGATCCTTGGGTCTGATGTAAGTAACAGTGAATCTGGCTGCTGAACTTTGTGTCCTCTCCATATTAATGGCTATTTTCCCCTAAAATTTTAGAATCTGCACAGCTTTTGTTATCTGATATAGAAGAGAAAATCAAAGTTTAAAAAAGTAATATAAAATATAACTTAACTATAAAATATAATAAATACATTTTATCATTTGTAATTCAATAGTATGTTGTATTTGTGTATAAAGACAACTCTACAGGTCTTGGCATGAAAGGAAACTGATTATTCCTTACAAATCAGGATAACGAGGATGATAAAAGCAGAGAGAGACTCCATTGCCCTCTGATCTCATAATGATATTTGCTGGTTCCAAAATAGCCCTTTTTGTGTGATCTTGGTCCAGAAAACAGGACCTCTCCAATTAGAGCCAATTACAGTGCAGATTAAAGGCTCGAAATGAGCTGAGACGGGCGTTATGGTTTAATGGCTCCAGGAATTTCAATGGAGATGAGACCAGTATAATGAGTGATTGTATAGTCTGTGACTTTGATATTATAGGGCTTATCCATATCTTACTAAAGCTTTGGTTATGTTCAGTTTTTGATAGTAGGATACCTTTTGTGACAACTTCCCAGTCCCCTCTGGGTTTGTGTCGTGTTTCATGCATTTTGACGGAGGACACAATACAACAGGCTGTACACACATTTCCAGGTTTTACTAAAGAGACAACACTAGGAGATGCATCTCTTTTAATATAGATGGTGTCCATCATTCTATCAAAGGAATTACATTTTATGCAACTAAAACCAGAATGTGACGGGGCCAGGAGAGAGTGTGAAGTGTTCACTCCAGTAGACTCGCCATCCATAAGATCTTCCATTGGTGTTTTGGTCCCTTGAAAGCACTGGCACATTTCTATTTTGCAGATAGAATCTTCCTCTGCATTCAGAAAGTCTATCAGCAGAAATCAGACTGTTATATTATAAAGCATCGTAATTACAATTATAGTTCTTCAAAAGATGATATCTTAAAACTTGGAGTACAACAGTCCTGTAAAGGAGCACTGAACGAACTATCTTTAATAGGTAGTTCTATGGATATGGTCATCCACTCTGAGAGTATCCACTTTAAGCTCAGTTGTGCCCTATACAGGGAGAAATATCCTGTAGTATATCAACCCAAAGGGTTATCCAGCCCTGAAATACTAGGCAATTCAACCCTGAACAGGAGAAACAGCAAACCTTAAATGTACATTTCAGCCTTATTTGGGCCTCGTCAGTGAGATGTAGCTAATAACTCAATAAGGCACAGTGAGCAAGGGGTCCATATCTGGAGTCCCCTATCACCCATAGGGAGACAAAGGCCAAAGGATCATTTGCATAGGCAATAACAACCCTTTGAATGGTACAAGTGAGCTCTCTGAGTAGGTTCTCAGCTGAGCACCTGTACTCTTTTTATTTAGTTTTTCTCGCCCTAATGATGACATTGGGAACCAGACATGGACTCCTTGCTCGCTGTGCCTTAGGAAGTACAGCTGCACCTCACTGATGAGGCCCAAGAGAGGCCGAAACGTACACCTGGGGTTTGTTGTTTCTCCTGGTTAGGATAGACCTGCCTGGTATTTAAGGGCTGGATGACTCTATTGATTGAGACCAGGCTGCTATACTAACTCTGTTATTTATTAGGCTACATTCAATACATTTCCTATTTAATGATCCATAATACCAATATTAAATATAAAATTAATGTTTAAATATGTTTGTACCGATTATCTCCACCCTGATCATCAAAGTGAAATGGTGGGGTTATCTGTGAGATAAGTCTAAAGGGTTTGAATAATAATCTATTAGATACAATGTAAAATAATCATTCATAGGCCATCCCAAAAGCCAATTGCCAATGGAAACCACTTTAACACAGCAAGTCTCCAGACAATGGAGTTCATTGTGTTGATATAATGTTGTGCATGGAAATTTAGCTTAGTCTAATCTTTGAAAGTAAGTTTAATGTTGATGTGACAATGGGCAGGGTAGGAGATACTGGGAGAAGTTAACATAAAGGATGAGACTTTCTGGCACCACTGCCATACCTGGGATCTCCTTCTGCTGGTATCACCATCATGAGCCAAGTGCCTTTGTTAATTGGTGGCCAATGGTAAAGACTCAAGGTGGAGGGAGGTTTAAGTTGGGTATGTAGACTTGATGTTTTTTCTCCAGTTTAATGTCTGCCTGGCCTGTTGTTGAGTCAATCCTGATCAATGATTATAAGCATGAATGCTGGGCTGTGTTAGTTCAGGGAAACAATTTATAAGGCATGTAAGCTACTTAGTAAAGAGGGTACTGTACTCCGCCTGTGGTCACTGAGGATAGTAATACCCACCTGATACAAGGACCTAACCAGTGGGAGTTCTAGAGCATGCTGGTCCTGCTGGTTCTGTATCATGACACTTGAATATTATTAATATATATTTTTAATAATTGTATTTTATTCCTGAACAATGACTAATTAAAACATATATCTCCGGTGGGTATGGCATTACAGTGGTTCTTTAATGGGATCATATTGAGTTCCCTGTTTAAATCTGCGGTAATTCATTTTGCTGATTTAACTGTTTATTAATTCTGCTCATTAACGCATTGTATCATTCATTACATATTGCAGCTACATTCATATTAATCCTCTCCATGTCTAAATGAGGCTCACAGCTCCTCCATTCCATAAAACCACTGACCGCAATCCGCCGCTGAGCTCACACAGCTACCATCGCTCTCAGGGGACGCGCGCACACTCTACTTCTAACTTGTGACAAATTGTACAAATCCAGCGGAACAAGAATTAGAATTGAAAAGGGATGTCGGAGCACTTTATTTAATGTTGCTTTGATGCCACGCTAATTACAGAAGCAGTAATGAGAGGGGAGTAGAAATCACAGAACAACCACACCATAAATACCACTGCCGCAGAGAGAGGGCTGGCGCATAAATAATGCAATGTGGATTAAATAAGACATACACAATGGCTGGCACTTAAACACTGGGCAGAAAAGAAGCACAGACTCACGTATAGCCTGGTGTGTGTTAGATATATTAATGTAAAATCCGTGATTCAGGGATATAGCAATAAAAAATTAATATTTGCAAAAATGTCCTTTAGTAAGAGAAATAAAGCTTCATTTAGCTCGATATATCCTTACACCAGACTGTCTTCCATATCGGTACCAAATTGCCAAATTATTGATGAATGACTCCCTGGATTACTGGCTTCTTTTTATCAAACCTTGAAAGTTTGCATACCATTAGTTCTTAAACTGTGTATTGCCCCTTTAGCATCAATGACAGCGTACAGTCTTGTGTAATAGTTGTCTATGAGGCCCCTAATTCTTGTAGGTGGTATAGCTGCCCATATGTCTTGGCAAAATGCCTCCAGGTCATGCAAAGTCTTTGGTCGTCTTGCATTAACCGCACGTTTTTTGATCTTCCCAGAGTGGCTCGATGATATTAAGGTCAGGAGACTGTGATGACCACTCCACAACCTTCACCTTTTTCTGCTGTATCCACTGGAGGGTCAACTTGGCCTTGTACTTAGGGTCATTGGCATGCTGGAAAGTCCAAGAGCGTCCCATGTGCAGCCTTCATGCAGAAGAATACAAATTGTCTGCCAGTATTTTCTGATAACATGCTGTATTCACCTTGCCATCAATTGTCACAAGATTCCCAGTGCCTTTAGCGCTCACACCCCCCAAAACATCAGTGAGCCATCATCATGCTTCAGAATTGGTATTCTTTTCACTATAGGCCTTGTTGACTCCTCTCCAAACATAGTGCTTATGGTTGTGACCATAAAGCTCTGTTTTGTTCTCGTCTCTCCAAATTATAGTGTGCCAAAATCTGTGAGGCATGTCAAGGTGTTGGCGCGCATATTGTAACCAGGCTATTTTGTGCCATTGGCGCAGTAAAGGCTTCTTTCTGGCAACTCTACCATGCTGATCATTTTTGTTCAAGTTTCGTTGTATTGTACTCCTTGGAACAACCACACCATCTTTTTTTTCCAGAGTAGCTGGTATTTCTCATGAGGTGACCTGTGGGTTTTTGTTTGTATTCCAAACAATTCTTCTGGCAGTTGTGGTTGAAATCTTTCTTAGTCTACCTGACCTTGGCTTGGTATCAAGAGATCCACAAATTTTCCTCTTCCTAATACGTGATTGAACAGTACTGACTGGCATTTTCAAGGCTTTAGATATCTCTTTATATCCCTTTTCTATCTTTATGAAGTTCCATTACCTTGTTACACAGTTCTTTTGACAGTTCTTTTCTGCTCCCCATGGCTCAGTATCTAGCCTGCTCAGGGCAGCCATATGGGAGCTAACAAACTCATTGACTATTTATACACAGACACTAATTGCAATTTAAAAAGCCACATGTGTGGGAATTTAACCTTTAATTACCATTTTAATCTGTGTGTGTCACCTTGTGTGTCCGTAACAAGGCCAAACATTCAAGGGTATGTAAACTTTTGATCAGGGCCATTTGGGTGATTTCTGTTATCATTATGATTTAAAAAGGAGCCAAACAACTATGTGATAATAAATTGCTTCATATGATCACTATCCTTCAATAAAATAAAAACATTTTTGGGTGATCAGTCATATTTTCAAAATAAATACCCAAATTTCACAATTTCTTCCAGGGTATGCAAACTTTTGAGCACATTATTCAGCCCTCTGAAGTACCTCTCAGTTAGTGCCATCACAGGGTGAGCTGGTAATTGTATCACAAACATAAACACATTCCCTTCTAAATCAGTTAACTCACTTAACCTATTAGAATTCCCTGTCTACAGGTAGATAATTGTATCAGGCATGTTGTTATCAAGATGCACAGTCCAGTATTTAAAAAACTGTCTCTGGGAATCAGCAGGGACTGCAGTTGTGACAAGGGGGGAGGAACAGCAACTGACCACAACTATACCCAAGAAGATATAGGGGGGATGTCAGGCTCCCCTGGTGGGTCATCACAAGGCCGACCCCTGAGATGCCCACCTTCCGATTCTTTAGCAGATGTAGATTATGTCCACCAGTCTTTTCAAGTAAGCAATTACTGGAAATAACTTCTACCCTGCCTGCCTTACATTTTAAAAAGTGTTTAACCCTTTCATCAGCATAGGGGCAAGCAAAGGGGTAACAGAAAATGCCCTGAATGATTGACAGCTGTGTTTATTTTGATAATGTAAACCCTTTTAAACAAGATTAAAGAGAATACAGATTGCTCTGGGGTATATGAGGAATAACGAGCACACACTGACAGCAGCCTCTAATTAGTAATAACCAATCTCATCATTTAAATCCATGACATTATGAGCAATTTTAACAAGGTTAATGCTTTGCCAAAATGTAAAACATATTTAACGAGTTATCAGTAAGAGGCAGGAATACACAGCAGAGACTTCAAGAGGGAGCTATTCTCCACTTAAATGTATAAAATGCTTATGATTAATACTCAAAAGGTTAAACATCTAGTTTGTATGGTAGATAAGATAGAGTGATAAAATGTAAATATTGTGCCAGTTTCGAGGTGAATGCATTTAAATTGGGTATATGCCCAGAATGATACAAGTACTGCCAACAATGCAAAACATAATCTAAGAAACTTATAATAGGGCAATGTATTAAATATTGCAAAAGTGAGTTGGTTAAGGGTCCACAGCAAGGATTCAATCTCAGCACTTGGCTCATCATTTTCCTCCATTCCTAGCTGGGAGGTTGTAGGGAGCCATGATGAGCATGCACAATTGGTTGCCTTTTATTGGGGTAGGAATCTAGATGTATCTATACAATGTCTATAAAAATTCTGTACCCTATTCATAATACACACAACACTTACAGTATGTTCTTGTTTAGGTTAATCATAATTTATCTACATCGTCTCATTCTTTCACTTCAACCCCATCCATTCCCACTCATTTGATATCCCAGCTGTCCCTCTTGAATTCTAAGTAATTTACTCCCTGTCATAAGGAGGGACCAGCTCGTGTGGCCCATGAAAACATCCCACCAATTAGGTCTTCTGAGGGTTTCTCTGTATTTTTGTTAGGGATTCTCCTGAAAGAGTCTTGCTTTAAGATCTCTGGAGAGCGGGAATGCAGGATTTATTGGTAGCTGGATTGGATTAACGTGATTAAAAAAACAGCTCTTTCCACCCTTCAAAAATACAGCTGACTTGCTTGTATACTTTCAAAAGAGGCAATAACCTTTACTGAAACACACGAGGACTTCAGGTAATTCAATTAGTCTGGTTGCAGAGATATGTCAGGTAACTAAATCACTCAGTAGGTGGTCTTCAATGCTGAACAACCCCATGGTGTTAGTTTCACAATGCGCCTCTTAGACCTTGCAAGCAATAACTGGAACACATAATATGAAACACAAAACTACATATACCAACATCAGACCTGTAAAACATCGGCACAGTCGATATAACAAGTGTTTAGCCAAACAGACTACAAAACACACAAACACAAGGAGTTTTCACTGCGGATGAGGGTCTCCAGACTTTAAACAGTCCAAACAGGGTAAACCATGGTAATCAAACGGCTAGCCATGTGCAGGAAGCAGCAAAGCTCAAGGCTGTTATGTCCATCTTGTACTTGTCCAGGGCAGGGATTCCCTTGGGGAAGGTAGGACTAAGTTTCTTTGGGAAAGAAAGAGAAGCGGGTACCACAGTACTTTATTATAAGCTTCTCCCCATTATATCTGTGATCAAACTCCTCACATGCCATTACTTTATCCTCTTAATTTTTATTACCTTTCATTCCACTGCTACCATAAACTCCTAAAGTCTACTCCTTTGCTCCGTTAACCCCTTCCGCCCCTTTAATTCATACCACGGTCCCTTAATCCTTTTAATGTTTTCCTAAATTAATCCTCCATTCAGTCTCACTCCATCTCTTGTGCATAACACTTTTTGGAATGTTTTTGGAGAACTTAAAACCCTAGTTTGTTCAGGATACAAATGATTAATCTTTGAGTAATGAAGTGAAAGGGCAGATGATACTGAACAACTCTGTCCACATATTAATGGTTCCAATCAGATTCAAGCGAGGGGTATAATGCAAGGTATTTTAAACGTTTTCATGCTGTTAGTGCAATGGTCTAATACAAAATAATTGAAAAAGAGAATATAATGTTATAAATTCCATAACAGTTTGCTACAGGATTACTACAAAGACTTTGACATTGAAATAGTGATTTCCTATGAAATATATCAGTTTATTACATTATTATTGATGATATTATCCCAAAATAGCTAGAATTCAAGAAAAGTGAAATAAGCTGGATAAGTCTAAATTGCAAGTTCTCAGTTTAAGTCTCGCCTTCTGGTATATTCTGAAATAAAATGTAACATTACTGAATATATAGTATACTGAAGAAGAAGGGGCAAGTACATAATTTTTCACCGAAACCATAAGCCATAGGTACTCTTTTTACATGCTCCCATGGTTGTATACAATGGGTCCGTAGAGACATATGTTGAGTTTAGGTACCATGAGGTTACATAGAGACCACTATGGTAATGGGTTAATTTTAGGTGCCATGGTGGTCCATAGGGACCCCATAATAATGGATAGGGATTCCCATGGAGTTAATGGACCCACCACCCCAAAGCACAAGTTGTGGGGATAAGGAAGCCAGATAACTTAGGTATTGAGGGGAGAATCCCAGGGGATACCCAGGATTAAAGGGGTGGTGGGCATTGGAGCGGGGTCCTGTAGGATCAATAGGAAATAATAAGCGGAGAGTATATAAAGCCTTTGCTTTTTTAATTATGTTTATCCCTTCCCTGTCTTGGGAAGGGGTCTATATAGATACACAGTGATATGAGAGGTTGTTAGGGTTTGTGTGTTCATGTCATTGGGTTCTCTTCCATAAAGTTTCTATGGAGACTGGTGAGCAGAGGTGATGGTGGTACAGGTGGTGCAATACACCATGGTGCT
Source organism: Discoglossus pictus (assembly GCA_027410445.1). Taxonomy (NCBI): domain Eukaryota; kingdom Metazoa; phylum Chordata; class Amphibia; order Anura; family Alytidae; genus Discoglossus; species Discoglossus pictus. The sequence continues at coordinate 604,813 of JAPZIH010000659.1, forward strand.
GTGTTTATTTTTTAATTTCATGTTTAATTTTTTTTTTCTGCCATGTAGGGGTCTCCCTGAATCCCCTACCATGGCCCATCTGCCACACTACCCTGTATTTAAGCAGAGGAACTGTGTACAAGCATGAGGTAAGGAAAGGGGAGCAGCCATAGGAAGTGGTTGGGGGTAAGCTATGGGAAAGGGGAGCAGCCATAGGAAGTGGTTGGGGGGTAAGCTATGGGAAAGGGGAGCAGCCATAGGAAGTGGTTGGGGGGTAAGCTATGGGAAAGGGGAGCAGCCATAGGAAGTGGTGGGGGGGTATGCTATGGGAAAGGGGAGCAGCCATAGGAAGTGGTTGGGGTGTAAGCTATGGGAAAGGGGAGCGGTCACTTTCTAATGAAGTGCCAATAAATATAATCTAAAAAGGAACCATGGTTCTGCCACCATCAACGACAGCCAAAAGTTAATGTTTCCACAATCCTATCATAAACAAACCCCTGATATTCAGTATTAAAGTTGTTAACCTAGTTGCTATATATTTAAATGCCGAAACAATATTATATTTGTATTTACAGTTTAGCAAATAGCTAAACTAAGATTCCATAGTGAAATATTAAAGATTAATTTGATGCCAAAATATAAAGCCTAAACCTTATTAATGTGACACTATAGTTCAATCCCGCATTCAAAGTCCGATATGTAATTTACTGATAACCTTGAAGTTGAATGGCACCTTCAATGCTTAGCTTTTATTTTACTTAGCTTTTAATAATTAAATAAATACAAATAGCTAAATCAAAATTTCCATTTTCCGTTTTCAATTCAGTTTCAAGGTACTCAATAATTTATCTCACTTCTCTCTTTTTCGTGTTTCCATTCAATTTAACTGTCTTAATGTGTACCTGATTCGTTTAATTAATGCTGTCACCCAATAATAACCGTGTTTCAGAACACGATGGGAACGTTAAGTAAATGCCAATGTGCATCAAAATTACACCCTTCGGATGACAACTTGTCATGTTTTATTTGTAATGCAAATTCTAAAGAGACTCTGGAAAGCTATTAGAAAAGTTATAGTCGTAGAAATTATATAATAGTATTCCTTAGAGATAGAACCCGAGGTACCTGCTAAGATTATTTTTTTTTAAATAGGACAATAATATATTCTGGAGATATCTCACCACCTCATGCACATCATGATTGGGACCCCAAGACCTTCTGTCTGGTCTCCTGATCAGCCATTAATACAACCACTGACAACCCTGGTGAACCTCCTACAGCCTCCTCCAGACTTTCCTGTAGACCCTGCTGTTCCAAAGATGTCATAATTATGTTCGCTCCAGACCCAGCTTCTGGTAACAGCATCCCTCGGCACTAGAAGTTGCAACATCCTACGAAGAGATCAAGATGGTGGTGCATGCAGCAGACACAATGGGCTACCGGGGAGATGGCCAAGAGGAGGAGAAGGCCAGCCAGCACCAGGAGAGCTCCACTGACCACTACTGCAGCTGTAGTCAGGACAGTCAGGTGTGTCCGTCTCTGTCTCTCAGACTATGTGGCCATCTGGTGTCACTTCTCCCCTGTTACTACCCTGACACGTCTCTGCTCTCCAGAACTATCCAGCACCCTACTAACCCATGTTAAACCATGTTTTTCACACATATCATCTGAATACTAATTCCTCCTTTGTCCTCTGCATTTATCGTCTTAATGTAGTCATGTTAAAAATCACCCTTGCTTCTCGGGTAAGATGTCTTTGTGTCACACTTGACTGAACATCTCCAAAATCCATCCCAAGACATTACTAAGATACTGATCCATGTTCTTATAATTTCACACATTGATTATTACAGCTCTAGGCTAATTGTCCTTTCATTAAACTGACCATCTCTATTCTAGACCATCCTTAATGCTTCCACCAAACTTTTCTTGCCCAATGCTCATCATAAGCTTCCCTCCTCTGCCCGTCCCTATCCTGGTTCCCCCTTTCCTCAAGAATACCTTTCATAATCCTTAGGCTCTCTTAGAAATCCCTTAGCAGCACCACACCTTTCTACATCTTGACTTTGATCTCCAGATAAACTCCAAGCTCTGCTTTCCCTAAGATTTGCTACTTGTCATCCTCTATTATTACGTCCTCACAAGCTCGCCTGTCGGATTTCTCAAGACCAGCCACCAGTCTTTGGAATTCTCTACCTCACTATGGAAGACTCCTCTCTAGTATTCAAACATTCTCTATTATGAGAAACTTACCACCTTCCTCTTTAACTAAATCATCCATGACTTTATACTAGGCTATCTTTTCTGGTTTGCATACATTTTCCTCATCATTAATCCACCCAGCAGTCCCCTTACCTAATATTTCTACTTCCTATCAACTCTTATATTCTAGACTTTCCTGAGAGTTTATAAATTGTCTTCCTAGTGACACGGAATTTGTTGGCACTCTAAAAATGAAAAATATATTTAGTAAACCTGTTGAAACTTCATTGATCTCAATGCCCACAAGAGCAATTAAAGTTTTGAATATTTTTTTTGCAGTCTGAGACCGTTATTTGAAAAAGGAAAACCCATTAGACATTACCAAATACCCTAAAAAAAATATTTTCATGTCCCTTTCAATATCACATATAATGGTTGTCAAACTCCGAATTGTCACACTTTGTGAGCTCGCAAAGCGAGGGACGCAGTTCGGGCTACAAATGTGGGCCGCATTTGCGGAAGTTGGAGGCTCCAACGGCGGCGGCAATCAGCCGAGGGCTCATTCGCGATGGGCCGCATTTGCAGGGATGGAGGCTCCAACGTCGGCTGCAAATCAGCCGAGGGCTCATTCGCGATGGGCCGCATTTGCAGAAGGTGGAGGCTCCAACGTCGGCTGCAATCAGCCGAGGGCTCATTCGCGATGGGCCGCATTTGGGAGGTGGAGGCTCTACGCCGCCTCACAAGCGGTAACAAACACCCACAGAAGCGGGACTTTGAAAAAATAACATGCAATCACTAAATATGGACTTGCACAAAAAAATACAAACATACAAAGCTTACCCACAAGAAGGGGGGGGGGGGGGCACCCAGGACTCTGGAAGTGAAGTTACACCTCAATTTAAGTCCAAATTCAAGAGTTTAGACACACGAAAATCCACCAAGCAAGTGAAAAAGTGGCTGCCGAGAAAAAACGAAAACGAGGCTACAGGACACTAAAGCCGAAAAACACCGCCAAGCACAAGCCGTACGAGGTACAAGATACACTTTTAGCAAGGACGCTAAATCATCCACACCCGCGTACCACATACACATTCGCCGCCATTTTACAACACTAACTTACACAATGCGGAAGTACACAGCTACACTAACAGCTTTCCCTCGCGCACGCAGCCTATTTACACTACACACTACACACATTGCTGACACTTACACCTCAGCTCCATAACACTGCACACCTACATTGTATGCTGCAGGAACATCAAAACAGATTGTCAGCTCTTCAGCACATTCCTTGCTGAATATATTAATTACAAATAGGTAAAGTATATTCATTTATTAATTTATTAATTATTTAATTAGCATTACCTGCCTTACAATTGTATTGTCTCGTCATTTTTTTTTTTTTTATTGCTTTTTATTAGACAGGTCAGACATACAACATAGTCCAGCAAAAACATTTGTGATGGTAAGTAGAAATTAACAATAAACGTGTTTCACATATCTGGTTTCTAGTATGTCATCTGCCTGTCCAAAACTTCTCTCTTTTTCCGTTTTTCTGGAAATATAATAGGTGGTATTAGCTTTCAATTAACTTAATACTAATAAAAATAAAAAAAAACTATATGTAATAAAGTCCCATAACTATGGGAAAACATTTTTTATGAACTTGGATTCCTGACCATCTGTTGTCTTGAGCTTGGTTGGTTTCCACTAATATGTTGCGAACTCTGTGTTTAGGTTACTGTATGAGGGTAATGGTGTTGGGTAAGTTAAGACAACTCCTGATATGGTTCCCTTAATAGCTCCTTTGGAGGGAAAAAGTGTCACTCACCCTATTCATCTGCCTCGTCTTGTCTCCCAGGCGGCCCAGCAGGAGGCCCAGCGTTTGTAGTTATGGTCAACCTCAGCGGACAAAATGCTCATGGACCGAACGAACTCAATTTTGTTTAAGACTACTTCAAACAATGGGGTGGGTGATTTCCAATGGGCGGCTACTACTATCCTAACTGCTAAGAAAATTTGGTTGGTTAGGAATTGTTCTGAGTTGGACATCCCTTCTACCGGTAAACCCAGAATGGCCTCTTCTGGTCTCATGGGATAGTTTTGACCCCATAAATTCTCCAGGGTTTTGTAAGTGTCCACCCAGGTATGTCTAATCATAGGGCATTCCCATAGTTTATGGATTAGAGTCCCTTTCTGGTTGCAGCCCCTTTCGCAGGTGTCGCTAATCGTCTGGTTTCCTATGTGCATTCTTACTGGAGTTAAGTACCACCTCATGATAACTTTATAGGCGTTTTCCTTCATAATTACGTTAAGTGATGTGATTTTTGCTTGTTTCCGAATGCTGTTCCATTGGTCTCTGTCTAATTGTATGTTGAGGTCAGTTTCCCATGCTGACTCATAGTGTAATTTAGTGGGCGTTGTCTCGTCATTTTTGACGGGCAGGTCGCAAGTTATTTAATATTTGTGGATGTTTTGAGCAAATGGATTTTTGCATTCCCCACAAGGACAATAATCTAGCATTGGAGCTAAACTGTTGTTTTTTTTTAACAAGGTTTATGATACCAGAATAACTTAAAAGTGAACAATGATTACCCGACTCTGGTGCACATCAGCTCCTGAACTTGGTGCCTGTCCGAGCCATCATTGTCTGTTAGAGCAGCCATTATAGTTGTTATGAGCCTATTATTCTGTCCTGTTTACTAGAACTATCTATTATAGTCTCAAGTGTTATTTCTGATCTTAGCCTCCATTCCATTACTACGGTAAGACAAGAAGTGAGTAACCGTCCCACAACTATTTTAATATTCTTTCTCAAGTATGACACAATTAAGGGGTTAATACCAGTACCTCCTGTAAGTCAGGGGATCCTCAGAATCCACCCTCAATATCAGCTACCCCTATGAGCACAGGTATCCCCCAGAATTCCCCATTAATACCAACCATGGCCTATAACCCATTGTATCTCCAAGGTTTCCCTAACTAAAGTATTACCATGGGGGTCCCTAATATTAATCCTATACAATGATGGTTCATATGGAGCCTCATGGTATACTAAGCTATGACCACGGGGATCCTCATGGACCCCATCGTAGACAAGAGACACACCTCATACCTCACATCCCCTGCTTCTGAACCAGACCAGGCCTAGCTTCTGCTAAGACCTAAGACACAGACACAACTCATACCTCACATACCCTGTTTCTGAACTGGACCAGGCCTAGCTTTTGCTAAGACCTAAGATACAGAAACACTTCCTACCTCACATACCCTGCTTCTGAACTGGACCAGGCCTAGCTCCTGCTAAGATCTAGGACACTGACACACCTCATACCTCACATCCCCTGCTTCTGAACTGGACCAGGCCTAGCTTCTGCTAAGATCTAGGACACTGACACACCTCATACCTCACATCCCTTGCTTCTGAACTGGACCAGGCCTAGCTTCTGCTAAGACCTAAGATACAGACACACCTCATACCTCACATCCCATGCTTCTGAACGGGACCAGGCCTATCTTCTGCTAAGACCTAAGATACAGACACACCTCATACCTCACATCCCCTGCTTCTGAACGGGACCAGGCCTATCTTCTGCTAAGAACTAAGATACAGACACACATCATACCCCACATCCCCTGCTTCTGAACTGGACCAGGACTAGCTTCTGCTAAGACCTAGGAAACAGACACACCTCATACCTCACATCCTGTGCTTCTGAACTGGACAAGGCCCAGCTTCTGCTAAGACCTAGGACACAGACACACCTCATACCTCACATCCCCTGCTTCTGAACTGACCAGGCCTAGATCCTGCTAAGATCCAGGACACAGACATACCTCATACATTACATCCCTTGCTTCTGAACTGGACAAGGCCTAGCTGTTGCTAAGACCTAAGACAAAGACACACCTCATACCTCACATCCCCTGCTTCTGAACTGGACCAGGCCTAGCTTCTGCTAAAACCTAGGAAACAGACACACCTCATACCTCACATCCCATGCTTTTGAACGGGACCAGGCCCAGCTTCTGCTAAGACCTAGGACACAGACACACCTCATACCTCGCATCCCCTGCTTCTGAACGGGACCAGGCCTAGCTTCTGCTAAGACCTAAGACACAGACACAACTCATACCTCACATCCCCTGTTTCTGAACTGGACCAGGCCTAGCTTTTGCTAAGACCTAAGATACAGAAACACTTCCTATTTCACATACCCTGCTTCTGAACTGGACCAGGCCTAGCTCCTGCTAAGATCTAGGACACTGACACACCTCTCACCTCACATCGCCTGCTTCTGAACTGGACCAGGCCTAGCTTCTGCTAAGATCTAGGACACTGACACACCTCATACCTCACATGCCTTGCTTCTGAACTGGACCAGGCCTAGCTTCTGCTAACACCTAAGACACAGACACACCTCATACCTCACATCCCCTGCTTCTGAACTGGACCAGGACTAGCTTCTGCTAAGACCTAAGATACAGAAACACTTCCTACCTCACATCCCCTGCTTCTGAACGGGACCAGGCCTATCTTCTGCTAAGACCTAAGACACAGACACACCTCATACCTCACATCCCCTGCTTCTGAACTGGACCAGGACTAGCTTCTGCTAAGACCTAAGATACAGAAACACTTTCTACCTCACATCCCCTGCTTCTGAACTGGACCAGGACTAGCTTCTGCTAAGACCTAGGAAACAGACACACCTCATACCTCACATCCTGTGCTTCTGAACTGGACAAGGCCCAGCTTCTGCTAAGACCTAGGACACAGACACACCTCATACCTCACATCCCCTGCTTCTGAACTGACCAGGCCTAGATCCTGCTAGGATCCAGGACACAGACATACCTCATACATTACATCCCTTGCTTCTGAACTGGACAAGGCCTAGCTGTTGCTAAGACCTAAGACACAGACACACCTCATACCTCACATCCCCTGCTTCTGAACTGGACCAGGCCTAGCTTCTGCTAAAACCTAGGAAACAGACACACCTCATACCTCACATCCCATGCTTTTGAACTGGACCAGGCCTAGCTTCTGCTAAGACCTAAGACACAGACACAACTCATACCTCACATCCCCTGTTTCTGAACTGGACCAGGCCTAGCTTTTGCAAAGACCTAAGATACAGAAACACTTCCTACCTCACATACCCTGCTTCTGAACTGGACCAGGCCTAGCTCCTGCTAAGATCTAGGACACTGACACACCTCATACCTCACATCCCCTGCTTCTGAACTGGACCAGGCCTAGCTTCTGCTAAGATCTAGGACACTGACACACCTCATACCTCACATGCCTTGCTTCTGAACTGGACCAGGCCTAGCTTCTGCTAAGACCTAAGATACAGACACACCTCATACCTCACATCCCATGCTTCTGAACGGGACCAGGCCTATCTTCTGCTAAGACCTAAGATACAGACACACCTCATACCTCACATCCCCTGCTTCTGAACAGGACCAGGCCTATCTTCTGCTAAGACCTAAGATACAGACACACATCATACCTCACATCCCCTGCTTCTGAGCTGGACCGGGACTAGCTTCTGCTAAGACCTAGGAAACAGACACACCTCATACCTCACATCCTGTGCTTCTGAACTGGACAAGGCCCAGCTTCTGCTAAGACCTAGGACACAGACACACCTCATACCTCACATCCCCTGCTTCTGAACTGACCAGGCCTAGATCCTGCTAAGATCCAGGACACAGACATACCTCATACATTACATCCCTTGCTTCTGAACTGGACCAGGCCCAGCTTCTGCTAAGACCTAGGACACAGACACACCTCATACCTCGCATCCCCTGCTTCTGAACGGGACCAGGCCTAGCTTCTGCTAAGACCTAAGACACAGACACAACTCATACCTCACATACCCTGTTTCTGAACTGGACCAGGCCTAGCTTTTGCTAAGACCTAAGATACAGAAACACTTCCTACCTCACATACCCTGCTTCTGAACTGGACCAGGCCTAGCTCCTGCTAAGATCTAGGACACTGACACACCTCATACCTCACATCGCCTGCTTCTGAACTGGACCAGGCCTAGCTTCTGCTAAGATCTAGGACACTGACACACCTCATACCTCACATGCCTTGCTTCTGAACTGGACCAGGCCTAGCTTCTGCTAAGACCTAAGATACAGACACACCTCATACCTCACATCCCATGCTTCTGAACGGGACCAGGCCTATCTTCTGCTAAGACCTAAGATACAGACACACCTCATACCTCACATCCCCTGCTTCTGAACGGGACCAGGCCTATCTTCTGCTAAGACCTAAGATACAGACACACATCATACCTCACATCCCCTGCTTCTGAACTTGACCAGGACTAGCTTCTGCTAAGACCTAGGAAACAAACACACCTCATACCTCACATCCTGTGCTTCTGAACTGGACAAGGCCCAGCTTCTGCTAAGACCTAGGACACAGACACACCTCATACCTCACATCCCCTGCTTCTGAACTGACCAGGCCTAGATCCTGCTAGGGTCCAGGACACAGACATACCTCATACATTACATCCCTTGCTTCTGAACTGGACCAGGCCTAGCTGTTGCTAAGACCTTAGACACAGACACACCTCATACCTCACATCCCCTGCTTCTGAACTGGACCATGCATAGTTTCTGCTAAAACCTAGGAAACAGACACACCTCATACCTCACATCCCATGCTTTTGAACTGGACCAGGCCCAGCTTCTGCTAAGATCTAGGACACAGACACACCTCATACCTCGCATCCCCTGCTTCTGAACTGGACCAGGCCTAGCTTTTGCTAAGACCTAAGATACAGAAACACTTCCTACCTCACATACCCTGCTTCTGAACTGGACCAGGCCTAGCTCCTGCTAAGATCTAGGACACTGACACACCTCATACCTCACATCCCCTGCTTCTGAACTGGACCAGGCATAGTTTCTGCTAAAACCTAGGAAACAGACACACCTCATACCTCACATCCCATGCTTTTGAACTGGACCAGGCCTAGCTTCTGCTAAGACCTAAGACACAGACACAACTCATACCTCACATCCCCTGTTTCTGAACTGGACCAGGCCTAGCTTTTGCTAAGACCTAAGATACAGAAACACTTCCTACCTCACATACCCTGCTTCTGAACTGGACCAGGCCTAGCTCCTGCTAAGATCTAGGACACTGACACACCTCATACCTCACATCCCCTGCTTCTGAACTGGACCAGGCCTAGCTTCTGCTAAGATCTAGGACACTGACACACCTCATACCTCACATGCCTTGCTTCTGAACCGGACCAGGCCTAGCTTCTGCTAAGACCTAAGATACAGACACACCTCATACCTCACATCCCATGCTTCTGAACGGGACCAGGCCTATCTTCTGCTAAGACCTAAGATACAGACACACCTCATACCTCACATCCCCTGCTTCTGAACGGGACCAGGCCTATCTTCTGCTAAGACCTAAGATACAGACACACATCATACCTCACATCCCCTGCTTCTGAACTGGACCAGGACCAGCTTCTGCTAAGACCTAGGAAACAGACACACCTCATACTTCACATCCTGTGCTTCTGAACTGGACAAGGCCCAGCTTCTGCTAAGACCTAGGACACAGACACACCTCATACCTCACATCCCCTGCTTCTGAACTGATCAGGCCTAGATCCTGCTAGGATCCAGGACACAGACACACCTCATACCTCACATCCCCTGCTTCTGAACTGGACCAGGCCTAGTTTCTGCTAAAACCTAGGAAACAGACACACCTCATACCTCACATCCCATGCTTTTGAACTGGACCAGGCCCAGCTTCTGCTAAGACCTAGGACACAGACATACCTCATACCTCGCATCCCCTGCTTCTGAACGGGACCAGGCCTAGCTTCTGCGAAGAGCTAAGATACAGACACACCTCATACCTCACATCCCATGCTTCTGAACTGGACCAGGCCCAGCTTCTGCTAAGACCTAGGTCACAGACACACCTCATACCTCACATCCCCTGCTTCTGAACGGTACCAGGCCTTGCTTCTGCTAAGACCTAAGATACAGACACACCTCATACCTCACATCGCCCTTTTCTGTACTGGACCAGGACTAGCTTCTGCTAATACCTAATATTCAGAAACACCTCATATCTCACATCCCCTGTTTCTGAATGGGACCAGGCCTAGCTCCTGCTAAGAGCTAAGATACAGAAACACCTCATACCTCACATCCCCTGCTTCTGAACTGGACCAGGCCTAGCTTCTGCTAAGACCTAAGATACAGACACACCTCATACCTTACATACCTTGTTTCTGAACAGGACCAGGCCTTGCTTCTGCTAAGACCTAAGATACAGAAACACCTCATACCTCACACCCCCTGCTTCTGAACTAGACCAGGCCTAGCTTCTGCTAAGACCTAAGATACAGACACACCTCATACCTCACATCACCTGCTTCTGAACTGGACCAGGCCTAGCTTCTGCTAAGACCTAAGATACAAAAACACCTCATACCTCACCTCGCCTGCTTCTAAACTGGACCAGGACTAGCTTCTGCTAAGACCTAGGTCACAGACACACCTCATACCTCAAACCCCCTGTTTCTGTACTCGACTAGGCCTAGCTCCTGCTAAGACCTAATATACAGAAACACCTCATACCTCACATCACCTGCTTCTAAACTGGACCAGGACTAGCTTCCGCTAAGACCTAGGTCACAGACACACCACATAACTCACATCCCCTGCTTCTGAATGGAACCAGGCCTAGCTTCTGGTAAGACCTAATATTCAGAAACACCTCATACCTCACATCCTCTGCTTCTGAACCAGACCAGGCCTAACTTTTGCTAACACCTAAGACACAGACACACCTCATACCTCACATCCCCTGCTTATATACTGGACCAGGCCTAGCTTCTGCTAAAAGCTAAGATACAGAAACACTTCCTACCTCACATCCCCTGCTTCTGAACCTGACCAGGCCTAGCTTCTGCTAAGACCTAAGATACAGACACACCTAATACCTCACATACCCTGTTTCTGAACAGGACCAGGCTTACCTTCTGCTAAGACCTAAGATACAGAAACACTTCCTACCTCACATCCCCTGCTTCTGAACTGGACCAGGCCTAGCTTCTGCTAAGACTTAAGATACAGACACACCTCATACCTCACATACCCTGTTTCTGAACTAGACCAGGCCTAGCTTCTGCTAAGACCTATGATACAGACACACCTCATACCTCACTTTCCCTGCTTTTGAACTGGACCAAGCCTAGCTTCTGCTAAGACCTAGGTCACAGACACACTTTCTACCTCATATCCCCTGCTTCTGAACGGGACCAGGCCTAGCTCCTGCTAAGAGCTAAGATACAGACACACCTCATACCTCACTTCCCCTGCTTCTGAACTGCATCAGGCCTAGCTTTTTCTAAGACCTAGGACACAGACACATTTCATACCTCACATAACCTGTTTCTGAACTGGACCAGGCTTTGCTTCTGCTAAGATCTAGGTCACAGACACACGTCTTACCTCATAGCCCACTGGACCCACTTTAAATTTCATGTCCTTATTTTATATGAAGTCATTCTATCAAAAGTGCAATATTTTATGAATATAGTATTTCCACTTTTCCATACAACACCATTTTTTCTAAATTCCCTCATCAGAATATTATTCTATTTCACGGATCAGGTGTGGGAAGTCCTTCTCTCAATATATAGTCTTTGGCATTTGATTATTGGAAAACTCTCAGAGGTCATTGTGCGAATCTGATAGGCCAAAGATGTAACCAGTAATTGCTTGTAGTGGTTTCAAGCAACATTTTTCATTCTGTGATTACAAACTCAATTACAAATGTGCCCAAAAAATGAAATCCATTTACTAAATGTAGAGGAGATGGAAATCGTCCAAAAACTGCTGTGGAATATTAAAGTGAAGCGTTGATGGTTGGAAACATGAAGCAGTTTCCTTATTAATAACCTTATTATACTGACAGCAGAAAACTGATTAGAGAAATGTCAATTCTCCGGGCGGAGTGGAGGAAACATTGGGTTGGCACACTAACAAGACAAAAAAATGGTGTCATACTCAGGAACATGGGTCATCTGAACAAAGGAACATGGGTCATCTGAACAAAGGAACAGGGGGTACTCTGAACGCAGGAACATGCGGTGCTCTGAACACTGGAACATGGATCATATGAACAAAGGAACATGGGGTACTCTGAACACAGGAACATGGGTTCCTCTGAACACAGGAACAGGGGTCCTCTGAACACTGGAACATGGGTCATCTGAACAAAGGTACATGGGGTCCTCTAAACACTGGAACATGGGTCATCTGAACAAAGATACATGGGGCCCTCTGCACACTGGAACATGGGTCATCTTAACAAAGGAACAGGGGGTACTTTGAACGCAGGAACGTGGGGTCCTCTGAACAAAGGAACAGGGGAAACTCTGAATGCAGGAACATGGGGTCCTCTGAACAAAGGAACATGGGTCATCTGAACAAAGGAACAGGGGAAAATCTGAATGCAGGAACATAGGGTCCTCTGAACACTGGAACATGGATCATCTGAACAAAGGAACATAGGGTCCTCTGAACGCAGGAAAATAGGGTCCTCTGGACACAGGAACATGGGGTCCTCTTAACTTAGGAACATGGGGTCATCTGAACATAGGAAAAGGGGGTCCCCTGGACACAGGAACATGGCATCATCTGAACACAGGAACAGGGGGTACTCTGAACGCTGGAACAGTGGGCCCTCTGAACACAGGAAAATGGGGTCCTCTGGACACAGAAACATGGGGTCCTCTGAACACAGGAACATGGGGTCATCTGAACAAAGGTACATGGGGTCCTCTGAACACAGGAACATGGGTCATCTGAACAAAGGAACAGGGGTACTCTGAACGCAGGAACATGCAGTGTTCTGATCACTGGAACATGTATCATCTGAACAAAGGAACATGGGGTCCTCTGAACACAGGAACATGGGGTCATCTGAACAAAGGTACATGGGGTCCTCTAAACACTGGAACATGGGTCATCTGAACAAAGGTACATGGGGTCCTCTGAACACAGGAACATGGGTCATCTGAACAAAGGAATAGGGGATACTCTGGACACAGGAACATGGCATCATCTGAACACAGGAACAGGGGGTACTCTGAACACAGGAACAGGGGGTACTCTGAACACAGGGACAGGGGTACTCTAAACACTGGAACATGGGTCATCTGAACAAAGGTACATGGGGTCCTCTGATCACAGGAACATGGGTCATCTGAAAAAGGAACAGGGGATACTCTGGACACAGGAACATGGCATCATCTGAACACAGGAACAGGGGGTCCTCTGAACACAGGAAAATGGGTCATCTGAACAAAGGAACAGGGGGTACTCTGAACTTAGGAACAGGGGGTACTCTGAACACAGGAACAGGGGGCCCTCTGAACACAGGAAAATGGGTCATCTGAACAAAGGAACAGTGGGTACTCTGAACACAGGAACAGGGGGCCCTCTGAACAAAGGAACATGGGTCATCTGAACAAAGGTACATGGGGTCCTCTGAAAACAGGAACATGGGTCATCTGAAAAAGGAACAGGGGATACTCTGGACACAGGAACATGGCATCATCTGAACACAGGAACAGGGGGTCCTCTGAACACAGGAAAATGGGTCATCTGAACAAAGGAACAGGGGGTACTCTGAACACAGGAACAGGGGGTACTCTGAACACAGGAACAGGGGGCCCTCTGAACACAGGAAAATGGGTCATCTGAACAAAGGAACAGTGGGTACTCTGAACACAGGAACAGGGGGCCCTCTGAACAAAGGAACATGGGTCATCTGAACAAAGGAACAGGGGGTACTCTGAACGCAGGAACATGCGGTGCTCTGAACACTGGAACATGTATCATCTGAACAAAGGAACAGGGGGCACTCTGAATGCAGGAACATGGGGTCCTCTGAACATAGGAACATGGGGTCATCTGAACAAAGGTACATGGGGTCCTTTGAACACAGGAACATGGGTCATCTGAACACAGGAACAGGGGGTACACTGAACACAGGAACAGGGAGTACTCTGAACACAGGAACAGGGGGCCCTATGAACACAGGAAAATGGGTTCCTCTGGACACAGAAACATGGGGTCATCTGAACACAGGAACATGGGTTATCTGAACAAAGGAACAGGGGGTACTCTGAATGCCGGAACATGGGGTCCTCTGAACACAGGAACATGGGGTCCTCTAAACACTGGAACATGGGTCATCTGAACAAAGGAACAGGGGGTACTCTGGACACAGGAACATGGCATCATCTGAACACAGGAACAGGGGGTACTCTGAACACAGGAAAATTGGGTCCTCTGGACACAGAAACATGGGGTCATCTGAACTCAGGAACAGGGGTCATCTGAACACAGGAACATGGGGTCCTCTGAATGCAGGAACATGGGGTCCTCTGAACACAGGAACATGGGGTCCTCTGAACACAGGAACATGGGGTCCTCTGAACACTGGAACATGGATCATCTGAACAAAGGAATAGGGGATATTCTGAACACAGGAACATGGGGTCCTCTGGACACAGGAACATGGGGTCCTCTGAACTTAGGAACATGGGGTCCTCTGAACACTGGAACATGGGTCATCTGAACAAAGGAATAGGGGATATTCTGAACACAGGAACATGGGGTCCTCTGGACACAGGAAAATGGGGTCCTCTGAACTTAGGAACATGGGGTCTTCTGAACTTAGGAACATGGGGTCATCTGAACACAGGAACATGGCATCATCTGAACACAGGAACAGGTGTTCCTCTAAAGAGCAAATATACAGAATCCAACACAACAAATCCTTGCAGCCATTGACGTAAAATGTTAAGTCCACTTTATTGCAGCCATGCAGAAAAAAGGCTGAGCAACGTCAGGCACGCGGGACTTAGAAATTACACAACGGCAAAGACAGTAACACTTACACCAACGACGCCAGGCACGCGGGACTTAGAAAATAAAACCAACGGCAGTAAGCATGCGCAATGCAAAAATTCAGAGGAGAAAGACACAGGGAAGGGACAGGGGGAAGATACTGGAAAGAGATGCCCAGCATTCCCAAGCACAAAACTGGCAGATTCATGAAACCTGCAATAACGGAACGTACAGTAGGCGGGAGGAAAGGGTCGCAATAAGCGCTGGAGGCGCTCATAGTGGGGCCACGATGAGCACCGCGAGTGGGAGAGGCTTGCAATGAGAGCCCCGCGATAAGCGCCAAAGGCACTCAGTGTGGGGCTCGCGATGAGCGCCGAAGATGCTCAGAGGAGCCAGCCTTACAGTTTTAATCCCGTAATTTTTGACAGGCAATTTCCTAGTTAATAATAATCATCATCATTTAGATGTGTGTACTGTTTACATAAGGGAGTTTGTTTATAGGGCTGCCATTATAATGGTTGATGATATCACTACCGTGTGATAGCTTGAAGATTTAGACCCATCCTCCCAGGACCCTTTATAAGCATGTAATAGGGACTTGTGTGACCGAAAAGCCGCTACTTGTTTATACATAATAGAATAAAATGGACTTTGCCTATTATTTCAATGGAGTGACTGCAATGATTTGTTGTGGTGGATAAATATGATTCCTTTCATGACTAACTGAGGAAAACATTGAAGTGAGCTTCTGAAGCACTATGGCTCCATCATCAGATATAGGTTCAACACCATCCCCCATACACAAGCACTGGGACTTGAATACGAAATGGGGCTGTGTGCTTGATACTCAGCTGGACAAAACTTAAACTATTCAGGATAAGACCCTAGAGGGTGGGGTCCATTACATCTAATAGCATGCACATAATCTACTACAGGGTAATATTATAGTATAATTTAATGTAGTAACAGTGTAGTAACTGACTCTCCTTTTTGTATATAACATTACAACATGTCCTTTCCTTTAGCCCATGAGTTTATCCAGCACACAGAGACGTAACACATCCCTGCCCAAGACTACACCGGCCTGTCAGAGTCTCAGCAAGCTGACATCCAGAACTCCAATTAAATCAAATGCAGCCCCAATTAGTTCATTGCTCAGTAAATGTGAAACATGATGGACAGGTTCACACCCTTACTGAATCCCCTCTGCACTGACTTTCTCTATAAACCAGTGATGGGTCTGTACACTTCATCACAGGAAGATTAGAAACCTAAAAACAATGGAATGGGAGACATGTCGAATAAACCTTTTTAGATCTCTTCTGATCCTTTTAATATGTGGACTATTTGTTAATAATTGTTAATTGATCCAGAGGAAGGCAAATAGAAACTTTGCCAAAAAAAAAGCAAAATTCCTTCATGACCCCAGAGACTGGCGATCAAATTTCTCCCTGGATCAATATTTATCTAGGATAATCTTGAATGACCTCTTTATTTAAACTAATTTCTAACCCATTTTTAAAGTTATCTATCAAATTTGCTGTCACCATCTCCTTTGGTAGAGAATTCCACGGTTAAACCACCAACTGTGAAGAACCCTTTTCTTTCTTTAAGGTGAAATCTTTTTTCCTCTAACCTCAAGGGATGTCCCCTTGTCAGTTGAAAATTTCTTGGTACAAAAAGTTCCCTTGACAAAGCCTTATATTGACCCTGGATGTATTTATATAACATAATCATATCCCCTCGTAGATTTTTCCTAGGGAAAATAAGTTTAATTTGGTTAGTCTTTCTTCATAACTTAGCCCCTCCATTCCCCTTATTAGTTTTGTTGCCCTCCTCTGTACTTTTTCCAGCTCTAAAATGTCCTTTTTATGAAGTGGTGCCCAAAATTGTACTCCATATTCCAAATGAGGGCGTACTAGAGATTTGTATAGTTGGAGAATTATATTTGCTTCCCTTGCTTCTATACCCTTCTTAATATATGCTAATATTTTACTTGCCTTTGCAGCTGGTGCTTGGCTTTGTGCACTGTTACCTAGGTGGTTGTCCACTAGTCTCCCAAATCCCTTTCAATATCTAATACCCCTAGATTTGCTCCATTACGATTATAGATGGCATGGATATTTTTCCTTCCCAGATGCATAACTTTACATTTATTTGTATTAAATCTCATCTGCCATTTAGCCGCCCATTTCTCTAATTTATATAAATCCCTTTGGAGGGAAAGTACATAATTATCTGATTTAATTACCTTGCATGACTTAGTGTCATCAGCAAAAATGGAGACACTACTTTCGAGTCCCACTTCTCGTCATTAATAAATATGTTAAAATGGAGAAGATCTAATACAGAACCCTGAGGAACCCCACTTACCACATTAGTCCACTCAGAGTATGTTCCATTTACCACAACCCTTTGCTTTCTGTCTTTTAGCCAGCTCTCAATCCATGGGCAGATATTTACTGCAATTACTGTATCTCTTAGTTTGCTCAAAAGTCTCCCATGTGGCACTGTATCAAAAGCCTTTGCAAAATCCAAAAAGACTACATCCACTGAGTTGTGTATCCAGATATGATCTCAATTCTGTTCAGTTGAATTACCACCACTTTGCACAGTAACCTGATAACAAAACTCAATAGAAGAGTTATCCCTTCCCCACAGTCACAGACAGGCTAGCACTCCACGATGGAATCCACCATGACACAAAAAATGTTTTATGCTCCTGACTTACATAACCATCTAAAATTGTTGGATTAGTACAAGAATGTGAAGATTTCGTTAAACTGCAGTGATACATTAACGGAAATTAATTCTACAAACAATATTATATCTGATCATAGTTATATCCCTGAAGAACATACAGAAGAACTTCCAGCCATGTTGGATATTGGCACAGTCTATACAAATCTACAGATCACACAACAGTTGGCCATGAACTATCTATAACTGTCTGGAAGTATCCCATTAGTGTGTGCGGAGGGAACCTTATTACATATATTTATACTAAAAATAATTTCCAAGATGCTCAGAGCACAAGGCTTAGATTGGAGAGTTAAGAGGGTTTTGGTACAAAGAAGAAAGGAAATTAGGAAGAGCTGTATCATTAATGAGGACAGGCATCCATCTGTCTGGCAGTAACCGCTCAGAGGAGCCTCAGGCCCGGCGTCCAGGGACTTTCTAGTTAAATTGACCTTGATGTTGGATGAGGAAGAAATCTACATTTTTGCTCTTGTTCTGTTAAATCTTCAAATGCAGAAACAAGAGCGAGAGCAGAAAAAGCTTTTAATATTCAAAGGGCATCTTACAACTTGAATACTAAAAAGGGATTTCCATTAAGTATTTTATCTTCTTTTGTAAACCCATTTCACTCGTAGGGGGACGCAGTGCTTTACTTTACTGACAGCAAAGGGATTAAAGAGTGATCTTGGCTAAGATAAATTTACTCAACTGAGTGTGATCTTCGATCTGTCCAACTGATATACAGTACAACCTAAAAACTCAATTTTAGACAATTTTTTGTATTTTTTGGCATTTTTTTTTTTAATCGTAAACATTTTCCTGTAATTATTTTGCTAAAATTCGTCTCAAAATCGAGGATCTTGCAACCAAAAACTGAAACTTTCTAGAGGTGTAGCTCTGGTATGATTGGAGAGAGTTTATGATCTCAAGCGCTATGCTGGCCAGCAGGATCAGATGTGGTTAATTAGCTTAACTATTTTGTAATTTGCATTATACATAATTATGGAGAAGGCAGTGCAGAACAAATGGAAAATATCATCCATGCATTCACAATACGCATTGGACTGAAGTTAAGTCAACCAACATGGAAGTGATCCAACACTACGGCTCAGTGGTGTAGCTAGTGAATGGTGGGTGCTGGGAGGATGGGTTTAATGCCCTCTTCTCATGCCAGCTCATTTGCCCCTGGGAGTCCTCCACCCTGGCCCCTCTGAGGGGGGCTCCCAGGGGTAAATTAAAACATGAAATTAAATATATAAAAAATTGGTCAGCACTGGGGCCCCTCCAGATACATTGCACCAGTTGCAGTGGTGATAGCTCTGCCCCGGCTACAGCTACGTTATGGGATGCAGACTCCTTGCTTCAGGAAATGTAACCATAGCTCTACAGAAATGTAAATGCCCCTCTCGCACACACAACTTCCACAAATATATCATGGATTCCTCCAGTGCCAAGCAGAAGCATTAACATTTTTTTAATTAAAAACTATCTGTTAGACTTTTTCTGCTTAATTATGCTCTTATACAGAGGTCGTTTAATTGATCTGCTCATATCATCCCCCTCTCGTCTAAATTTCTACCTTCTTCTCTTTTGCTGAAATCCCTCCACTGGCTCTGAATAAAGTCACAAATACCCTGTAATCCTCTCTTTCTCTGGATCACTCCTCAGCTTTTCCTTATATTTGTCTTTTCATCCCCAGCTCATCATCTTTGCTCTGCTCAGGATGTCTAATCCCTGCTCCGTTTCGTTCTAGAGCTTCTTCTTGGCCAAAACCTTTCTTGCCTCTGGAACACACTGCAGACAATATCGGAGAAATCCCCAACTTCAACACTTTCAAGGTACATCTTAAAAATCCAATCTTTATTATTATTTTGAGACAACTCTCTCAGTGCATGTACTTGGTTAGTATCCACCTTGCCACCTTGTTGTTTTTTATATGCTCAGTCATGTCTGGATCTCCATGACCATATGGACCACAGCTGCCAAGGGATTTCTATCAGCTACTGCCCCACTGAGCTTCCTCAAGCTCATGTATCCATCTCTGCATCTGCTGTCCCCTTTACCCTGTTCCTTCAATCTTTCCCAGCATCAGAGTCTTCTATAGGAATCCTGTCTTCTCATGATTTGGACAAATTAATTGAGCTTTAGCCTTGTGATCAAACCTTCCAGTGAACAGATTGGCTTAATTTCCTGTACACTGATGACTGACTTTTAAAGTCTCAATGAGATAATGATAGAGATATCTATATAGACAGTCGATGCTGCTCTTCTGAGCCATGAGCGCAAATACCTTCAAAAATATATGTTTTCAGCAATTCTTACAGATCTGGTTTGAAGCGTAGAGTAGAGGGATGAGCATCTGGTGAGAGATGTCCCTGCAATCTGTGACAAGCATCCCAGGACAGACAGTGAGATGAGGCCCCGATGAGAGCTCGTCCCCCACTCAGCAAAGTGCTCTGCACGGAATGGCCAAATGAAGGGAATTAATAAATGACAAGCTCCCTCTAAGTGATCCGAGACGCTTTCAGCCGCCTCTGATAGTGTATAAATAAAATAAATTGTCTGCGCCATGAAAACCTCCCAGGGCCTTGTGGGAAATGTTTATCATACACGCAGATTCTGAGACTTAATGTTCTGACAAGTCGCATGTGAGTAGGAACTAACTGCTGACTGAACAATTTAACCCTTTCCATAGCTCTAGAGGGGACCCGCTGGACTGGCCAATGAATGGATCCCCCAGATTTCAGTGAAAACATTTTTGGACCCTCTTCGGAAACGTATATATACAAGGTAGGTGCTTCTACAAATCCACCAGAAGCCAAAAGTATATGTAAGTGGCCTGTTCGCCCTTCTGTAAAAACAGCTATTTGGCCCTCTCCCCTAATAAATTAAGAGTGCCCATTACCACAAACTACTGCAAGTAGAAGAGGCCACTACCCTGTGCTTTGCACCTATTGCACCAGCTTTAGCTCGACCACTGGGTAGGGATGTAATAATACTATGTTTACATTTCTGTAGAGCTCACAATTCAAATCTGATTAAGTGACGCAACAAACACAATATAGATTCTTATAGACATGAACAGAGTCTTCAAAATTCATAAAGTGACTCATAGAATGTATAAGGTACCAACAAAAGTACTTAACATTAAAGAATCAGTCAAATCGTTATTTTACAGGATTTGGACAAGAAGGGTTATATTTACATATTTAGAGGGATTGTCCAACAGTTAGGAAAATATGGCAGAAAATAGAAGTAATTAATGATATGTACTATAGACACATACTATTTTCACTACGTTTAATAGGAATGACCCCTATAGAATTCAAATTTGCAAGCAGAAGACTATTAGCAGCAATATGTAATGTAAAGTTATCCTAAAGAAAAAGGCACCACAGGACTTTGTGGCTTCCAGGCAAACAATGAAAGTTGTGTGAGAAGGCTGAGATAAACACAGGACATCTGGCAAGTTACATTTATTTTAAATCTATTTTTTAAGGATCATTTTAATGATGACTGTCACAACCTGCTTCTTCTTCTGTAGTTCTTGTTACCTCTGGCACAAAAGATGACTTCAGGATTGAGACAATGCCCAAAAATATGTAAAGAGGATATGCAGGCCTGATACTAGGGGTTTCAGAACAGTACACTCCCCACTCAGGATACAGGCACACAGTAAATAGCCCCACACATTATTTAGTTGAAAACTATAACTGACTTTTATTAATTCAAATCACACACATTTATACCCTGGTTATGAGCAACCAATGCCAACAATGTGCATTCTTGATTAGCCAAAGACATGCATATGTGTGAGATGGAACATTTAGTAATCTCCAATCAGGCCAAGGTGCATTCTCGGTTGCCTTTGGAACACATGCACACATGTCCAAGAGAACAAAAATTGCTTCTTCTTACAACATGTGGATTCCATCCAACTAAAGACCTGGAGAACCATTTCAGACAAACACTGTCTGTCTAGTGGACACCAACAATGATACTGATATACTCCAATGTGTTTCCTCCACTCTGATGAGATTCTTGAAATGTAATCAAGTGGTCATAGCACCGAATGTCAAATAATCCCACTAGCTTGGCTCTGAAGGTATGGATACAAATGGTCGGCTCCTAGACAGAGCTCTTATGGCTAATACCTCAATTTAAATATAAAGCTAACATCGTGCACATACACAATAGATGTGGATCCTTCAAACATTAAGGTGCAAAGTTGATGCTTTTCCTTGTCTAGTAAGTATAGCTGACCAGATGCACCATATTTGTATTAAGTAAAGACATTGCAAGGGTAGATGTAGAGTACATACAGAGAATATAAGCAGGTTCATATATGATACATAATTTTTGTGTAGTATATTATCTATCTAACATGGCTTCTATATATGTATCTGGATCCTGTATGTCATGGTATCCCACTTCTCTGATGCCATAGTCTTGTCCTGTGAGCCCTTACCAAGGTTTTTTTATTTTAATATTTAAACATCCTCTGAAAATTAGAGGAACATAAGAAAAGGGGTCTGTAGGGTGGGGGGATTAATCAAGTTGATCTCTTGCCTCAAAGGCTAAGTTGGAATTTATAATTTAATATTTGGTTCCCACCTCTGTCCGTGGGTCCAGGCTCATTGCCTGGCCACCGAGCCCACCCAGTTCTCTTTCAAGGTGGGTAGATTTTATATATGTTGTGTATCTTAATGTCAAGTCAAGGAGATTCTGTGAGGTGAGTCCAAACACGGTCTCCATATATTAATTAATTTTGTAAATGTTTCTTCTAGGATGTTGGTAAGTCTTTCATTGCTCAGAATGTTCATTGATAAGTTTGGTTTATTTTTGACAGCTTGGAGACTAAGAGTAATTGACCACTTTTTGATCCAATCCCTTCTGTTGGAGCAATAGAGTACTGCACTGTATCCCAATGGACACAACATTACCTTTCTGATTTTCTGACTTTCTTATTTGTAATGCTAATTTATATCTGCATTGATATATAAGTGAGTGTGTGAGAGAGACAGAGGAGGGAAAGAGAGAGAGAGGAGAGAGGGAGAAAGAGAAGATAGAGAAAGAGAGGGGGCAGAAAGAGAGGAGAGAGAGAGAGAGGAGGGAGGGAGAGAGAGAGATAGAGAGAGGGAGAGATAGGAGAGAGAGAAAGAGAGCGGGGAGAGAGAGGGGTGGAGAGAGAGAGAGAGGAGAGAGAGAGAGAGAGAGAGAGAGGAGTGAGAGATAGGAGGGAGAGAGAAAGAGAGGGAAAGAGAGAGGAGGGAGGGAGAGAGAGAGGGGAGAGAGAGAGAGAGGAGAGGAGAGAGAGAGGAGAGAGAAAGAGAGGGGGAGAGAGGAGAGAGAAAGAGGGATATAGAGAGAGGGGATAGAGAGGGAGAGAGAGATAAAGGAGAGATAGAGAGGTGAGAGAGAGAGGAGAGAGAGAGATAGAGAGAGATAAGAGAGAGGAGAGAGGGAGAAAGAGAAGAGAGAGAAAGAGAGGGGGCAGAAAGAGAGGAGCGAGGAGGGAGGGAGAGAGAGAGATAGAGAGAGGAGATAGGGAGAGAGAGGAGAGAGAGAAAGAGAGCGGGGAGAGAGAGAGGGGGGGTGGAGGGAGAGAGAGAGAGAGATAGGGGAGAGAGAGGAGAGAGAGAGAGAGTAGTGAGAGATAGGAGGGAGGGAGAGAGAGAGGAGAGAGAAAGAGAGGGGGAGAGAGAGGAGGAAGGGAGAGAGGGAGAGAGAGAGAGAGAGAGAGAGAGGAGAGGAAAGAGAAAGAGAGGGGGAGAGAGGAGAGAGAAAGAGGGATACAGAGAGAGAGGTGTGAGAGGGAGAGAGAGATAGAGGAGAGATAGAGAGGGGAGAGAGAGGAGAGAGAGAGGGATAGAGAAAGATAAGAGAGAGGGAGAGGGAGAGAGATGAGAGGGAGAGAGAGGAGAGACAGAGATATGAGAGAGAGGAGAGAGAGGAGAGAGGGAGAGAGAGGAGACAGAAAAAGAGAGGGGGGAAAAAGAGAGGAGAGAGAGAGCTGAGGGAGGGAGAGAGAGAATAGAGAGAAAGAGAGGGGGAGAGAGAGAGAGGAGATAGAGAAAGAGAGAGGAGAGAGGGAGAGAGAGGAGAGAGAGAAAGAGAGTGGGGAGAGAGAGGGGGGGTGGAGGGAGAGAGAGAGAGAGAGAGAAGAGAGAGAGGGGAGTGAGAGATAGGAGGGAGGGAGAGAGAGAGGAGCGAGAAAGAGAGGGGGAGAGAGAGGAGGAAGGGAGAGAGAGAGGGGGAGAGAAAGAGAGAGAGGAGAAGAGAGAGAGAGGAGAGAGAAAGAAAGGGGGAGAGAGGAGAGAGAAAAAGGGATATAGAGAGAGGGGAGAGAGAGGGCGAGAGATAGAGGAGAGATAGAAAGGGGAGAGAGAGGAGAGAGAGAGGGATAGAGAGAGATAAGAGAGAGGGAGAGGGAGAGAGATGAGAGAGAGGGAGAGGGAGAGAGAGGAGAGAGAGAGAGATGAGAGAGAGGAGAGAGAGGAGAGAGGGAGAGAGAGGAGAGAGACAAAGAGAGGGGAAAAAGAGAGGAGAGAGAGAGAACTAAGGGAGGGAGGGAGAGAGGAGAGAGAGAAAGAGAGGGGGAGAGAGAGGAGAGAAAGAGAAGAGAGAGAAAGAGAGGGGGCAGAAAGAGAGGAGAGAGGAGGGAGGGAGAGAGAGAGATAGAGAGAGGAGAGAGGGAGAGAGAGGAGAGAGAGAAAGAGAGGGGGAGAGAGAGAGGAGAGAGAGAGGGATAGAGATATATAAGAGAGAGGGAGAGGGAGAGAGATGAGAGAGGGAGAGGCAGAGAGAGGAGAGAGAGATGAGAGAGAGGAGAGATAGAGAGTTAGAGACATAGAGAGAGAGAGACAGAGAGAGAGACAGAGCGAGCATTTTCATAATTTTTACACAATATCTCAATATAAATGACTTATCAGTGGGAACTTAAGCAGTGCAAAGAAAAAAATATCTGGTCTTTAAAGTGTCTTTAAACAACTTGTTAGTTGAGTTTTGTTATGGGATGAGTACCAACCAATCAGGACGTGACTATATGAAATCTCTCTGATAGTTTATGATTGGCCAGGTGAACTATTTTAAAAAGTTTCGACCAGTACATAAAAAATAACTTCACATTGTTTTACACAAATGAACTTTGGGTGTGTTTGGGTTATTTACTGGTGATATCTAAAGATGATTTGAATAAAATGACCCCAAATACCCAATAAACTCATAGCTTTTATTGTGTTGTCAGCTCATGGAACAAGAATTAGTCATTTTAGTTTTAAAAAACAATGGTCATAAAACGGATTTGTCATCCAGTAAATGTTAGTTCTATAAAAAAGAAACTGTTGATTAGTTTTCCCCAGTTACCATAAATAATAATTTGTTCCATTGGCATATTTAGGTTTTTATATCGACCGAGCTCATTCAAGTGTTGAGCCAAGACAAGATGATAACAGAAGCTAATCCCAACACTGTTTCTTAAACAGCCAAAAATATCCCTATAGGTATCGTGCCGGAGCTCCTATGGCCATGACCATTTAATGGTGACCATTAGAGTGCACCATTAAATGCACAATCTCTTCTTTCTTTGACCTTTGATGTATAGCTTCTATTCAGAAACAGACTCTTCCAATATTATGGATTTCTCTAAAAAAACGTATATATTCATGACACACACAGCAACTAATATTGTTACTTTATTACATGGCCAAAGGAAGTCCTACTAGGCCCCCTATTCCGAGTCTCTCAATTTCTGTTAAACCAGATTGTTTTAGCCTCCAGAATCGTCTTTGCCAAAAACTGGAAGACAACTACCCCTGCTTTTGAAGAAGTTTTGAGGAAAATTAAAGATATTTATTATTTGATTATGATAATAGCAGAGCTTGATGTAAATGATAAAAGACGGGCATCCTGTTGCTTGGACCTTGCCGATTGGCCGGCAGTAAGAGCCGCGGAGACACTCTACGTTGATCTTAGATGGCGGAGAATAACCTTGAGGCCCCTTTATTTATTTTATTTGTATTTATTGATTTTACAGAAAACACTATTCCTTCCTGATTAATTTAAAACAAAAATCTAGAAAAAATTATTTTAACCAGTTTGTTATATACTTCAAAAACATGTGCAGCTTTTCTTGAACTACAGTGGTTGTTTAATTATTATAACAGTGGGAAGATGTCAGACAAATGGAGAATATACGAAGGATAAGAAGCCATGGCTAAACAAACACACAGCACTGATCGGGTGCAGAAACTTTTCTTCCAGATCCCACATCAGAGAACACTTTAGCACCAAAGGTCACCCAGTCCCCGGCTGCGGAGATATATTAATAGCTCTGACATTATAGGAAATAACCCATTCTCATGGCAGGACCGAGGTAAGAGGAACATTTAACTGCCTTGGTAACCGGCTGATGTGCAGAGCGTGTGCCGTGCTAATGCACTGATGGAGGGTCACCATGAGATGGCTCGGTCTGTACAAGGGACTAAAGAGTCTCCGTCTGGACAGTGATAACGATGGCGTCACGCGTCTCGCTGTAGCTGTTAGTTCCTCTGATCTATAATACATTTCACACAGGCAATTTATAACATTTTTGAAATGACCAAATAAATTCATATCAGATCATGCTGTAGAAATGACAACTTGACTTATACATAAGGGTATCGTGATCGATAAAGGTTGTCATGAATGGGCTTGTGTATGTGAATAAATCTGTGAGTTATACCAGGTCATGCCAGAGAGGTCAGACAAATGGTGGCCCACTGGAGAAGGAACTGGTAACCTACTCCAGTATCTTTACCAAGAAAACCATATGGATAAGCACAACCACATATATAACAATACAACCAGATGTTTCCAGCCATAGGGTCACGAAGAGTCACAAACAACTGAACAACTACTAACTAGCACCATCCCTAATCTCAAATGTTAGATCAACTTTTACAGTTGGTAGATCAGAGTAATGACAGATGCTTTTAACAGTAAAAACCGCCATATTGTTTTGCTGGACATGCACCTGCAAATCTCTCTTCACTTTGAGAGTTAATTAATGACCTGAGATAAGAGATCCCGATGGATAGGAGGATCGTGTAAATGAGTCAAAAACAGCTCAGTTATCTAACACAAATTAGCTTTTTTTTTCCAAAGAGGAAAGAAACAAAACATTTAAATTCTACCATAACTGCAACAATAACTGTGATGTCTCATATTTACAGTATGCTCATATGAAAACCATTACTTGATATTGGCCAATATGTTTTTGGAAAGTTTCAAATAAAAAACACAGCTTTTTATTTTTAATTACTGTTTTTAGCTTTGATTTAAAAGTTGAAGACATTTGCTTTATTCCTAACCTGATTAGGGAGACACATTGGATTCAGATAATGTCGCTGTGAATAATCACTCAGCTATAGGACTGAATAGAAGAGAAAGTCCAGTACAATGATTCAGGGCCATTAGCTCATGAAACATCAGGGTCTGCTAAATTGAGTATTTTCTCTATTATAAAGTTTTAATGTTATTTGTTTGTTTCATTCCTTACAAACTTGTGACATTTTACCAAACCTCAGTGGTACAGTATATAACTTTAGCCTCATGATCAAACCTTCTAGTGAACAGTTCAGCTTTATTTCCTATAGTGTTGATTTATTGGATCTTCTTGCAGCCCATAGTTTCCTCCACAATTCTCTGGCTCTCAGACATCTTTATGGTCCAGCTCTCATCCATATGTGACTACTGGGAATACCATAGTTCTAACTATGCGGACATTTGTTTATATTGTAATATATGTTTACTAGCTTGTCCAGACTTGCCATAGCTTTCCTCCACAGAAGCAAACCTCTTTTAATACCATGCCTACAGTCACCGTCAGCAGAGATCTTGAAACCCAAGAAAATACAATCTGCCACTGCTTCCACTTCTTCCCTATCTATTTGCCAGGAGCTGAGATTGCCATTTGCCATGATCATCGTCTTTATAATGTTGAGCAGCCGGCCAACTTTTGCACTCTCATCTTTTACCCTCATCAATAGGTCCTTTCAGGAAATAGTGGATGACTATCTACCAGGACTGAACTTAGTTGAGGTGAATAACACTATAAAAGCTCAGGTTTTAGACACTATAGCCCAAAATGTTTTTGTTTAGGCTTTGTTAAATAAAAAAAAATTATACATCTGATGAAATTAAGAAAAAAGTAAAGCTTGTGCTTACAATGGAACCTCAATCAAATTGATGAATTAATACAATTTTTTATTCTGCTAAAAAAAAAAACAGCAAAAAGGATTGAAGTGAACGTTGGACAAACCAAGCTGCATAACACTGGGCAGTCTCTAATCTCCATTCAGGTGCATCACAGGACACCAAGTTTCATAAGGATATTACATTTATTTATTATTCTACGTACTTTAGCTCTTGATGCTCCTATGATGCCGACCCTTGAGTTTCTGCTTCTTACAGAGTATCGAGCTAAATCTTCTTCTGATTTTATGCCTGATCTTATCCCTCGCTAAGCTTAGTGAGTCTTGGGAATTGTATACTAGACAACATACGGCATTTATAAATTGGATAGTTTTGAGGCCCTGTCATTAGATTGTACATTTCTCCCTTTTTAACTTTTGGGAGGAGGAGGCGAGAAGCAGCTACACTTATAATGGAAAATTAAATTAATAGTGATATAAAGGTGATACATTTAATGGCTAATTCATACGATAAATAAAGTAAACTTTTGGGGCACGATGGCACCTTCTACCAACTTGATTTTATTTGAAGCTTGACCTGCATGCTGGAAGCAACCTTAATTCTGCAGTTATTTTATTGTTGATCAATTGGTCAGACTCCCCCATGACCCTGGAGTGTAGGAACTGGGGGTGATGATGGGGACAAATTGCCCAAAGATTATTTGAACAGGGGACCTAAAGAAATAACAAAATTAATCATGCATTGCCAGCACTATGGAGCAGTGGGTCTTTCCCATTAAAGCTTTGACCCATAATTTATATTATAAATATATATATCATTTTTAATTATACTGGACGGTGGGTGGGGCTAAGGTGCATTGAGAATTTAAACACAGCAGGGCCCCGGTGCATTGCACTGGGTGCATTGGCAGTAGATCCACCCTGCTACCTTATCTGTTAGTAGAGTTGAATTGCACCACTCAGGGTCACATTTTTTTGTATCTTTAAACTTGATCCCCCCCCCCCCCAGATTTTTTGGGCTCCTACGCCCATGCCTTTATGGTTTTCTTGTCAAAGATTCTGGAGTGGACTGCCAGTTCCTTCTCCAGTGAACCTGAGACAAAGGGGAGATACATTGGATTCAGATAATGCCTCTATTTAGTTCTAATACAAGATTGTTAATGAATATTCACGTCTCTGCTTTGACCTGCCCAACTTGGGTGACCCTACATGGTATGCTCACAGCTTCACTGAGATACACAAGCCCTTCACCATGACAAGTTAGAGATCCAAAAATGCCAGTTAATTATAGACCCATTTTATTTGCTGTTCTAGATGTCTTCCTCCACACCCACCCCACAGCCTTGATGAAAGCAAGAAAATTACCATGGGCCTCATTCAATTGAGATTTGGCCAATTGAATAGGGCTCTATATAAGCACAGGGCATATTTTTATTACAGAAGTTTTTAGTTAGTGAAGACCTTGCTTTTGGATAGAAGATCACTAACTAAAAACTTCTGTAACAAAAATATGCTCTGTGCTTATATAGAGCCCTATTCAATTGGTCAAATCGCAATTGAATAAGGCCCCATGTGCATCAATTGGTACATTGCTTATTCACCAGAAGCTTGATACATATATTGTGAGTGGACTAATCAACTTTAAACGCCTGAACCTATTAGGAATGTTATTTATATATAGAAGTTGTAACGGATCTCCTGGCACCCCGACCGGGTACCTCCGTTGATGGATGCATCCTAGCTTGCGTCGAGGCCTACAAGCACCGCACCGGACACCAAAACCACCACAGACTCCAAGGATAGTACATCAGGAACAAGCGTTCAGTAGTTACAGCTCAAGGGAGTATGCAGAAGCATAGCAATCCCCAGTATGATAGCGATCCCCTCAAATAACGAGACGAGGCTACGTTTTGAAGGGTCAAGAGGAACTCAGGGTTTCTAGTCTTGTCACCCACTCATCCAGGGGCTGCTCTCCCAATAGATACATCCGCATCGCCACACGCTTCTGTAGCCGCTGCTCATCACTGGGGAGACTCTCACCTCGCCGCCATTGGGCATCTTCCAGGGCATCATACCAGAGTTCCTTTCTGTCTGCATCCCTGTAGTCCGCGGCCGCCTCCTCCTCCTCATCATGAAACGCTGTCTGAAAACTAGCCGGTTCCATCCTGCTGTAGCCAGGGGCGCTGTACGGATACTAGCGTTGCCCTCAATTTGTAACTCCAAACGTTACCGGTGTCTCCGTGCTGCTTTTCCTCTTACTAGGACGCCATCCCACCACTGCCAGCCAATGTAACGGATCTCCTGGCACCCCGACCGGGTACCTCCGTTGATGGATGCGTCCTAGCTTGCGTCGAGGCCTACAAGCACCGCACCGGACACCAAAACCACCACAGACTCCAAGGATAGTACATCAGGAACAAGCGTTCAGTAGTTACAGCTCAAGGGAGTATGCAGAAGCATAGCAATCCCCAGTATGATAGCGATCCCCTCAAATAACGAGACGAGGCTACGTTTTGAAGGGTCAAGAGGAACTCACTTTTAATGACAGGGAATCTCCTTTTATGCAATGGTGCCCTCTGAAGGGCTACACCCACATAATTATCACAACAGCCAATTATATACATGGTTCAACCCCCACGTCTCCTCCCCTCAGATAACAGGTAACACAATTAAAACAGACCCAATTTTAACCACATTCTGGATGTACCCCAAATACAGGGGGTACACCTTTAAGTCCTGCACCATTCAATATCTCTCACCCAGGGGAACAACATATACAAAAATGGCATGAATCAGACCAGGGGTTCAAAAGTTAGTAAAAGTATGTTTTTACACATAACACACAGACATTGCACATATCCCCCATACAATACACATATAGGACAATAAGTGAGTCACACCTCCCTGGCAACTTGGATACAATCAGACATTAATTAGATCATTCTTCTTTGTTCTTATCAGAAAATGAAAACACTTTGGAAAATGCAAGGATCCTTTACAACTTTCTTATCTCTTGAATCTCTGTAACAGGATTATCTATTAGCCTAGGTCTGCAAAAGTCTGGCTAATATTCTGAGCCAATATATTCTGTAGAACATCAACCAACATACATATAGTAGGATCATATTTTAACCATAATAATCATAAAACAGTTTAAAACAGTGATGGGTTCCGCTACAGAAGTAATAATGTAAATCCCTTCAAACTGCTGGACGACCTGTGTGAAGGAAAATGTCATATATGTCTAGAGTATAACCACCTATTAATAACAAATCGTACTAAATGTTCTAATGTTCTGAAGTTGCTTTTCTTGGATTATATCCACATATTAAAATAAAATTGATTAAGAGTTTGTCCTTATAATTGCGGGGATTGCAAAAATAACTTGCAAGATATACTGTTGGCTCACATTTGTGACGGACAGCCGTGGTTTCTTTTTCTGTGTCTTTGAGTGCTGGCCAACAGGATAGATATAAAACTGTGTGAGAAATGATTATTAAACAGAGACCATTTTCATCACTATATCCATGTGTTTTATTTTGTGTTTCTCACTGGTACCAGGTAAGCCCTTTGTGTACTGTGTTCTTTTCTTTTGCAGGGTAATATTACTTCTGCAGCCATTATCAAGAGTAGATCTTCAAGCGACCTCACAGAAACCCTTTCTGTCATTAATTTCCTGATTCATAATGTTAATATTACTATAAAACAAGGGACTTGCCCATCAAAAATGGCAGCAATTACAACTGAAGTCTGGCAATGCTGTTTGCCACACAATGCAATGTTCTGCCCCCTCTGAGCACCTTTGGCTCTCATTGTGAGCCCCGCACTGAGTGCCTTTGGAGCTCATCTCGTGGCTCGCAATGAGCGCTTTTGGCTCTCATTGCGATCTTCTCCTCCCATCTACTTCACCGCTCATTACAGGACTCGGCAACCTGCAAGTTTTGTGCTTGGGAATGCCATGTGTCTCTTTCCACCATCTCCACCCTGTCCCTTCCCTGTGTGTTTCTCCTCTGTGTGTCTGCTGAATGTTTGCGTGGCGCGCGCTGACTGCCGTTGGTTTTATTTTCAAAGTCCCTCGTCCCTGACTTTGTTGGTGTTAGTGTTACTATCTTTGTCGTCATGTATTTTCTCAGTCCCGTGTGCCTAGCGTTATTCATCTGTTTCTCACGTGCCTAGCGTTACTCTCTTTTGCGTGGTGTATTTTCAAAGTTCTGCGTGCCTGGCCTAGCTGAGCCTCATTTTCATCTTGTTTAAGAATTTTTACGTTTTTTTTCGGCTGCCATTTTTTTCCCACTTCTGCGATTTTCGATTGTTCAAAAAGACAAAATATGCCTCAATTTAACTTGCAACTTCACTAACAGGCTCCCTGGCTCTCCCCCTGTGCCGTATGTGAGTGGGTAAGTGGATTTGAGGCATATTTGTATGTTTTTACCGTCTTTTACAGTTCAGTGGTTCGGACATTAAAGTCGTATTTTTTGCGAGCTTGTACCTCAACGGCTCGCCTCGCAAGCGTGGCGACAACTCGCAGTTTGACAACTATTATATGTGATTGCCACATATATATTCACTTAACCAAACTTTTTTGAAAATATGTATTTGTACATCTAGTAATGTTCTTTTCCATCTGATTGAGTAGAGCAGAGCACACCATGGCATGGGGCAGCAGGGCGCGGAGGTGCTCTCGTCCTCACGCTCTGTCCAATCATCTTTAACCTCAGGCAAATGATGCTCATAGGAAGCAGGAATCTGTGGGAGATAGTTGCTCGAATGAAAGTGAAATTGAGTTTGCTGTATCTTTTTCAATTTCCAGTGAAGTGTTTAAATGATAAGTCCTGACGCGGATGTCTATTACTGCTCAGGGGAGAAGTGGATGATTTCAGGGAGAAATTGATTGCATTTATTTCCTCCTTTTCCCTGGTATTTATATACTTAAATAATCTCTGTTCAAATTATATATTTAAAATCATATTTTATAACTGAGAAGCTGATATTTCGATGTGCAGTAGAAATCTGATTTTATATCTTATATTAAAGTGATAAAGTGGGTTAAGAAATGGTGGCAATTTTAATAGAAAAATACAGTCAAGCTAAATATGAAAATAGTGTCTGATGGGACCATTTATTATTATTTCTTGACAGCAAACCCTAAACAGATTCAATGAAGAAGAAATAAAATTTATATTATTTTTTTGAAGGTCATGAACAAAAAGTTTCTTAGGAACTTGATCAGAAAAAAGGCAAAAGTTGAATAATTACAATAACATTACATAACGGGGTATATTGATCGAACTTGGGGTAAGTGGACTTCCTGTGGTTTCAATGGAGACTTTTTTCTGAAACAAGTTTAAAGTAAAAGGTGATATTTTGTTATTTAGTTGTTCAGTCATGTCTGACTCTCTGTGACGCTATGGACTGCACAGTCACATCTGTATGCTTTTGGTTGTGCTTATTCATAAGGTTATCTAGAATGGGTTACCTTCTCCTTCTCCAGGCAATGGTGATGTGTGGGACCTCTCTTCTATGACCTGCCCATATTGGGTGACCCAAGCCCCTTCACAATGACAAGGTAATGAGCATCAACCCACTTTTCACCCTGTTTCATTAATATGTCCTACCAGGCTTTGAGAAAACCAAAGTGTTCCACTTGGAGAATTTATTTTTAGAAAAGAGACAGAAAAGGTTAAAATGTTGATGACCCAGAGTGGTACATATACCCATAGTGATTAGAGTTTAGGCCTCGACCCTCTTCTGTCCTTGGCTACTTTCCTTATACTGAAGTTTTGATTCAAGTCCCCAGATATAAAACCACTTTTATCCCTTGTGGAAGAGTGTATGATGAAGTATAGATCATCAGAAGAACCTATTAGTTTTAATAAGAATTAAAAAAAACAACAACATTTAATGAAATGCCTTCTTCTTGAGTAATAGAAAATAAAAGCAGAGATTTGCCCTCTATGGTACAGTATTGCCTGGATTAAAATAGGAGTATATAATAACTAGATACGAGGGTAAATAATAATAAATAATAATACAATTTAGTCTTGACCCTAACGTATAAAGCCCTAAACAATAATGAACCAACTTATATCTTGGCCCTTGTTCCCCCAACTACCCTTTTCATTCTGCTAATGACCTTCTTCATTCCTCCTATTTTGTCACCTCCTCCCACTCCCACCTTCAGGACTTTTGATGTGCTGCCCTTATTCTCCGGAACTCCTTGCCTCGCTCCACTAGACTATCCTCCTCCCTCAAATCCTTAAAAACGTCACTAAAAAAAACACATCTTTATAAAGAAGCGTAATACCCTCAGTACATTGTGCCTCACCTTTCTATACCTCACCCATACCCTCACAGCTGTAAGTTTGTGAGTTTTCAAGCTTATTGGGTGCTTTAGAGAAAGCTCGTTGTATCCTTGATTTCAAACAAAATAACAGGTCCCTCTATTCTTTTGAAATTTGTTTAAATTGCTTTTGACTTGACTGTCCTGTTTAGTGCTATGGAATATGTTGGTGTGTTACAAATGAAGGTTAATAATAATAATAATAATGATAATAATAGAGGGTGGTAAGTGATGGTCCTCTTTATTATGGGGCATATTGCATTGTGTTACAAGTAACATTCCATAATACTTTTTGTTTCCTATTTATATTGCACTGTACCTGTATTGTACCCACTGGACCCACCATACTCTTTTCTACTTTGTAAACAGCTCTATGGAAAATGTTGGCACTATAATAACAATAATAATAATAATAATACCCCATACTTTGGGTGACATCTGGATAATATGCACCACATTCCTCCATCTGAGCTGCTGCCTTTTTCAATATAAACTCATCATAACACCGAGCTCATTATTATGAGATGTTTGACTGACTGATATCCACTTCAAGCTAAATTGCCAATTTCAATTTAACAGCCAGATTTCATCTAATACATGCGGTGAGGGCATTTATTGTGCATCAGATTGGCACTAGCTGTTTATTTAATGATATTATTTTGTTGTGTTAATAAGTGATTTCTATGCTGTGAGGACCATATGATTTGATTATGATAATATATTGCTAGAAGACTTTCTCACATCCATCCATAATATTTATATTAAATTACCAACATCTAGACTGATTTATTCAACACTGAGTTATATTTCCAATGGGTTATACAAATGACTTTTCAATGTTCCTGTACACCATATCTCTTAGTCTCAATGTTTCTGATGATGATAGTGACAAACTCATCTTAGGCCATCCCAATTTGACTTTTTTTAATTCCAATTTAGTTAGTTGTCTTCATTTATGGTTCTATTAGAATGGTGCTATTACATTTGAATAATCCTGTGATCCACAAGTTTGTTTGGAAAGCTTCTTGCAAAATCTGGAAGGTGTTTGAAATAGATCATATAGATCCGCTAAAGTTAACCATTCATCATGGTATTGATATGGACAACTAATAACCATCAACCTTTCCATTCAAGTCAATGGAAATGGTTACCATTTTTGGGATACAACGCTGGTGAAGAAATAAAGGATAAACATTAGCAGATCAGTTAGTCTTCCATCTTACAGATTTCCCTGTCAGGAGGCTTGTTTCAGGATCTGTAGATAGCAGGAATGCAGTTCTGGAATGAAGATGCAGGATTTCTTAGTAGCCAGACTGTTGCGAAGTGATAAAAAAAAACTCTTTCCCACCTCTTAGAAATTAATCTAACAAACCTGTATACTTTCCAAAGGACATTTATGGAAAATCACAGGCACTTATATAAAATCATAAAAGGATCCCAGTAATTAAATTAGTCTTGGCTCTTTAGCATGGATCCTAAAAAACAAAGGTCTTAGCTCGGCTCATTAACACTGGCTGGAATACTTCTTCTGTCTTCATTTTCTATTCAACTCTTCGTTAGATGGTTTGACTATCATTTATCTATTCTATCATTGCCACAACATTAATTATGCTTTATTTAATAATACTGTATTTTGTGCAATCTTTGTGTTATGTTATACAGAAGCTCTAAGGTAACATGAGGAAGAACACAGGGATAGAGACTTGCAAACTCTCATTATTTGGCCAAAAACAAAACATTAAAACACAACATAATATGTGTTTCCAATGTCTATAGTGGAGGACTCTACACCTTCTTAATTTGGTGTCTAGCTGTAAGTATCAGAAAGCTTTGAAATGTGTTTTTAAAATTCCCTCACTAAATGTTCATCTTGGTTTTTTTTTATCAATGCCCCTGACACTCCTCTAATATAACTATATATATATATATATATATATATATATATATATATATATATATATATATATATATATATATATATCGATACATAGTTACATAGTTACAAAGGGCCATATTCAATTGCAATTTGGCCAATTGAATAGGGCTCTAAATAAGCACATAGCATATTTTTTTAAAGAAGTTTTTAGTTAGTGAAAATCTTGCTTTTGGATAGATGTTTACTAACTAAAAACTTCTTTAAAAAAAATATGTTATGTGCTTATTTAGAGCCCTATTCAATTGGCCAAATTGCAATTGAATGAGGGCCATAGTAATTAAGGCTGAAAAAAAGACTTTCAGTCCATCAAGTTCAACCTGTTAAGATCTCCTCTGATCTGCAATATGCGGATTTGTTATTAATTAATTCAATGTTAAATAATTAATAATAGTATAGTATTGGAGGATGAATAAAGAGTTAGTCCATCAAGTTCAACCTTTTTAGATCTCTATTGATCGTTTTAATATGTGGACTATTTATTATTAATAGTTAATTGATCCAGAGGAAGGCAATATATATATACCAATGTATTATGTATGTACATATATATATATATAAAACATAAATTATGGGTCAAAGCTTTCAGGGGAAAGACATTCTGCTTCTTAGCTTTTCTAGTGGCCAAATCTGCTAATGCATGTTTAAGTTTAATTTTGCTATTTTTTGTGTCCCCTATTCAGTCAATCTGGCGGGGGGATTTCTCCCCCCATCCCCTCCAGTTCCTATGCGCCTGACTGCAGCTATGTCTCTAAAGTGTTGGCTTCATCTCTCTTTGTCCCACATCAAGATTTAGGGACCAGCACCGGACCCAGGCTGTCAGAAAACACAGATATACAGATTGGACACCTGAGAGAACCACTGTATTATAATATATATATATATATATATATATATATATATATATATATATATATATATACTATATTAAGAACTATACATGAAAGAAAGCTTGTACCTGCAAAATAAAAATGTGGCATATAACAATGTCCTGTCACTGTCAAGCTTACCTTCATGGTATCTGTTCATCTTGTTCAACAAGTTTAGTTTTCAGCTCATTGCTCCAAGTTAGAGCAAACAGGGAACTGCCATCAGAATAAAAATATATTTGTATCATGAGAAATTATAATTCTGAACTTTGTATCTATCCAGCGATAAAACTACAATTTAACTGTGGCAATTAATTAACCTTTCTAAGCACAGGCTTATATTTTCTAATGAATTGTATCCATCGAAGATCCTACATATATACTAATTAATTAGATGACACATCCGTCATAAAACCTACTATCTGACTGAAGTCTACTTTCATATTTGCTTTTATTAATATAATATCATTAATAATTAACAGGTTGTCATTGACTTCTTATTTATTCGCTCATAATGTTAAAGCACTAACACTAGGAACTTTCCACAAGATAATGGTTGAGATAATCTGTCACATTGAGGGCCAACGCTAATGGCCCCATTCAATTCACCATTTGTTAAACACCACAAAAATGTGGACAGTAACATTACCTAACTATGCAGTTGAGCCCTTTTCTAATAATTGTGATTGAGAAACCTGTAATTCAGTAAAACAAGTTAGACTCCAAATATTACGGGTTACTATTCACTATTCAATTGGAACTTTACTGAGCACTCCCACATTACTTAACGGCAAACACATGCGCTTTTCGGTTCGCCCCCTATACTTTATCATTGAGGAAACTTTGAACATCATTTATTTTATTTTATAATTTTTTTGTGTAATCTATGCCTGCCTGCCAGCGTGTGTGTGTGACAGGCTAACACCTAACAGCTTATATTGTGCTTATTTTCACAACTCATACCTGGTGGTGTATCATACATTGAAAACAACCATTTTTTTCCTGTAATCTAATTTTTGTTGCCTGCCTGTGTCAGGCTCACAGCTAATATTGTGCTCAGTGACATAAAACAACACTTTTTTGACTGTAATCGATTGAATATCAGTTGCCTGCCTACACGCGTGTGTTTGAAGCCTATTGCATCTACTCTGCCAACTTTTGCCAGTGCACAGTGACACTCATATCTGGTGTCACAGTAGCTTGCACGCATAGTACCACTAATCGAAAAAAAAATGACAGGCAGAGGCAGGCCACCCCGCAGGGGCCGTCGTGGTCGTGGGGCTGTGATTCCCTTTGGCCCTAGAATAATGCCCAGTTTTCTGAGGCAACGTACCCTGAACTTGAAAAGTTCTGAGGACATGGTTGACTGGCTAACACAGGACACCCAATCTTCTACAACTTCCGCTCGGAACCTAGACGCACTATCCTCCTCCAGCTTAGCTTCGGGCACCTCTCCAGTTACCACTCGTCCGCCTGCCGCCACCACCAGCACTAGCACCACAGCCGCTTCACTTGATCCGTCAGCAGAGTTATTTACACATCCGTTGGAAGAAATGAGTGATGCGCAAACATTAGTGCCAGAGGATGTAGATAACAGGGATATGTCCCAGTCAGGCAGCATTACACACATGGACATACAGTCTGATGATGATGATGATGTTGTACCCGGTGCTGCTTCCTTTATTGAGTTGTCAGATACAAGTGAAGCGGTTGATGATGACGATGCATCCGTGGATGTTACGTGGGTGCCGGCTATAAGAGAAGAAGAACAGGAGGAAAGTTCAGATGGGGAGACAGAGAGGAGGAGAAGACGAGTTGGAAGCAGGGGGAGGTCGTCGCAAGTAGCTAGTGGCACAGTCAGACAGCATGCATCGGCACCCGGGGTCAGCGGGACAGCATGCCAGAATGCCGTCATTGCAGAGCTCAGCAGTGTGGCAATTTTTTGGGGTGTCTGCCTGTAACAACAGCGATGCCATTTGCAACCTGTGCGAAAAGAAACAGAGTCGTGGGAAGTCCAACACCCACCTAGGTACAACTTCTTTGCGAAGGCACATGATGTCATATCACAAACGCCTATGGGATCAACACATGAGTACAAGCAGCACACAAAGTCAAAGCCGCCATCCTCCTCCTGGTCCAGCATCTTCAGCCACATCAACCACTGCTGCCCTGCTTGCCCCCTCTCAACCATCCGCCACTCTGTGTCTCGCCCTGAGCAGTCCCTGTTCATCCGCCCACAGTCAGGTGTCTGTCAAGGACATGTTTGAGCGTAAGAAGCCAATGTCACAAAGTCACCCCCTTGCCCAGCAACTGACAGCTGGCTTGTCTGAACTCTTAGCCCACCAGCTTTTACCATACAAGCTGGTGGAGTCTGAGGCGTTCAAAAAAATTGTAGCTATTGGGACACCACAGTGGAAGGTACCCAGACGAAATTTCTTTGCACAAAAGGCAATCCCCAACCTGTACTCGATTGTGCAAAAGGAAGTAATGGCATCCCTGGCGCACAGTGATGGGGCAAGGGTCCATCTGACCACTGATACCTGGTCTGCAAAGCATGGTCAGGGCAGGTATATCACCTACACTGCGCATTGGGTAAACCTGGTGACGGCTGCCAAGCATGGAATATGTGGGTCAAATTTGAAGTGGGAGGACCGACCAAGCATCTTTTTCCATCTCCCGCTTCCAAAAATCCATGCCATATACACGTCCCCTGATAGTGGACATAACAGGCATTAAACCGATAGGAATAGTACTACTTAACAGTACACACCTTATAATAACTCAGACAGAGGCAATGCGTATAATCTTCCATGCTGGGCAGTGGAAGCCCCCAGACTCTGACCTGTGTATAATCTTCCATGCTGGGCAGTGGAAGCCCCCACACTCTGACCTGTGTATAATACTCCATTCTGGGCAGTGGAAGCCCCAGACTCTGACCTGTGTATAATATTCCATGCTGGGCAGTGGAAGCCCCCAGACTCTGACCTGTGTATAATATTCCATGCTGTGCAGTGGAAGCCCCCAGACTCTGACCTGTGTATAATCTTCCATGCTGGGCAGTGGAAGCCCCCAGACTCTGACCTGTGTATAATCTTCCATGCTGGGCAGTGGAAGCCCCCAGACTCTGACCTGTGTATAATCTTCCATGCTGGGCAGTGGTAGCCCCCAGACTCTGACCTGTGTATAATATTCTATGCTGGGCAGTGGAAGCCCCCAGACTCTGACCTGTGTATAATATTCCATGCTGGGCAGTGGAAGCCCCTAGACTCTAGGAGTCTGAAGAAGAGGAGTCAGAGGAGGAAGGTGGCTTTGAGAAGGTGGAAGACCAAACACAGCAGGCGTCCCAGGGGGCTTGTTGTCACCTTTCGGGGACCCTTGGTGGCTGGGTGGAGGAAGAGACCTTCAATGACATCAGTGAGGACAAGGAACGGGACATGGCTAGCTTGGTATCCAACCTTGTGCAATTGGGGAGTTTACGGTTGTGCAAAGGGACTGTTTGGGGTTGTTTGCGATGCATTAAACGGGGAGATTGGTCTGTTACTGTGAAGCGTGTGTAACCCTTACACTACCTGATCAATACAACATCATACCTGATGTTTTAAAGCATGTTATTCCAAACAATTTAGGAATGTTAGGTCATTTATGCCCTTTATGGCTTAAAACCAGACTCTGCATCAACTATGTAATTTTCGGTGGGAGTTTTGCCATGGATCCCCTCCGGCATGCCACAGTCCAGGTGTTAGTCCCCTTGTGTCCCTGTGGGTTTTGAAATTTGCCTGCCCATTGAAGTCTATGGTGTACGCCGATGTTCGCCCGTTCGCGAACATTTGGTAAAATTCGCG
The DNA here is from genome assembly GCA_027410445.1 of Discoglossus pictus. Classification (NCBI taxonomy): domain Eukaryota; kingdom Metazoa; phylum Chordata; class Amphibia; order Anura; family Alytidae; genus Discoglossus; species Discoglossus pictus. The sequence goes on from JAPZIH010000659.1 coordinate 645,855, forward strand.
TTCGCTGTTCGCGAACCCAAAATTTGATGTTCGCGACATCACTACTTATGACTAATAACTTGTAATTTAAAAGAAAATATTTACACTCACTAAAAAGCAGCCACAATGGTTTTAAAAAACCTTTGTGCAACCTGCAAAAGCAATTAAAGAGACATGGTGGTACTAAACAAACATAAAAGAGCATGTAAGTGATTAACAGTCCCATAGGAACAAATGTACTATTTAAAAATATATATTTGTATCAATATGTTTGTCATTTTAAAATATCCAGAGTAAAAAAGAACCCAGTACTCAATAGGTTAATACATATAACAGATGATCATTAAAGGGCTAGGGAACTCTATATTTATTTACTCACAAAAATGCTTATTCGCAAATTGTAGTTGCTTCTTCTTACTAATTTTACTTATATATTGAATATCATGACAATAACATTTTCTATTGATTCCTAGGTCTGTGACTCACCCAGGATTTTAGGAAAATGCAGAGTTTGGTGTAATATTAAGAGTAGAAAAAAAGCTCCTGCAGATGAAAAACCTTACTCTGCCTGTTACACGTCTTGAATTGAATAAGGCCCGAAATCTGCGTAGGTCATCTAAAATTAGCAGTTTAATCCAAAACATAAGGTTTCAGTTTAATTCCTTTTCTATAAAAACTGTGTAAAAAAATTTAGATGCTTCCTTCATTTTATATCGTGTACAATTTTGGGCAACACTTCATAAAAAGGACATTTTTGAGCCGGAAAAGAAGGGCAACAAAACTAATAAGGGGAATGGAGAAAGTTATGAAGAACAACTAACCAAATTACACTTATTTTCTCTAGAAAAAGGCGTCTAAGAGGGGATATAAATATATCCAGGGTCATTATAAGGCTTTGTTAGGCGAGCATTTTGTTCATTCCACCTTAAGGAATGACAATGGTACTTCACAATAATGGCAGTTAAAATCTAAAAGGAGGTTGTGACAGCAGATTCAATACATTACTTTAAGAAAGGGGTTGGATATATCTTTGAATATAACTAGAGAAGAAATATTGATCCTGGAGTCCGGATCCTTTAATCCCCTTATGAGACCATTGGCAATATCCCTTTGCTTGCCTATGGATCAATTATCAATTACAAAGATCAAAGGATGTCTAAAAAGGTTGAACCTTATGGACTTAAATCCAGGTTCCTCAGACATCCAAATCCGTCCCCCCAAAGACTATCAGAACTAGTCTGTAGAGCAGTATAATATTCAACTAAGCATCATGGGCATCCCGATAACTGGCAATACAATAAAATATAGAGGATGTCTTTCCACAAACTTATATTTATATTTTAGTCAACAGATCTCACGTCTTCCCTCAGACTTGTGTTTCTGCCATGATGCCCATGCCTAGGGCTGCACATTTTCAGGGGGCTGCCCAAAGATGCAGTGCAGTAAATTGCAATATTTATGTATATGCTCAAAAATGTCTATATGCAGTGATATTTCTGTCTCTAATATTTCTAATATACCATTTATATGCATTAATACACAAAAATATATGATTATAGATATTAAAAGGGCAACGGAGGTGGTGCAAGTGGGGCATGGGTAGCATAAAACCTGAATATACTTATGATTAAGACACATACATAGCATGCATAAGATGGTTAAGGAATTTATTCATGCCTGGGATAAGTATACAGCTATACTGAGGATAATTAAGCTAAATTGTTATGAAGATAGAATGGTCCTTTATGGTTCTTATCTGCCATCAGATCTATATTTCTATGGTGGCTTGTTGAGATCACTGCTTAATTGTTTGACCTATTAAACCCTTTTACAGTAATAAATCTTTACATGTGGAAAGATATCTAACACGTTCAATCTAGAATAGGATGTCAAGGGTTTAAAAGGAAGCTGAATCACAGATGACCACAACTCGCTAGACTAATTGGTCATTTATTTGATGCGTATTTGGCCTGGGAAACGCGTAGTCAATGAGAGGGAAAACTTTCTTAGTTTGGAAGGTATTATTATTAACCTTTATTTATAAAGCACCAACGTATTCTGTGGCACTGAGTACAGGGGATAGAGTGAGTAAATAAGACAAATGAGACAAAAGTTACATACTGGTAGAGTAGGAGCATAGGGTCTTGTTCTCAGAAGAGCTCACAATCTAAGTAGGTAAATGGTATTGGACACAGAAGGAAAGGGGCCATAGGATACATACTGTATACAAATACTTGGTGTATAGTTGTTCAGTCATGTCAGACTCTCCATGACCCTATGAACCACAGCACGCCAGGTACATCTATCAGTCACCGCCTATGAGCTCGATTAAGTTCATGTTCATCACTTCAATGATCTCATCTATCCATCTCCGTCTCGGTCTTCCCTTCTTCGTGTGCCTTCAATCTTTCCCAGCATTAAAGTATTTGCTTGGGAATCCTGTCTTCTCATGATATGGCCAAAATATTTGAGCTATAGCCTTATGATCATAGCTTCCAGTGAATATTTTGTCTTCATTTCCTGAAGTAATGATTTATTGAATCTTCTTGCAATCCAAGGGATTCCAAGCAGTCATCTCCAACACCACAATTGAAATGCATCAATTCTATGGCGCTCAGACATCTTTATGGTCCAGCTCTCACATCCGTATGTTACTCCTGGGAATACCATAGTTCTAACTATGCAGACCTTTGTTGATAGTGTAATGTCTTAACTTTTTACTAGCTTGTCCAGACTTGCCATAGTTTTACTCCCTAGAAGTAATAAAATCTGTCAATGCCTTCACTTCTTCCCAATCTATTTTCCAGGAACTGATATTGCCATTTGCCATTATCTTTGCCTTTTTAATGTTGAGCACCAGGCCAGCTTTTGCACTCTCTTCTTTTACTTTAGGTACTTTAGTTTCTTCTCACTTTCAGCCATCAGAGTAGTATCATCCACATATTGTTGAGGTTGTTGAGATCTCTTCCAGCAATATTGTTTCCGGCTACTCCATTGTCAGTCAATCTAAATTCTATATTGTCCATCTTGTGATGTCCATGTATATAATCGTCTCGGAGGCTGTTGCAAGAGGGTGTTTTTTATGACCAGAGAATTATCTTGACAGAATTATATTAATCTCTAACTTGCTTCTTTACTCCAAGACCAAACTTGCTGGTTATTCCAGGTATCTTTTGGTTCCCTACTTTAGCATCCAATCTCCTAGGATGACAGTAACATCTTTTCTTGGTGATATAGCTATGACTTGTTGAAGATTTTCATAGAACTAGACAACTTCAGCCTCTTCAGCATCCATGGTTGGACCATAGACTTGGATCATTGTGATGTTAAATGGCTTGCCTTGAATTTGAATTGAAATCATTCTGTCATTTATTGGGTTGTAACCGAGCACTGCTTTGGCCACTCTGATTGACTATAACGGCTACTCCATTTCTTCTGCAGTTTTCTTTTTTTTTTATAATTATTATTGAGGAAATAAGGTTAATATATTAACCCAAAAGCATCAAAAATATAAACAGTAAAGGTACATTACTTGGGAAGTAAAAACATATCATAATAACTTGTTAATCTTGTTTGAGTCTTTTTTGATATTATCATTTTGAATTACACATACAGTATATTGCATATTCACATATGTATAAGAGCATCATTAATCAAAGGAAAAAAGAGAATATTAAGGAAAGAAAAGCAGAGACTAGAGAAAAAGAAGAAAAGGGAGAAGAATAGAAAAAAAAAAAAGGGATAGCTGGGTTGGAATATATAGCCATGGTTGCTCTGAAACATTTGCCATTATTTATTATTTGAATCTTGAATCTCTACCATCCAACTCAAAGGGTCCAGGTGTCCCAGCATGAACCCCATTTTCTATGTGTAGAGTCTAGGTCGGCTGAGATAATGCTCATGGAATAGATACATTTCAGTTTTGCCAAAACGGTACTATATGTAGGAATCATCAACTTCCAGGATTTGGCTTGTAAAATTTGCACTACCAAAAACACTTTATTTGATAACAGTTGAGCTTCTTTGCTTGTCCATAGAGTTTTCTTAGCAAAGTTACTGGAGTGGGTTGCCAGTTCCTTCACCAATGGACCACAATTTGTCTGCTCACTAGTAAACCCATATCTGCATTATTTAGTATGGTAATTTTTTTCTTCTGTCTACAGTGCCTTGCAAAAGTATTCCCCCCCTTGGCGTTTTTCGTGTTTTGTTGCCTCACAACCTGGAATTAACATGGATTGTTTGAGGATTTGCATCATTTAATTTACAGAACATGCACACAACTTTGAAGATGTTTTTTTTTTATTGTGAAGCAAACAACAGATAGGACAAAATAACAGAAAAAGTCAATGTGCATAACTATTCATCTCCCTAAAGCCAGTACTTTGTAGAGCCACCTTTTGCGGCAATCGCAATCACTTTGGATAAGTCTCTATGAGCTTGCCACATCTTACCACTGGGATTTTTGCCCATTCCTCCTTGCAAAACTGCTCCAGCTCCTTCAAGTTAGATGGTTTGCGCTTGTGAACAGCAATCGTTCAGTCTGACCACAGATTTTCTATTGGATTGAGGTCTGGGCTTTGACTAGGCCATTCCAACACATTTACATGTTTCCCCTTAAACCAATCAAGTGTTGCTTTAGCAGTGTGTTTGGGGTCATTGTCCTGCTGGAAGGTGACCCTCCGTCCTAGTCTCAAATCACGCACAGAGTGGTACAGGTATTGCTCAAGAATATCCCTGTATTTAGCACCATCCCTCTTTTCCTCAACTTTGACTAGTTTCCCCGTCCCGGCTGCTGCAAGACATCCCAACCGAATGATGCTGCCACCACCATGTTTCACTGTGGGGTTGGTGTTTCTTGGGTGATGTGATTTGTTGGGTTTGCGCCAAACATAGGGTTTTCTTTGATGTCCAAAAAGTTCAATTTTAGTCTCATCAGACCAGAGCACCTTCCACCATACATTTAGGAGTCTCCCACATGCCTTTTTGCAAACTCAAAATGTGGCATTTTGTTTTTTTCTGAAAGTAATGGCTTTCTTCTGGCAACTCTGCCATAAAGACCAACTCTATGGAGCGTACAGCTTATTGTCGTCCTATGTATAGATACTCCAGTTCCTGCTGTGGAACTCTACAGCTCCTCCAGGGTTACCTTAGGTCTCTGTGCAGCCTCTCTGATTAATGCCCTCCTTGCCCGGTCCGTGAGTTTTGGTGGGCGGCCGTCTCTTGGCAGGTTTGCTGTTGTGCCATGTTCTTTCCATTTGGTTATGATAGATTTTATGGTGCTCCTGGGGATCATCAAAGATATTTTTTTACAACCTAACCCTGACTTGTACTTCTCAACAACATTAACCCTTACTTGTTTGGAGAGTTGATTGGTCTTCATGGCAGTGTTTGGTTAGTGGTGCCTCTTGCTTAGGTGTTGCAGCCATTGGGGCCTTTCAAAAAAGTTGTGTATATGTAATGACAGATCATGTGAAACTTAGATTGCAAACAGGTGGACATCATTTCACTTATTATGTGACTTTTGAAGGTAATTGGTTGCACCAGAGCTTTTTATGGGCTTCATAACAAAGGGGGTTAATACATACGCACATGCCAATTTTTTGTTTTCTATTTCTAAAAATATATTTTTATGTATATATTTTTCTCATTTAACTTAACCAACCTTTGTGTTCTGATCCATTACATAAAATTTGTATTAACAAAACTTTGAACTTAAGGCTGTAATGTAAAAAATTAGGTAAAAAGTACTTGAAGATGCTATTTCAGAAAGTGTTTGCTTTCATTTCTCTCTTTAAAATCTTGTGAATTCTGTCACATGTTATACTGTTGTGTCCCTGTGATGGTATTGTTCCATCATATAAATAAACCCTCATTTATAATTGAAGTAGAAAGTAGTAGTAATGTTTCATTATCTTCCTTGGCACTCCTCTGAAAGGAATACCCATTGATGACAAAGGCATATTGATATCTTGATTCTCTACACCTTGAACTCCAATTTCCTACAGTTACTTTCAGCATTCATATTATCAATATAGCAGAACACAAAGCAATTCATTGGAGGACCAACTGGACCGACCAATGAATTGATCCCACTGGTTAAGTCTTTACATTTTCGAGTTTCAGGGTATTGGTCCTAGCGATTCCCCTGTAGGAGGCTTACTTCAGTACCTGTGGAGAGCAGGAATGTAGTTCTGGAATGTAGATGCATTAAAACACTTTTCCACTCCTCAGAAATATAACGGAAACGCTTGAATACACACAGGGACTTAAACACAGCAGAGTACAAAAGGATCACAGTAAATTAATTAGTCTGGGTACAGAGTAACAAAAGGTAACATAATGAAGGTAGGAAGGTAAGCTAACCTAATCATCCAGCAGGAGATCTTCAACACTGAATGGCCCCATTATGTTAAACTTGTCATTGGAAACATTAACTGTACCACAGCATATGAACCACAAATCTTCACACAAAGCATGTACAATAAAGACAAATGAGTATTATTCATGACAGTCTTCTTCTAACAAGATGGCCCATTAATATGGCATGGGGAGAATTACAACTTGTTATGGGGACTAAACATAAATGGGACACTTAGAAAATACCACTGCCTGAAAAACATTGACATTATATTTAACACATTTAAAATGGTAACAACAATAGTCCTGCAGGAAACTTAGAAGTTCAGACTGTTGATATTATTAGTCTGGGGTGACATTTTGGAAATCTTGAAATCCCATTGTGCCCTTATACAGATTCCTCTTGATTGTGCAAGCTTTGTTGGGGACTGTTTATGTAGGTTTGGCTCCCATGAGATGGAGATCCAGACACAGATAAATTGCCAACTAATGTCACTGATTTAGTGTTAACGACAAGATGAGAAATTTGATTCCACAGATGGAATATCAATAATGCTTCACATTAGAGCTTCACGGCTCCATCACCATGATAATGAAATATCAGACGCACACTGAGCTAATATTATCCACAGTAACGCTCCGTCAGTGCTGGATCATCATGAAGTGTATTTATATGCGGACAGCATAATAGAAAGAGTGAAGCCATATAGTACAGTATAAAACAAAACTATATATATATACTAGAATATTGCCCGTCAAAAAATGGCGGCAATGAAATTGTAAGTGAGCTAATGCTCACAACTATATATGTGATAGGAGTGAGGTAGCCGTGAATGTCCAGTATTCCCGATGAATAATCAGAGTATTGCAGTGAATAGTGATACCTTTTTTATTGGACAACCAGATTCATAATAAAGCGATGAGCTTTCGAGAGATAATGCCTCTTTTTATCAAGTCATAAAGCGATATATATATATACAGTATATGTTATTATATCTTTTCATGTGACAACACTGAGGACATGACACTCTGCTACAATGTGAAGTAGTAAGTGTACGGCCTGTATAACAGGGTAAATTTGTTGTCCCCTCAAAATAACTCAACACACAGCCATTAATGCCTAAACCGTTGGCAACAAAAGTGAGTACACCCCTAAGTGGAAATGTCCAAATTGGGCCCAAAGTGGCAATATTTTGTGTGGCCACCATTATTTTTGAGCACTGCCTTAACCCTCATGGGCATGGAGTTCACCAGAGCTTTACAGGTTGCCACCGGAGTCCTCTTCCACTCTTCTATAATGACATCATGGAGCTGGTGGATGTTAGAGACCTTGCGCTCCCCCACTTCCATTTGAGGATGCCCCACAGATGCTTAATAGGGTTTAGGTCTGGTGACATGCTGGGCCAGTCCATCACCTTTACCTTCAGCTTCTTTAGGAAGGCAGTGGTCCTCTTGGAGGTATGTTTGGGGTCGCAAGGTCCATAAAGTAGCTGGGAGGAGAGGCTCTCATCACAAAGACGCTCAGCTCAGAGGGGAGGAGAGCATTGTGTGGCAAACAGCATTGCCATGATTTAAAATGTTATTGCCGTCACTATTAAAATGATATCAGCTCTCTATTGGGCAGTGTTTTATTATTATCCTTTACATGCAAAGCGCCAACATATTCTGTAGCGCTATGTACTATCCATAAATAGTTTTAACCCATAAAAGAATGGAGGATCTGTCTTTGATCCTAAAACCAAATGCACATAGTGCTTTCCCTACAGGAAAACTCACAAACTTACAGTCTAGAGGATTTGGGTGAGATATAGAAGAACGAGATACAATATATCGTGCAGATTAAGGCTGAGGGTGAGAGGCTTATTTAAATAGATGCATTTTTAATGGGGTTTTGAAGGTTTTGAGGCTGGAGGTATCTAATGGAGTGAGGTAAGGAGTTCCATAGAGTAGGGTCAGCATGAGAAAAGTGCTGAAGGTGGGAGTGAGAGGAGGAGATGAGAGGAGGAAAGAAGAAGGTCATTAACAGAGCGAAGAGGGTGGTTGGGATAGAATATTGAGATGAGAAATATAAGGGGGATCACTGTTGTCGAGAGATTTAGATGTGAGGATCATGATTTTAAACTTTATTCTGGAGGCTACAGGAAGCCAGTGAGGAGCCACATGATGGAAATATAGCTAGCAAGAGAGGATGGTAAGAGAAAACCAAGGGGAGACCTTGTTTGTGGGTGTGACATTTATGACCAAGAAAAAACAAGGGAGGGGAAGCTACAATGATTGAAAACATTCTTATAGAGGCTCCATCTCTATTGGTCACACTCCATAACCTCTTACCATGTGCTGTGCAATGATTATGATAGGTTAGTTGGGTAATAGTTCACCCTTTCCTTTGTTGTTGTTCTTGCTCAGTCATGTACAACTCCCCATGACCCCATGAACTGCAACACACTAGGCATATCTGTCAGCCACTTCCTCTGAGCTCCACCAAGTTCATGTTCATTGTTTCAATGACCTCATCTATCTATCTCCGGCATTGCCATCCCATTCTTTGTGTGCCTTCAATCTTTCCCAGCATTGGAGTCTTCTCTAGGGAATCCTGTCATCTCATGATATGTACAAAATATTTGTACTTCAACCTCATGATCAAATCTTCCAGTGAACAGTTCGTTTTTTTTTCCTGTTTTTCTAAAAAGTTTTCTCCAACACCACAATTCAAAGGTGTTAATTATACAGTTCTCAGCCATCTTAATTTATTGGTCCATCTCTCAAATTTTTATGTTACAACTTGGAATACCAGATTTCTAACTATGCAACTATACAGAGTTATATTTGTTTGATTTTAGGCAGTAGAAACAGAGCTTATAAACACTCCTTAATAAAATAAAGTCCATGCTAGTAAATAGATACACAGGGATATTATATACCTAGTAACACCCAGGTACCTCCATATCCCTTTAACCTTCCTAGTGGTTATCCCGAGAGTGACTCAGGGTTAATTTCCTATTCCTATATCAGTAACCCCGAGCCATGCTCGGGGTTACTAAAGGAGGATCTGGAGGGGGCCGAGTGCTGCCGAGTTTGCCTGGGACCCCTCAGCACACAATTCCACTTCCTCCCCCCCCATCTTTCCCATCCTCCTTCCCCCTTCCTCCTTCCCCCCTCTCACCTCTTCTTATTAACCTCCGATCAGTTCTTGCTGCTGATGGGAGCCCCGCAGCGCGTCTTATGCTTTTCCCATCATTAGCATATGTCGGTTCCAGAGAAAGACATAAGAAACACTGCAGGGCTCGGATCAGCAGCAGGACCTGATCGGAGGCTAATAAGAAGAGGTGAGAGAGGGGAAGGGGGAAGGAGGAAGGGGGAGGAGGATGAGAGGGGGAAGAGGATGATGAGGGGGAAGAGGAAGATGAGGGGAGGAGGTTGAGGGGGAAAGGGGAAGAGGAGGATGATCGGGGAAAGGGAAGAAGAGGAAGATGGGGAAGAGGGGGATGAGAGGGGAAGAGGAGGATGAGGGGGAGAAGGAGGATGATGAGGGAAGAGGAAGATGAGGGGGAAGGAGGATGATGGCGTAGGATGAGGGGGAGGATGAGGAGCATAAGGGGGAGATGAGGAGGATAAGGGGGCAAAGGGGGCTGGGTAAGGGAGGGTAAGGGGAAGAAGAGGAGGATGGGGAAGAGGGGGATGAGGGGGAGAGGAGGATGAGGGGGGAAGAGTCGGATGAGGGGGAAGAGGAGGATGAAGGGGAAGAGGAGGATGAAGGGGAAGAGGAGGATGAGGGGGGAGGAGGATGAGGGGGAGAATGAGGAGGATAAGGGGGGAGGAGGATGAGGGGGAAGGAAGATGAGGGTGTAGGATTAGGGGGAGGATGAGGAGGATAAGGGGGAGTATGAGGAGCATAAGGGGGAGATGAGGAGGATAAGGGGGAAAGGCGGCTAGATAAGGGACGGGAAGGGGGAGAAGAGCAGGATGGGGAAGAGGGGGGTGAGGGGGAAGAGGAGGATGAGGGGGGAAGAGGAGGATGAGGGGGGAAGAGGAGGATGAGGGGGAAGAGGAGGAGGAGGGGGAGGAGGATGAGGGGAAAGGAGGATGAGGGGGTAGGATGAGGGGGAGGATGAGGAGGATAAGGGGGATGAATGAGGAGCATAAGGGGAGATGAGAAGGATAAGGGGGAAAAGGGGGCCGGATAAGGGAGGAGAGGGGGGAAATGGAGGGGGCAGATAAGGGGGAGTGGGGGGCAATGGAGGAATAGGATAAGGGGAAAGGGAGGAAGGGGCAATGATCTAAAGGCGGTATGATTATGTCAGTATTTTAGAATGTACCACTTTAACATTCTAAATACTGACATAATCATACCACCAGGAAGGTTAAACCACATGTACATGATGTCATCATATACATTAACCTGCCGAATACAGTCATGTACTAATTCCTATATAGCAAAATTATACCAGGTTTAAGAACAAAGTAAAACAACCTTGTTATTTTAATCACTCACCACAGAAACATTATGAGAGAACTGCTACGAGTGACTGCAGCAAACCAGAGAAGAAAATGACAGCAAACTTTTGAAATGATTTTTGCATTGACAAAAGATTACGAGTTAATCCATTAGACTATTACACCATAACCCTCTGCTAATAAGACTTTACAGATCACTTGCAAATCAGGGCACTGCCGTAACTACAAAAAGATGGATTTTAAAATTACGGGTACCAAAGACAACTCACATATGGTGACGCAGCAGCAGTTAAAGCGACAGTATAGCACAAAAACTATTAAAAGTTATGAAATGTCCACATTATTTGACACTTAACAGTCCAATATGAACATTTGTGTCATTAAAAATCATGATAATGTATTATTATGTCTATTTTATTCTACAACATCAAGGGTAACGTACAACCCAGTATTCAAAGGGTTAATACATGTCAGGAAACCATATGTACTAGAAACAAATGCTCTAATGCATTGTATATACATATATACATATACATATATATATATATATATATATATATATATATATATATATACACTATTATATATCTTAAATCTATAAATACAATTGTCACGTTTATTTAATTTAAATAAATATAAATAATAATAAAAAAAATAAAAAAAAATAATTATAATAAATAAATATATATAATGGTTACTTGCCACTGTTATGACACTTGTTCTCACTCATTATAATAATCCTGACATTCTCATTTTCTATTGGTTCCTAGAGTTGCTTCTCATCCGTAACGCTTTGGTTACTTTCTTACACAGAAATCTCTTGCAGACAAGGAAGGATTTACGTATTTGGGCTGAGTGCCGTGATATTACGAGTGAAACGATTAACATAAACATGTAACGTACGGAAAAAAGCTCCCGCAGACGATTTACAGGATACCGCAAATTACACCGCACGGTTAGCATGGAGGGCTAAGTTAGCAGTGGACATAATCAATATGCAAATAGTATATAATTTTATTTAACAGTTACATTTTTTGGTATTGTGCTAGATTGTAAATACATCTTCAGTTACAATAAAAACATGGTTACAATGTATCTATAAGCACACTTATGTATCTGCTTCTTAATCTACCTTTTGTATCTATTTGATATACTGCTTCAGACAAAGCGGCTTCTTACAGAGCTCCAGTTTAGTGGTGAAATATTATTTCCTTTTCTCAGCCAAATCCCGGGGAACATTTTGTGAGTTTCTTTAAGGTCACACAATCACTTTTTATTTGTTCTTTTGCAGCAAGCTGAGGTAAGATCCCCACTGTCAACATAAGCTAAAGCTCAGGAAAGTGAATGTTAAATGCACAGCATTTCAGAGGTTTATATCACATCTTTTGTTGTGGTTGTTTAGTTGTTTCGGACTCTGTGTGACCCTCTGGACAGCAACAGGCCAGGCACATCAATCAGACATTGCCTCTCTGAGCTCCCTCAAGCTTATGTTCATTGTTTCAATGACATCACCTATACATCTCCAACTCTGCTGTCTCCTTCTTCATGTTCCTTCAATATTTTCCAGCATCAGAGTCTTCTCTCAGAAATGTAGTCTTATCATATTTGTAACCCTTACTCATATATATAGTAAAGCATTAAACAAGTTGCAACTACTTCCCAGTGCACACAATCTATGTATCAATTATAGTTCACTTATAGAAGAAAAATAAAGGGACATACATTGTGTTGAAATATTTTTTTAATTTTTGAAGTCAGAGCTTTTTTAGTGTCGTACAGGAATACAGAGCTCACACTGTCTGTATGAAGGTGCAGTGTCAGGGCTGTTCTGAAGATGTAATGTTTACATTGCTATAACTCACTCAGTGTTTAAATTATAGGGGCAAGGATCTTCAGGTTGGCGATGGCTTACCTGCATGTCTGCTTGATAGATAGATAGATAGACACATGGATAGATAGACACATGGATAGATAGATAGATAGATAGATAGATAGATAGATAGATAGATAGATAGATAGATAGATAGATAAATAGATAGATAAATAGATAGATAGACAGACACATGGATAAATAGATACAGTGATATAGATAGATAGAGGGATAGATAGATAGATAGATAGATAGATAGATAGATAGATAGATAGATAGATAAATAGATAGATAAATAGATAGATAGACTGACACATGGATAGATAGATAGATAGATAGATAGATAGATAGATAGATAGATAGATAGATAGATAGACAGATAGATAGATAGACAGATAGTTAGATAGATAGATAGATAGATAGATAGATAGATAGATAGATAGATAGATAGATAGATAGATAGATAGATAGATAAATAGACAGATAGATAGATAGATAGATAGATAGATAGATAGATAGATAGATAGATAGATAGATAGATAGATAGATAGACAGACACATGGATAGATAGATAGATAGATAGATAGATAGATAGATAGATAGATAGATAGATAGATAGATAGATAGATTGATTGATAGATAGATAAATAGATTGATAAATAGATAGATAGACAGACACATAGATAGATAGATAGATAGATAGATAGATAGATAGATAGATAGATAGATAGATAGATAGATAGATAGATAGATTGATTGATAGATAGATAGATAGATAGACACATGGATAGATAGATAGATAGATAGATAGATAGATAGATAGATAGATAGATAGATAGATAGACAGATAGACAGATAGATAGATAGAGATAGACAGACAGACAGATAGATAGACAGATAGATAGATAGATAGATAGATAGATAGATAGATAGACACATAGATAGATAGATAGACACATAGATAGATAGATAGATAGATAGATAGATAGATAGATAGATAGATAGATAGATAGATAGATAGACACATGGATAGATAGATAGATAGATAGATAGATAGATAGATAGATAGATAGATAGATAGATAGATAAATGTCAGTCTATAAATATTTAAAGGACCACTACATAATTAAAAAAATAAAACAAATATGTGTTTGGAAACTTTTTCTGACTAGGAGTATAATTAAGTAGCTAGTTTTGAATTACAAAAATAAATGTTGATCTTCTGCAGGACCTTGGACAGATCCGTGATACATTGGTGAATCTGTGTGATGCAATGCCCCATTTCTGGACCAGTGAGAGGGAAGGGGTGAATTTCAATATTATCCAATCAATAAACAATGACTTTGGACTTTTTCTTGTTCCCTTCACCTTTACTCCTATTTCCACTAAAATTACAAACCCAAACCCTATCATTCAGCTCTCAGGATGTGATGTAACAAAACAAAATGGATTCCTCTACTCATAAACCAAGTTTCCAAATATTCAGATTTTTCTCCAAAAAAAATGTTTTATGTCCATGGCTTATTACTGATAAAATTGTTAACTTGGTCCATACAAACAAGTGTCCTTTTTTTTTTTTACTGCAATGGTCCTCTGAACAGGTTTTTGTTCTACAAATGAGATACATGTGTCAAAAATGTATATGTGTATATGTATGTGCAAATATAACCTGCTTCTTAGATGCCACAATGGGCTTTTGCCCACGGTAATGGACTTTGCCCATAAAATACCTCTCAACTGTCTCGTCTTGTTCTTCTAGATCTGTGTCCTACACAACATTATTTGAATCTTTGAGTAAAGTCCCACCATCACTGACTTGATGATGGTCATCACCTGTCTCTAAATACAAGCACTGTATTATGTTCAGTACATACACTTGCTTTTATCTGTACTGTGGTTCCCTAAGCAAGACAAAGGATACTGTCAAGAACGCATTATGCCTCCTCCAATCAGTCTCTGGGGATTGAGATGTCCAAGATAGTCTCCTGAAGTCACTTAATAACTGTCCTAAGCATGCTGGGAGTTTCTACCTGAATGAACTGCCAATCACAGACAGCTCTATAGACTCAATTCAATGGAGCAAAGCCTAATGGATGTGGCTTCTACACACCCCTGCTCATTATGAATTCAAGACACTGGAGGAGGAACATCATAAATCTATATAAATGCAAATGTGTATGGTGAAAAAACATCAGCGGTTTGAATGACCTCAAAGGCTCTTTAATGTGTATTCAAATACAATGTAAATAAAGGGGCCATTTCATATCCTCAAAACTTAGTATCAATAAAAATGTGTATAATCATCCTGAAAAGCACAAGTTATCAATATTAGAGAGTTAATCCTTTGTGAGAAAACTTACACTGAAAATAGTTGATGTGCTGCCATCTTTAGGCTCCCATATTATGCAGCTGCAGATAACTGTGCTGCAGACCGTCTTGTTCATAGCTCCGCTGTCAGAATTATTAGCACCAGAGTTAAACCTTACCATACCAGGGTCCTGATCAAGGAGAAAGCTGTAGAGTGGTGTAAATAAGTCTGTGAGTGCTTCATTTTGTCTGCTGTGGTGAGTGAGTATGGTGCAGCCAGCATGGTCTGTATATTCCATATATAAGCTTTGCTGAGTTGTTGGCTTGTCCTATATTTGTGTTCCTGTTGCTGATTTCCCAGTACCTCCTTTAGGCTGTGTTTTATTTTTTTGGTTTCTCCTTTGGATTGCTGTCACGACTGTTCGACCTAGTGCTGACCACAGACTGTTTTGACCACAATTTATTTCACAGTCTCTGGCCCTCTTGTTTTGATACCACTGAAGCTCTAATCACACAAGTTGCAGGACTATTACAGTTACAGACTATATTGCTCAATTCAGAAGATGGGCTGCAGATGCCAACTGGAATAAGCCAGCACTGGGACACCAATTCTGCCCTTGGGGTATCTGAGAATTTAAAAGATGAGTTGACCAAAATGTAATGTCCTTATTCATTGGAGGATTTGGTTATCTTAATTATCCAGGTGATAGAAGACTCATGGAAAGGAGACAAGAGAGGTCATTATCTTCATCACAAATATATACACCTGCAATTGAGCCTACGGTTACAGGAAAAGAAGAACTTAAGGAAGTCAGTGCCTCTTGTTCTGATACCTTTGAATACTTCTGCAATGAGAATCCAACCACCTGCTTTTATTGTTTACACACACACTGCTTGGACAACATGGGAGGTCTTACAAAACAAAATATATTATAAGAATAAGTTGTTTCTACCGATCTTTGCTTTGAAAGTTAACTAAGCTTAGTCATGAAAGTGGCCCTTTAAGATAGTAAATAAAGTTTGATTTGATATACAACATCAAATTACATCAACTCGCAAAGATCAGGCTAATACAATTAGCGGTTTGGGAGCATTTATTGCCAGTGATGTAGAGAGAGAACTGGAAGTAGTTTATATATGGCTACCATTGTCACCTACAATAGTTGTCAAACTATGAATCGTCGTCACGCTTTGCAAACACCCACACAAGTGGCACTTTACCAAAATAGATCTAACACGCAATCACTAAATATGGACTTACACAAAAAAATACGAACCGCTGGATTAAATAGAAAGAGGAGTATATAATCCCAGTTTTATACACAGGCAAATAAATGCCACAATATACTATGTAACAGAATGATCTGTAATATGGGCCAGGGAAATAGACCCTTACCATTCCCAAATGTCAGTGACGCTGCGTAGCTCAACAAACGGCTGTAGATCAAGAAAACCGGCGCATGCGCATATCAACCCGACACCCATTTTGCAAACTGACTGTGCTTCTGCTGGGGCTTGCGCAGCGAGGTGATAGCTGGCTATTTATAGTGGCACCCCGATTTGACGAGATGTGCACGCCGTCATGTGTGCATAGAGGACAGCGTGCACCAACACCAGCACGCTCCAAAATGGGAATGGGGATAGGGAGAGATGTCATGGGGTTAGTCACCCAGCTGAGGTGAGACAGCTGTGTGTAAGGAAGCACTGCGCCAAATCATACATCAAATGTGAGACAGAATCAGGAACGGTGCCATAGGACTGGCAAGGCATAGTGATGTGGATGAGGTAAATGGCACCCCGATTACAGGCGAAAAGGGGAAATAGAGGAAGAGAGAAAGAGTGGAATGGGAAAACTGGGGATAGAGAGAGATGGGAAGGAAAGTAGGGGGAGAAAGAGGAGGAGGAGACAGGGGATAATGGGGAGAAGATAGACTAGACAACTGCTGTTTCAGGGCACACTGGTGTTCATGAGCGCATTTGCCAGGCATTCTGGGCGATCACATGGCAGCGGGCACGTCTTATGCGCCCAGAAGTCATGCCACTATTTATAGTGTACAGCAATGGAGTATTGTCATGGTTGTCACAAACTCAACTAGTATGATAAATCCTAGACGCAATCGCCCCTATATGCAATGATAAAAAGAATAATATAAGCAGTATACGTGTAACACAAAACAAGTCGGAAACAAAAAGAAATGTCAAATATTACCAAAAAATTTAAAATTAAAAATAAAGATAATCATAAACAAATTGGAAAAATCCAACATAAGTATACACTTGATTTAAAAATATATCAAAGATAGGAGAAAGAAAGAGAAACATTATGTACACAAAATGTGACAGCGACACTTATGATGATTATCAAAATCATATACAGTATATGTGGTTGCTATGTGTCGTGACAGCTGATATGGGTAGAATTAAGAAAAATCTTCAACAGATACTATGATATCATATATGACCTAAGGAAAATAGTGATTACAAAAAAGCTGTATAATTAATTCACTCATTTAAACCCTGCGGGGCCATAGTGTTTAACAAGCATATCCACCTACTCTCTACTTTAATTAGGGTATTTTCCAGGTTACCCCCTCTGATTCCCAGATGAATATTATTTTTATACTAGCGACTTGCCCGTCAAAAATGACGGGGCAATACAATTTGTAGCCATGGCAATGCTGTCTGCGACACAATGTAAAGCTTTTGGTACTCTGAGGACCTTCGGCGCTCATTGCGCGCCTCTCCTCTTGTGTACTTTTGCTCCTCTGAACACCTTGGTCGTGATATATATAAGTGCAGTGTAATTTTATTTTAATTTTTTTAATGTGTGTAAAGTATACTGTAACGGAGTTGGAACACACAGTCCAGTATCTCCGTTGGTATACGGTACAATATCCAAGAAGCACTACAGTCTCACCATTCCCAACCTCAATTTGGGAGTCAAATGAATACTGACTTTATTTTGTTTTTGCAGAAATATATATACACATCTCTTCCCACAGGTAATACACATCCCCCATAGTTGTCCACACAATACACATAGAGGGACAATAGGTGGGTCACACCTCCCTGAGGCTACCTGGCAACTTTGATACAATCAGACATGGATTAGATCATCCTTCTTTGTTCTTATGTCTGAGAATGAAAACACTTTATAAAATAGACTTCTTTATCTTATGAGGAGTCTCTGTAATAGGATCATCTATTATGCCAAGGTCTGCAATAGTCTGGGCTAATATTCTGCAGAGCATAAACCAACATACATACAGTATAATAGTAGGATCATATTTTAACCAAGAATGAAATAACCATAACACAGGGTAAAACAGTGATGGGTTCCGTTACATATACATTTTAATTTTCCATTACTGATTAATATTTATAAAATTAATCTATGTTAATAGTTAATTTAAAATGAACAAATGTATTAGGAAGTGCGAAGCATTAATGTATTCTTAAAGTAACAGCTGTTATTTAGCGTTTAGCGCTATTTAGCATTTTTTTATATATATATTTTTTAACTAACTCACCTTCCCCATTACCTATTAACATGTTCTAATTGCTTTGTTAATATCTAGGTTTTTGTTACTTAAAGCTTAAAAATACACTTGAGGGGTGCAATTGTGTGTCCTGTTTCACAATATCTTTCCTTCTCTAACAGGACCGGCTTCACAGTAGTGGGTGATAATGGTAATGTTTAGACAATAGACTGTTCTATAGACTGAATGTCTGAGTAGGGGGTTCTTCATGTCCAGAAACAGTGACCACAATGTAGTCATCTTAACAAATGGTGGCTGTAAACAATATGGCAGACGCAAGAAAATTTGTCTATGTGCCTTCAAAGGCTCTTGTTAGCTACTAGCAACATTGTACCGCTGTAAAAGCTACTAGGTTGCCCATGAAACAGAAGCCCTGGCATTACTGGCGCCAGGCCTGTAGGCCACACTCTAATATAGTACATCAAAGTGCCAATGTCCAGGAAGTTATGACAAACATTATAATAATAATCTGATGAGGGCCTCTGACTTAGTTTTTTTGTTTATGCAAATTACCCTTAGGGATTATAATAGGGGACTCCAGACGTGGACCCCTTTCTCACTGTGCCTTAGGGAGTTCAGTTGCACCTCACTGACGAGGCCCATAAAGGACGAAACGTGTCTGGGTTTGCTGTTTCTTCTGTTCAGGGTAGAATTGCCTGGTATTTTGGGGCTTGGTCACTCTTCTGAGTGGGACCAGACTGATATACTAGAGGATATTTCTCCCTGTGAAGGGCACAAGTGAGCTAAAAGAGGTTGCTCTCAGAGTGGGTTATCATGGCTATAGAACTAATCTATTAAGGTTGGTTCCGTCTCTGATGAGCAACTCTGACTTAGTTTTTTTGATTATAATAATAATCCCTGAGTTTGTTAAGCCCAAATACTTTCACACTGAACAAAATGTCATAGTCCTTGTAAAGTCCCTTGAGTTTGGTGGCCCCATGGGCAAGTGGTCACAGTAGTCCAGTGGTCAAAAAAAAAAAGTTCATAACAGGTTTTGTCCATGAAATGGCAGTTTGGTGGGACTCCTGGGGGGTTACACCCTAGCCCCAAAAGAGGGTCATGACAGCGTATATTTTAAATACATTTTTTGTACAACTGAATTCAATGGTTTAATCCATTCTTTCAATGGCCATCATTTGAACAATGGTGTGGATTTCAATAATTATGCATATAGGCTACTGGGTTCCTTTTCACAAAACAATGGTTAAAGATCTAAGAACAAGTAATGATCAAGAGCCTCATTCAATTCAAGACATGTAACTGGCAAAAATACCAACTTTCAACTACGAGCACTTTTATTTGTATTCAATGCTCCTCAGAAGTAAAAATTGTTATCCCACCCACAGCTCGTAAACCCTGGTAGAAAGTATAAGGCATAGGATTACACAAAATGTGTGAGATTGAGCAACAACTCCAATGCCACCAATGAGAATCCACACCCTGCTCACCAGTGGTGGAGCTAGTGAGTGGAGGGCCCCAGTGCCAAAAGCATTTGTGGGCCCCACCTTGCGTTGACACCCCCACCCCTGACAGTGATGCGAAGAAGGTTGAATAGAATAGCTAGTGAAATTTACTAGCCACTTTTAGGAATAGGGAATAGAGTGGTTACCAAGAATAATAGTTTGTAGAGGATTTTATGTATAAAACACAGAAGGAAACATGCTAAGGTTGGCCTTACCTATAACACTATGTTTCCATTGGTCCTACAACAAATATGTTTAATAAAGCCATTTCTTTAAATAGAACTGGGCTCTTTTGAGGTTTTGCCATGCATGGCATGATTTACTGGCATGATTTACTATGAACTGCTATGCAATCCACAAATTAATTATCTTAGTAGCCCCTGGGACCCTGCACTCAATAACCAGCTGGTGTTCTTTGTGTAAATAATATAAGCATATATCCCCACATGTATGACCCATGATGGACGCACACGCCAGTAACTGCTCAGGTGCACAGGACCAGATCTGAGATCAATACCAATGATAAATTGCTTGTGGTTTAGGGGAGCTGTAAGAGCCATAAATAACAGCATAAATATCTTTGTGGCGGCATCGCAGGAGAAGAATTAA
The DNA here is from genome assembly GCA_027410445.1 of Discoglossus pictus. Taxonomy (NCBI): domain Eukaryota; kingdom Metazoa; phylum Chordata; class Amphibia; order Anura; family Alytidae; genus Discoglossus; species Discoglossus pictus. Next base: position 666,434 of record JAPZIH010000659.1, read on the forward strand.
TAATATGACAGAAACAGAGCGAGGAAATTGTATCATTCCTAGAAAGTGAGTTCAGAAAACAGATAATATATTTGTATTTACATATATAGTTCACCTCATGTCTTCCCATTGTGTCTTCTACAGCTAAATATCTTAGTGCCCCCTTGGCTTGTTATGTTCAGGTTACAGGACCACTGATGTTTTATTTATAGTATGCTCTCATGAAGAACTTTATCTGATAAAGAGCAACTGGGTTTAATGAATACATTATCCTTTATAGTGGCAGACATTATGTTTTAGATCCTAACAGGATGAAGAACTTAGCAGAAAAGTGTTACAGTTGAAAGACTGTCACTTTACATTGGCACTTTACAACAGAACTCTATAGAAAAATAAACCCCAAAAGGCTATAAGGCAAAAGCCGTTACATATATCTTATGTGTAGATGCCATGGAGGTCCTGGCATGTACAGTATGTTCATATCACATTCCATGTATGTCCTTCCACACGATCATGTGCATTGTGATCCCTCTCCTCCTTCTGCAATACACCAGGGATAAGGTACATATTGTCCATATCTGGGATGGGTTGTGCCCCCCATACCCCCATGGGTCCCATGTCCCTGGCTATATGGGTATTAACAACAATTACAATACCTAAATCAATTCTAACATGTTTAAACAGTTTGACCTCAAATGTTTTTTAGAAAGCAATAAATAAATACAACGGTTACATTGTTAACTTTTATATACAACTATTCTTGCTGTTAGGTTGTATTTTCTTTCTATTGTTAATTGTATCTATTACTTTCTGAGGAGGGCATTTTCTAGTAAACTAAATATACCCCAAGCCCCTTTGCACACAGACCATTAGTCTCTACAAAACTCAGTAACATGACTCAGCATGTTTGGCCTTTGGACTCAACTGACCCAACTAGTTAGAATGTGGCACGCCATCCAATATGGCGCTACAAAAACAACAATAATTAAGGGAAGCACAAGGTGCTTGGCTGGCATATCCAATAACACAACCTCCACCTCAAATAATGCTCACAAGCCCCCACCGGGATATGAGAATAAGTGAAATTATGCAACAGGGCAGCAGGGTGGGATGCCCACAAACGCATGACCTAGCAGGATATTGAGCCATATTTCCAATAGTAACTGGAAATGGATGGTCTAACACCTCCTTTAATCTGGACAAACTTCCGGTGGCGGCTCTTGGGGTTTCCCTTGTGCGTCCTTGACATTCTTACTAGATTCTCCTTGGTTTGTTGACTCCTCTTCAAGCTGGGTCTCTTTGGGGAGAGACTTCTTGATGACCTCTACATCTCTGGGATCAGATGGCTTAACTGATTTTCAGGGCCTCTGCTGGTCCAGCAAATCGCTTAATCCGGTAGGGCTATCAAATGGAGGATGATTAGTAATCAGAGGAACACAGGTCCTCCTCTTCCCCAACTTAGCTCCATAACCTCCAGCTCAGTCAGAAGCCCCTCCACCAGTCCACACCTGCATGGTAGACTGGAGGACATCCCATACCCTATTCCAAGATGGCTCCACCTTTCTCTCACTGTTATTTTTTGCATCCTTATTAATAACCCCATACTAAGTCCTTCAGGTGAAATACGTTCTTATTCGGCACAACGTTGCTGCTTTATTGAATTTTAATGCGTCCTCTGATCCCAGTAAATCACTAGTTCTCTGAGCTGGTTCCTATCTATCAAACGTGATAATAAATCAATTCAGGGAAAGTCAACACAGCAGATTAGTTATTCCTGTCAAGCCCATAAATACTGAAAGCTGTTCCTTTACTGCAGCACTTGCAGCCCACGTGACTTCTTTGTATAATAGAGATTTAAGGACTGAAACAGCTCTAAATCTACTATGAATTTACAATATTTACTAAATCAACCTCTCCTATCACACTCTGTACAAAATGTTCTTGGTCTGATAAATAAGCTTAACACATGTTGGTCTTATGGTTTGTCAGGAATAAGATGTGATAAATATGTAAACTTCAATAAGTCAGAGATAAAGAAAGCTGTGTGCAAGAGAGAGGGAGTGAGATAAAGGAAAGAGAGAGGGAAAGATGGCTTATGACCCTATGGACCATCTCCACCTCTGCGTCCCCGTCTTCTTGTGCCTTCAATCTTTCCCAGAATCAGAGTCCTCTCTAGAGAATCCTGTCTTCTAGTGATGTGGACAAAATATTTAGTCTCATGATCAAACCTTCTAGTGTACAGTTTGGCTTCATTTCCTGTAGTATTGATTTATTGGATCTTCTTACTCTAAGAAGTCTTCTTCCAACACAACAATTCAAAGGCATCAATTCTCCGGCGCTCAGACATCTTTATGGTCCAGCTCTCACATCTGTTACTTCTGGGAATAACATGGTTCTAACTGTGAGGATCTTTGGAGATAATGTAATATCTTTACTTTTTTAATATCTTATCCAGACTTGCCATAGTTTTCCTCCCAGAAGCAAACATCTTTTAATTGCAGTCACCTTCTGAAAAGCTCTTAGAGAGACAGAGATAGAGAACCATGAAAGAGAAAGAGAGGGGGAGACTGAAAGGACAGATACAGAAGGCTACAGTGTGGGTAAGAGATAATAATGTAAACAAGATACGTTTCGCGACAGCTTTTCTCTGGAGGAACTGATTACATGTCATGGTTTGGATATCACATAAAGGACCAAATGTAATGGGTACTAGAGGTACAGTTGTTTGGGACCCAATAATAAGAGGGGGGTACCTGCTTTTTTTCACACATGGGCAACTAATATCTAACACAAAACCATCTCAACCTCTCAATAGGACATGCATACACAGACACATATTGAGATTGGTTACACCAGTGGTTCCCAAACCTCTCCTCAGGGCTCCCCAGGCAGGTTGGGACCATTTGTGTACACAGGTGAGTAAATTACATTTTGAAAACTGAAAGGCAGAGGTGAATATGAGAGAGAGGAAGAGGGGAGATGAGAGAGAGGCAGAGGGGGATATGAGAGAGAGGCAGAGGGGGAGATGAGAGAGAGGCAGAGGGGGAGATGAAAGAGAGGCAGAGGGAGATATGAGAGAGAGGCAGAGAGGGAGATGAGAGAGAGCCAGAGGGGGAGATGAGAGAGAGGCAGATGGGGAGATGAGAGGGAGGCAGAGGAGGATATATGAGAGAGGCAGAGGGGGATATGAGAGACAGACAGAGATGGTAATGAGAGAGAGGCAGAGGGGTAGATGAGAGAGAGGCAGAGGGGGAGATGAGTGAGAGGCAGAGGGGGAGATGAGAGAGAGGCAGAGGGGGATATATGAGAGAGGCAGAGGGGGATATGAGAGAGAGGCAGAGGGATTAATGAGAGAGAGGCAGAGGGGGAGATGGGAGAGAGGCAGATGGGGATATGAGAGAGAGAGGCAGAGGGGGAGATGAGAGAGAGCCAGAGGGGGATATGAGAGAGAGGCAGAGGGGGAGATGAGGGACAGACAGAGTAGGATATGACATAGAGGCAGAGCGGGGAGATGATAGAGCGGCAGAGGGGGACATGAGAGAGAACCAGATGGGGATATGAGAGTGAGGCAGAGGGGAATATGAGAGAGAGGCAGAGGGGATATGAGAGAGAGACAGAGGGGGAGATGAGAGAGATCCAGATGTGATATGAGGGACAGACAGAGTAGGATATGAGATAGAGGCAGAGTGGGGAGATGATAGAGAGGCAGAGGGGGACATGAGAGAGAACCAGAGGGGGATATGAGAGAGAGGCAGAGGGGAATATGAGAGAGAGGCAGCGGGGATATGAGAGAGAGGCAGAGGGGGACATGAGAGAGAACCAGAGGGGGATATGAGAGAGAGGCAGAGTTGAATATGAGAGAGAGGCAGAGGGGAATATGAGAGAGAGGCAGAGGGGAATATTAGAGAGAGGCAGAGGGGGAGATGAGAGAGATCCAGATGTGATATGAGGGACAGACAGAGTAGGATATGAGATAGAGGCAGAGCAGGGAGATGATAGAGAGGCAGAGGGGGACATGAGAGAGAACCAGGGTGGGATATGAGAGAGAGGCAGAGGGGAATATGAGAGAGAGGCAGAGGGGATATGAGAGAGGCAGAGGGGGATATGAGAGAGAGGCAGAGGGGAATATGAGAGAGAGGCAGAGTGGGAGATGAGAGAGAGCCAGAGGGGGGTAAGAGAGAGAGGCAGAAAGGGAGAAGAGAGAAAGGCAGAGGGGGAGATGAGAGAGAGGCAGAGTGGGATATGAGAGAGAGGCAGAGGGGGATATGAGAGAGAGGCAGAGAGGGAGATAATAGAGAGCCAGAGGGGGATATGAGAGAAAGGCAGAGGGGAATATGAGAGAGAGGCAGAGGGGGATATGAGAGAGAGCAAGAGGGGGATATGAGAGAGAGGCAGAAGGGGAGAAGAGAGAGAGGCAGAGGGGGAGATGAGAGAGAGGCAGAGGGGGAGATGAGAGAGAGGCAGAGGGGGAGATGAGAGAGAGGCAGAGGGGAAGATGAGAGAGAGCAGATGGGGAGATGATAGAGAGCCAGAGGGGGATATGAGAGAGAGGCAGAGGAGGAGATGAGAGAGAAGCAGAGGGGGAGATGAGAGAGAGGCAGAGGGGGACATGAGAGAGAGGCAGAGGGGGAGATGAGAGAGAGGCAGAGAGGGAGATGATAGAGAGCAAGAGGGGGATATGAGAGAGAGGCAGAGGGGGAGATGAGAGAGGCAGAGTGGATATGAGAGAGAGGCAGAGGGGAAGATGAGAGAGAGCCAGAGGTGGAGATGAGAGATAGGCAGAGGGGGCTATGAGAGAGAGGCAGAGGGGGATATGAGAGAGAGGCAGAGGGGTTAATGAGAGAGAGGCAGAGGGGGAGACGAGAGAGACTCAGAGGGGCATATGAGAGAGAGGCAGAGGGGGAGAATAGAGAGAGCCAGAAGGAGACATGAGAGAGAGGCAGAGAGGGAGATGAGAGAGAGCCAGAGGAGTATATGAGAGAGAGGCAGAGGGGGATATGAAAGAGAGCCAGAGGGGTTAATGAGAGAGAGCCAGAGGGGGGGTGAGAGAGAGGCAGAGGGGGTTATGAAAGAGAGGCAGCCGGCGAGATTAGAGAGAGTCAGATGGGTTAATGAGAGAGAGGCAGAGGGGGAGATAAGAGAGAGGCAGAGGGGGTGATGAGAGAGAGCCAGAAGGGCATATGTGAGACAGACAGAGGGAGATATGAGAGAGAGGCAGAGCGGGAGATGAGAGAGAGGCAGAGGTGGAGATGAGAGATAGGCAGAGGGGGATATGAGAGACAGACAGAGGGGGATAGGAGAGCGATGCAGAGAGGGAGATGAGAGAGAGCCAGAGGGGATATGAGGGAGAGGCAGAGGGGAATATGAGAGAGAGGGAGATGAGAGAGAGGCAGAGGGGGAGACGAGATAGAGGTAGAGGGGGATATGAGAGAGAGGCAGAGGGGGATATGAGAGAGAGGCAGAGGGGTTAATGAGAGAGAGGCAGAGGGGGAGACGAGAAAGACTCAGAGGGGCATATGAGAGAGAGGCAGAGGGGGAGATGAGAGAGAGCCAGAAGGAGACATGAGAGAGAGGCAGAGGGGAATATGAGAGAGAGCCAGAGGGGCTAATGAGAGAGAGCCAGAGGGGTGGTGAGAGAGAGGCAGAGGGGGTTATGAGAGAGAGGCAGACGGCGAGATGAGAGAGAGTCAGATGGGTTAATGAGAGAGAGGCAGAGGGGGAGATGAGAGAGAGGCAGAGGGGCTGATGAGAGAGAGCCAGAAGGGCATATGTGAGACAGACAGAGGGAGATATGAGAGAGAGGCAGAGCGGGAGATGAGAGAGAGGCATAGGTGGAGATGAGAGAGAGCCAGAGGGAGAGATGAGAGACAGAAAGAGGGGGATAGGAGAGCGATGCAGAGAGGGAGATGAGAGAGAGCCAGAGGGGATATGAGGGAGAGGCAGAGGGGTAGATGAGAGAGAAGCAGAGGGGGAGATGAGAGAGAGGCAGAGGGGGATATGAGAGAGAGGAAGAGGGGGAGATGAGAGAGAGGCAGAGAGGGAGATGAGAGAGAGGCAGAGAGGGAGATGATAGAGAGCCGGAGGGGGATATGAGAGAGAGGCCGAGGGGGAGATGAGAGAGAAGCAGAGGGGGAGATGAGAGATAGGCAGAAGGGGAGATGAGAGAGAGGCAGAGAGGGAGATGATAGAAAGCCAGAGGGGGGTATGAGAGAGAGGCAGAGGGGGAGATGAGAGAGAGGCAGAGGGGGAGATGAGAGAGAGGCAGGGGGGGAGATGAGAGAGAGGCAGAGGGGGAGATGAGAGAGAGGCAGAGAGGGAGATGATAGAGAGCCAGAGTGGGATATGAGAGAGAGGCAGAGGTGGAGATGAGAGAAAGGCAGAGGGGATATGAGAGAGAGGCAGAGGGGGAGATGAGAGAGAGCCAGAGGGGGAGATGAGAGAGAGGCAGAGAGGGAGATGAGAGAGAGCCAGAGGGGGATATGAGAGAGAGGCAGAGGGGGAGATGAGAGAGAGACAGAGGGGGAGATGAGAGAGAGGCAGAGGGGGAGATGAGAGAGAGGCAGAGGGGGAGATGAGATAGAGGCAGAGAGGGAGATGATAGAGAGCCAGAGGGGTTAATGAGAGAGAGCCAGAGGGGGGATGAGAGAGAGGCAGAGGGGGTTATGAGAGAGAGGCAGAGGGCGAGATGAGTGAGAGGCAGATGGGTTAATGAGAGAGAGGCAGAGGGGGAGATGAGAGAGGCAGAAGGGCATATGTGAGACAGACAGAGGGGGAGATGAGAGAGAAGCAGAGGGGGAGATGAGAGAGAGGCAGAGGGGGATATGAGAGAGAGGCAGAGGGGGATATGAGAGAGAGGCACAGGGGGATATGAGAGAGAGGCAGAGGGATTAATGAGAGAGAGGCAGAGGGGGAGACGAGAGAGACGCAGAGGGGCATATGAGAGAGAGGCAGAGGGATTAATGAGAGAGAGGCAGAGGGGGAGACGAGAGAGACGCAGAGGGGCATATGAGAGAGAGGAAGAGGGGGAGATGAGAGAGAGCCAGAAGGAGACATGAAAGAGAGGCAGAGAGGGAGATGAGAGAGAGCCAGAGGAGGATATGAGAGCGAGGCAGAGGGGGATATGAGAGAGAGCCAGAGGGGGATATGAGAGACAGACAGAGGGAGATATGAGAGAGAAGCAGAGGGGGAGATGAGAGAGAGGCAGAGGGGAAGATGAGAGAGAGGCAGAGAGGGAGATGAGAGAGAGGCAGAGGGGGATATGAGATAGAGGTAGAGGGGGATATGAGAGAGAGGCACAGGGGGATATGAGAGAGAGGCAGAGGGATTAATGAGAGAGAGGCAGAGGGGGAGACGAGAGAGATGCAGAGGGGCATATGAGAGAGAGGAAGAGGGGGAGATGAGAGAGAGCCAGAAGGAGACATGAGAGAGAGGCAGAGAGGGAGATGAGAGAGAGCCAGAGGAGGATATGAGAGCGAGGCAGAGGGGGATATGAGAGAGAGCCAGAGGGGTTAATGAGAGAGAGCCAGAGGGGGGATGAGAGAGAGGCAGACGGCGAGATGAGAGAGAGTCAGATGGATTAATGAGAGAGAGGCAGAGGGGGAGATGAGAGAGAGGCAGAGGGGGCGATGAGAGAGAGCCAGAGGAGTATATGAGAGAGAGGCAGAGGGGGATATGAGAGAGCCAGAGGGGTTAATGAGAGAGAGCCAGAGGGGGGGTGAGAGAGAGGCAGAGGGGGTTATGAGAGAGAGGCAGTCGGCGAGATGAGAGAGAGTCAGATGGGTTAATGAGAGAGAGGCAGAGGGGGAGATAAGAGAGAGGCAGAGGGGGTGATGAGAGAGAGCCAGAAGGGCATATGTGAGACAGACAGAGGGAGATATGAGAGAGAGGCAGAGTGGGAGATGAGAGAGAGGCAGAGGTGGAGATGAGAGATAGGCAGAGGGGGATATGAGAGACAGACAGAGGGGGATAGGAGAGCGATGCAGAGAGGGAGATGAGAGAGAGCCAGAGGGGATATGAGGGAGAGGCAGAGGGGAATATGAGAGAGAGGCAGAGAGGGAGATGAGAGAGAGGCAGAGGGGGAGACGAGATAGAGGTAGAGGGGGATATGAGAGAGAGGCAGAGGGGGATATGAGAGAGAGGCAGAGGGGTTAATGAGAGAGAGGCAGAGGGGGAGACGAGAAAGACTCAGAGGGGCATATGAGAGAGAGGCAGAGGGGCAGATGAGAGAGAGGCAGAGGGGCTGATGAGAGAGAGCCAGAAGGGCATATGTGAGACAGACAGAGGGAGATATGAGAGAGAGGCAGAGCGGGAGATGAGAGAGAGGCAGAGGTAGAGATGAGAGATAGGCAGAGGGGGATATGAGAGACAGACAGAGGGGGATAGGAGAGCGATGCAGAGAGGGAGATGAGAGAGAGCCAGAGGGGATATGAGGGAGAGGCAGAGGGGGAGAAGAGAGAGAGGCAGAGGGGAGATGAGAGAGAGGCAGAGGGGGAGATGAGAGAGAGGCAGAGGGGGAGATGAGAGAGAGGCAGAGGGGAAGATGAGAGAGAGCAGAGTGGGAGATGATAGAGAGCCAGAGGGGGATATGAGAGAGAGGCAGAGGGGGAGATGAGAGAGAAGCAGAGGGGAGATGAGAGAGAGGCAGAGGGGACATGAGAGAGAGGCAGAGGGGGAGATGAGAGAGAGGCAGAGAGGAGATGATAGAGAGCAAGAGGGGATATGAGAGAGAGGCAGAGGGGGAGATAGAGAGGCAGAGTGGATATGAGAGAGAGGCAGAGGGGAAGATGAGAGAGAGCCAGAGGTGGAGATGAGAGATAGGCAGAGGGGGCTATGAGAGAGAGGCAGAGGGGGATATGAGAGAGAGGCAGAGGGGTTAATGAGAGAGAGGCAGAGGGGAGACGAGAGAGACTCAGAGGGGCATATGAGAGAGAGGCAGAGGGGGAGATGAGAGAGAGCCAGAAGGAGACATGAAAGAGAGGCAGAGAGGGAGATGAGAGAGAGCCAGAGGAGGATATGAGAGCGAGGCAGAGGGGGATATGAGAGAGAGCCAGAGGGGGATATGAGAGACAGACAGAGGGAGATATGAGAGAGAAGCAGAGGGGGGAGATGAGAGAGAGGCAGAGGGGAAGATGAGAGAGAGGCAGAGAGGGAGATGAGAGAGAGGCAGAGGGGGATATGAGATAGAGGTAGAGGGGGATATGAGAGAGAGGCACAGGGGGATATGAGAGAGAGGCAGAGGGATTAATGAGAGAGAGGCAGAGGGGGAGACGAGAGAGATGCAGAGGGGCATATGAGAGAGAGGAAGAGGGGGAGATGAGAGAGAGCCCGAAGGAGACATGAGAGAGAGGCAGAGAGGGAGATGAGAGAGAGCCAGAGGAGGATATGATAGCGAGGCAGAGGGGGATATGAGAGAGAGCCAGAGGGGTTAATGAGAGAGAGCCAGAGGGGGATGAGAGAGAGGCAGACGGCGAGATGAGAGAGAGTCAGATGGGTTAATGAGAGAGAGGCAGAGGGGGAGATAAGAGAGAGGCAGAGGGGGAGATGAGAGAGAGGCAGAGGTGGAGATGAGAGATAGGCAGAGGGGGATATGAGAGACAGACAGAGGGGGATAGGAGAGCGATGCAGAGAGGGAGATGAGAGATAGCCAGAGGGGATATGAGGGAGAGGCAGAGGGGAATATGAGAGAGAGGCAGAGAGGGAGATGAGAGAGAGGCAGAGGGGGAGACGAGATAGAGGTAGAGGGGGATATGAGAGAGAGGCAGAGGGGGATATGAGAGAGAGGCAGAGGGGTTAATGAGAGAGAGGCAGAGGGGGAGACGAGAAAGACTCAGAGGGGCATATGAGAGAGAGGCAGAGGGGGGAGATGAGAGAGAGCCAGAAGGAGACATGAGAGAGAGGCAGAGGGGAATATGAGAGAGAGCCAGAGGGGCTAATGAGAGAGAGCCAGAGGGGTGGTGAGAGAGAGGCAGAGGGGGTTATGAGAGAGAGGCAGACGGCGAGATGAGAGAGAGTCAGATGGGTTAATGAGAGAGAGGCAGAGGGGGAGATGAGAGAGAGGCAGAGGGGCTGATGAGAGAGAGCCAGAAGGGCATATGTGAGACAGACAGAGGGAGATATGAGAGAGAGGCAGAGCGGGAGATGAGAGAGAGGCAGAGGTGGAGATGAGAGAGAGCCAGAGGGAGAGATGAGAGACAGAAAGAGGGGGATAGGAGAGCGATGCAGAGAGGGAGATGAGAGAGAGCCAGAGGGGATATGAGGGAGAGGCAGAGGGGGAGATGAGAGAGAAGCAGAGGGGGAGATGAGAGAGAGGCACAGGGGGATGTGAGAGAGAGGAAGAGGGGGAGATGAGAGAGAGGCAGAGAGGGAGATGAGAGAGAGGCAGAGAGGGAGATGATAGAGAGCCGGAGGGGGATATGAGAGAGAGGCCGAGGGGGAGATGAGAGAGAAGCAGAGGGGGAGATGAGAGATAGGCAGAAGGGGAGATGAGAGAGAGGCAGAGAGGGAGATGATAGAAAGCCAGAGGGGGGTATGAGAGAGAGGCAGAGGGGGAGATGAGAGAGATGCAGAGGGGGAGATGAGAGAGAGGCAGAGGGGGAGATGAGAGAGAGGCAGAGGGGGAGATGAGAGAGAGGCAGAGAGGGAGATGATAGAGAGCCAGAGTGGGATATGAGAGAGACGCAGAGGTGGAGATGAGAGAAAGGCAGAGGGGATATGAGAGAGAGGCAGAGGGGGAGATGAGAGAGAGCCAGAGGGGGAGATGAGAGAGAGGCAGAGAGGGAGATGAGAGAGAGCCAGAGGGGGATATGAGAGAGAGGCAGAGGGGGAGATGAGAGAGAGGCAGAGGGGGAGATGAGAGAGAGGCAGAGGGGGAGATGAGAGAGAGGCAGAGGGGGAGATGAGATAGAGGCAGAGAGGGAGATGAGAGAGAGCCAGAGGGGTTAATGAGAGAGAGCCAGAGGGGGGATGAGAGAGAGGCAGAGGGGGTTATAAGAGAGAGAGGCAGAGGGCGAGATGAGTGAGAGGCAGGTGGGTTAATGAGAGAGAGGCAGAGGGGGAGATGAGAGAGGCAGAAGGGCATATGTGAGACAGACAGAGGGGGAGATGAGAGAAAAGCAGAGGGGGAGATGAGAGAGAGGCAGAGGGGGATATGAGAGAGAGGCAGAGGGGGATATGAGAGAGAGGCACAGGGGGATATGAGAGAGAGGCAGAGGGATTAATGAGAGAGAGGCAGAGGGGGAGACGAGAGAGACGCAGAGGGGCATATGAGAGAGAGGCAGAGGGATTAATGAGAGAGAGGCAGAGGGGGAGACGAGAGAGACGCAGAGGGGCATATGAGAGAGAGGAAGAGGGGGAGATGAGAGAGAGCCAGAAGGAGACATGAAAGAGAGGCAGAGAGGGAGATGAGAGAGAGCCAGAGGAGGATATGAGAGCGAGGCAGAGGGGGATATGAGAGAGAGCCAGAGGGGGATATGAGAGACAGACAGAGGGAGATATGAGAGAGAAGCAGAGGGGGAGATGAGAGAGAGGCAGAGGGGAAGATGAGAGAGAGGCAGAGAGGGAGATGAGAGAGAGGCAGAGGGGGATATGAGATAGAGGTAGAGGGGGATATGAGAGAGAGGCACAGGGGGATATGAGAGAGAGGCAGAGGGATTAATGAGAGAGAGGCAGAGGGGGAGACGAGAGAGATGCAGAGGGGCATATGAGAGAGAGGAAGAGGGGGAGATGAGAGAGAGCCAGAAGGAGACATGAGAGAGAGGCAGAGAGGGAGATGAGAGAGAGCCAGAGGAGGATATGAGAGCGAGGCAGAGGGGGATATGAGAGAGAGCCAGAGGGGTTAATGAGAGAGAGCCAGAGGGGGGGATGAGAGAGAGGCAGACGGCGAGATGAGAGAGAGTCAGATGGGTTAATGAGAGAGAGGCAGAGGGGGAGATGAGAGAGAGGCAGAGGGGGCGATGAGAGAGAGCCAGAGGAGTATATGAGAGAGAGGCAGAGGGGGATATGAGAGAGAGCCAGAGGGGTTAATGAGAGAGAGCCAGAGGGGGGGTGAGAGAGAGGCAGAGGGGGTTATGAGAGAGAGGCAGCCGGCGAGATGAGAGAGAGTCAGATGGGTTAATGAGAGAGAGGCAGAGGGGGAGATAAGAGAGAGGCAGAGGGGGTGATGAGAGAGAGCCAGAAGGGCATATGTGAGACAGACAGAGGGAGATATGAGAGAGAGGCAGAGCGGGAGATGAGAGAGAGGCAGAGGTGGAGATGAGAGATAGGCAGAGGGGGATATGAGAGACAGACAGAGGGATAAGGAGCGATGCAGAGAGGGAGATGAGAGAGAGCCAGAGGGGATATGAGGGAGAGGCAGAGGGAGATGAGAGAGAGGCAGAGGGGGAGACGAGATAGAGGTAGAGGGGGATATGAGAGAGAGGCAGAGGGGGATATGAGAGATAGGCAGAGGGGTTAATGAGAGAGAGGCAGAGGGGGAGACGAGAAAGACTCAGAGGGGCATATGAGAGAGAGGCAGAGGGGGAGATGAGAGAGAGGCAGAGGGGCTGATGAGAGAGAGCCAGAAGGGCATATGTGAGACAGACAGAGGGAGATATGAGAGAGAGGCAGAGCGGGAGATGAAGAGAGGCAGAGTAGAGATGAGAGATAGGCAGAGGGGGATATGAGAGACAGACAGAGGGGGATAGGAGAGCGATGCAGAGAGGGAGATGAGAGAGAGCCAGAGGGGATATGAGGGAGAGGCAGAGGGGGAGATGAGAGAGAAGCAGAGGGGGAGATGAGAGAGAGGCACAGGGCGGAGGAGAGAGAGAGGAAGAGGGGGAGATGAGAGAGAGGCAGAGAGGGAGATGAGAGAGAGCAGAGAGGGAGATGATGAGAGCCGGAGGGGGATATAGAGAGAGGCCGAGGGGGAGATGAGAGAGAAGCAAGGGGGAGATGAGAGATAGGCAGAAGGGGAGATGAGAGAGAGGCAGAGAGGGAGATGATAGAAAGCCAGAGGGGGGTATGAGAGAGAGGCAGAGGGGGAGATAGAGAGATGCAGAGGGGGAGATGAGAGAGACAGAGGGGGAGATGAGAGAGGCAGAGGGGGAGATGAGAGAGAGGCAATTAGGGAGATGATAGAGAGCCAGAGTGGGATATGAGAGAGACGCAGAGGTGGAGATGAGAGAAAGGCAGAGGGAGATGAGAGAGAGGCAGAGGGGGAGATGAGAGAGAGCCAGAGGGGGTGATTAAGAGAGAGGCAGAGAGGGAGATGAGAGAGAGCCAGAGGGGGATATGAGAGAGAGGCAGAGGGGGAGAGGAGAGAGAGACAGAGGGGGAGATGAGAGAGAGGCAGAGGGGGAGATGAGAGAGAGGCAGAGGGGGAGATGAGATAGAGGCAGAGAGGGAGATGATAGAGAGCCAGAGGGGTTAATGAGAGAGAGCCAGAGGGGGGATGAGAGAGAGGCAGAGGGGGTTATAAGAGAGAGAGGCAGAGGGCGAGATGAGTGAGAGGCAGGTGGGTTAATGAGAGAGAGGCAGAGGGGGAGATGAGAGAGGCAGAAGGGCATATGTGAGACAGACAGAGGGGGAGATGAGAGAAAAGCAGAGGGGGAGATGAGAGAGAGGCAGAGGGGGATATGAGAGAGAGGCAGAGGGGGATATGAGAGAGAGGCACAGGGGGATATGAGAGAGAGGCAGAGGGATTAATGAGAGAGAGGCAGAGGGGGGAGACGAGAGAGACGCAGAGGGGCATATGAGAGAGAGGCAGAGGGGATATGAGAGAGAGGCAGAGGGGGAGACGAGAGAGACGCAGAGGGGCATATGAGAGAGAGGAAGAGGGGGAGATGAGAGAGAGCCAGAAGGAGACATGAAAGAGAGGCAGAGAGGGAGATGAGAGAGAGCCAGAGGGGATATGAGGGAGAGGCAGAGGGGGATATGAGAGAGAGCCAGAGGGGGATATGAGAGACAGACAGAGGGAGATATGAGAGAGAAGCAGAGGGGGAGATGAGAGAGAGGCAGAGGGAAGATGAGAGAGAGGCAGAGAGGGAGATGAGAGAGAGGCAGAGGGGATATGAGATAGAGTAGAGGGGGATATGAGAGAGAGGCAGAGGGGATATGAGAGAGAGGCAGAGGGATTAATGAGAGAGAGGCAGAGGGGGAGACGAGAGAGATGCAGAGGGGCATATGAGAGAGAGGAAGAGGGGGAGATGAGAGAGAGCCCGAAGGAGACATGAGAGAGAGGCAGAGAGGGAGATGAGAGAGAGCCAGAGGAGGATATGAGAGCCAGAGGGGTTAATGAGAGAGAGCCAGAGGGGGATGAGAGAGAGGCAGACGGCGAGATGAGAGAGAGTCAGATGGGTTAATGAGAGAGAGGCAGAGGGGGAGATGAGAGAGAGGCAGAGGGGGAGATGAGAGAGAGGCAGAGGTGGAGATGAGAGATAGGCAGAGGGGGATATGAGAGACAGACAGAGGGGATAGGAGAGCGATGCAGAGAGGGAGATGAGAGAGAGCCAGAGGGGATATGAGGGAGAGGCAGAGGGGAATATGAGAGAGAGGCAGACGGCATATGGGGAGATGAGAGAGAGGCAGAGGGGGAGACGAGATAGAGGTAGAGGGGGATATGATAGAGAGGCAGAGGGGGATATGAGAGAGAGGCAAGGGGTTAATGAGAGAGAGGCAGAGGGGGAGACGAGAAAGACTCAGAGGGCATATGAGAGAGAGGCAGAGGGGAGATGAGAGAGAGCCAGAAGGAGACATGAGAGAGAGGCAGAGAGGGAGATGAGAGAGAGGCAGAGGGGGAGATGAGAGAGAGGCAGAGGGGCTGATGAGAGAGAGCCAGAAGGGCATATGTGAGACAGACAGAGGGAGATATGAGAGAGAGGCAGAGCGGGAGATGAGAGAGAGGCAGAGGTGGAGATGAGAGAGAGCCAGAGGGAGAGATGAGAGACAGAAAGAGGGGGATAGGAGAGCGATGCAGAGAGGGAGATGAGAGAGAGCCAGAGGGGATATGAGGGAGAGGCAGAGGGGGAGATGAGAGAGAGGCAGAGGGGGAGATGAGAGAGAGGCACAGGGGGATATGAGAAAGAGGAAGAGGGGGAGATGAGAGAGAGGCAGAGAGGGAGATGAGAGAGAGGCAGAGAGGGAGATGATAGAGAGCCGGAGGGGGATATGAGAGAGAGGCCGAGGGGAAGATGAGAGAGAAGCAGAGTGGGAGATGAGAGATAGGCAGAAGGGGAGATGAGAGAGAGGCAGAGAGGGAGATGATAGAAAGCCAGAGGGGGTATGAGAGAGAGGCAGAGGGGGAGATGAGAGAGATGCAGAGGGGGAGATGAGAGAGAGGCAGAGGGGGAGATGAGAGAGAGGCAGAGGGGGAGATGAGAGAGAGGCAGAGAGGGAGATATGAGAGAGACGCAGAGGTGGAGATGAGAGAAAGGCAGAGGGGATATGAGAGAGAGGCAGAGGGGGAGATGAGAGAGAGCCAGAGGGGGAGATGAGAGAGAGGCAGAGAGGGAGATGAGAGAGAGCCAGAGGGGGATATGAGAGAGAGGCAGAGGGGGAGAGGAGAGAGAGGCAGAGGGGGAGATGAGAGAGAGGCAGAGGGGGAGATGAGAGAGAGGCAGAGGGGGAGATGAGATAGAGGCAGAGAGGGAGATGATAGAGAGCCAGAGGGGTTAATGAGAGAGAGCCAGAGGGGGGATGAGAGAGAGGCAGAGGGGGTTTATGAGAGAGAGGCAGAGGGCGAGATGAGTGAGAGGCAGATGGGTTAATGAGAGAGAGGCAGAGGGGGAGATGAGAGAGGCAGAAGGGCATATGTGAGACAGACAGAGGGGGAGATGAGAGAGAAGCAGAGGGGGAGATGAGAGAGAGGCAGAGGGGGATATGAGAGAGAGGCAGAGGGGGATATGAGAGAGAGGCAGAGGGGGATATGAGAGAGAGGCAGAGGGATTAATGAGAGAGAGGCAGAGGGGGAGACGAGAGAGACGCAGAGGGGCATATGAGAGAGAGGCAGAGGGATTAATGAGAGAGAGGCAGAGGGGGAGACGAGAGAGACGCAGAGGGGCATATGAGAGAGAGGAAGAGGGGGAGATGAGAGAGAGCCAGAAGGAGACATGAAAGAGAGGCAGAGAGGGAGATGAGAGAGAGCCAGAGGAGGATATGAGAGAGAGGCAGAGGGACA
>JAPZIH010000659.1:682656-823181 GCA_027410445.1 Discoglossus pictus
CCGAGGGGGATATGAGAGAGAGCCAGAGGGGGGATGAGAGAGAGGCAGAGGGGGTTATGAGAGAGAGGCAGAGAGAGGGATGAGAGAGAGCCAGAGTGGGATATGAGAGAGAGGCAGAGGGGGAGATGAGAGAGAGGCAGAGAGGTTAATGAGAGAGAGGCAGAGGGGGAGATGAGAGAGAGGTACAGGGGGATATGAGAAACAGACAGAGGGGATATGAGAGAGAGGCAGAGGGGGAGATGAGAGAGAGCCAGAGGGAGAGATGAGAGAGAGGCAGAGAGGGAGATGAGAGAGAGACAGAGGGGGATATGAGAGAGAGGCAGAGGGGGAGAGGAGAGAGAGACAGAGGGGGAGATGAGAGAGAGGCAGAGGGGAAGATGAGAGAGAGGCAGAGAGGGAGATGAGATAGAGGTAGAGGGGTATATGAGAAAGAGGCAGAGGGGTTAATGAGAGAGAGGCAGAGGGGGAGACGAGTGAGAGTAAGAGGGGCATATGAGAGAGAGGCAGAGGGGGAGATGAGAGAGAGCGAGAAGGAGACATGTGAGAGAGGCAGAGAGGGAGATGAGAGAGAGCCAGAGGAGGATATGAGAGAGAGGCAGAGGGAGATATGATAGAGAGCCAGAGGGGTTAATGAGAGAGAGCCAGAGGGGGGATGAGAGAGAGGCAGAGGGGGTTATGAGAGAGTGGCAGAGGGCGAGATGAGAGAGAGGCAGAGGGGTTAATGAGAAAGAGGCAGAGGGGGAGATGAGAGAGAGGCAGAGGGAGTGATGGGAGAGAGTCAGAAGGGCATATGTGAGACAGACAGAGGGAGATATGAGAGAGAGGCAGAGCGGGAGATGAGAGAGAGCCAGAGGTGGAGATGAGAAAGAGGCAGAGGGGGATATGAGAGAGAGGTAGACGGCATATGAGAGAGAGCCAGAGGTGGAGATGAGAGAGAGGCAGAGGGGGAAATGAGAGAGAGATGCAGAGGGGGAGATGAGAGAGAGGCAGAGGGGGAGATGAGAGAGAGGTAGAGAGGGAGATGATAGAAAGCCAGAGGGGGGTATGAGAGAGAGGCAGAGGGGGAGATGAGAGAGATGCAGAGGGGGAGATGAGAGAGAGGCAGAGGGGGAGATGAGAGAGAGGCAGAGGGGGAGATGAGAGAGAGGCAGAGAGGGAGATGATAGAGAGCCAGAGGGAGATATGAGAGAGACGCAGAGGTGGAGATGAGAGAAAGGCAGAGGGGATATGAGTGAGAGGCAGAGGGGGAGATGAGAGAGAGCCAGAGGGAGAGATGAGAGAGAGGCAGAGAGGGAGATGAGAGAGGCAGAGGGGGATATGAGAGAGAGGCAGAGGGGGAGAGGAGAGAGACAGAGGGGGAGATGAGAGAGAGGCAGAGGGGTAGATGAGAGAGAGGCAGAGGGGGAGATGAGATAGAGACAGAGAGGGAGATGATAGAGAGCCAGAGGGGTTAATGAGAGAGAGCCAGAGGGGGGATGAGAGAGAGGCAGAGGGGGTTATGAGAGAGAGGCAGAGGGCGAGATGAGTGAGAGGCAGATGGGTTAATGAGAGAGAGTCAGAGGGGGAGATGAGAGAGAGGCAGAAGGGCATATGTGAGACAGACAGAGGGGGAGATGAGAGAGAAGCAGAGGGGGAGACGAGAGAGATGCAGAGTGGGAGATGAGAGAGAGGCAGATAGGGAGATGATAGAGAGCCAGAGGGGGATATGAGAGAGAGGCAGAGGGGTTAATGAGAGAGGCAGAGGGGGAGACGAGAGAGAGGCAGAAGGGCATATGAGAGAGAGGCAGAGGGGGAGATGAGAGAGAGCCAGAATGAGACATGAGAGAGAGGCAGAGAGGGAGATGAGAGATAGCCCGAGGAGGATATGAGAGAGAGGCAGAGGGGGATATGAGAGAGAGCCAGAGGGGGGATGAGAGAGAGGCAGAGGGGGTTATGAGAGAGAGGCAGAGAGAGGGATGAGAGAGAGCCAGAGTGGGATATGAGAGAGAGGCAGAGGGGGAGATGAGAGAGAGGCAGAGGGGTTAATGAGAGAGAGGCAGAGGGGGAAATAAGAGAGAGGTACAGGGGGATATGAGAGAGAGGCAGAGGGGGAGATGAGAGAGAGGCAGAGGGGAAGATGAGAGAGAGCCAGAGAGGGAGATGAGATAGAGGTAGAGGGGGATATGAGAGACAGGCAGAGGGGGATATGAGAGAGAGGCAGAGGGGTTAATGAGAGAGAGGCAGAGGGGGAGACGAGAGAGAGGCAGAGGGGCATATGAGAGAGAGGCAGAGGGGGAGATGAGAGAGAGCCAGAAGGAGACATGAGAGAGAGGCAGAGAGGGAGATGAGAGAGAGCCAGAGGAGGATATGAGAG
This sequence comes from Discoglossus pictus, assembly GCA_027410445.1. Classification (NCBI taxonomy): domain Eukaryota; kingdom Metazoa; phylum Chordata; class Amphibia; order Anura; family Alytidae; genus Discoglossus; species Discoglossus pictus. Next base: position 685,010 of record JAPZIH010000659.1, read on the forward strand.
AGAGGCAGAGGGGGATATGAGAGAAAGCCAGAGGGCGAGATGAGAGAGAGGCCGAGGGGTTAATGAGAGAGAGGCAGAGGGGGAGATGAGAGAGAGGCAGAGAGGGAGATGATAGAGAGCCAGAGGGGCATATGTGAGACAGACAGAGGGAGATATGAGAGAGAGGCAGAGCGGGAGATGAGAGAGAGCCCGAGGAGGATATGAGAGAGAGGCAGAGGGGGATATGAGAGAGAGCCAGAGGGGGGATGAGAGAGAGGCAGAGGGGGTTATGAGAGAGAGGCAGAGAGAGGGATGAGAGAGAGCCAGAGTGGGATATGAGAGAGAGGCAGAGGGGGAGATGAGAGAGAGGCAGAGAGGTTAATGAGAGAGAGGCAGAGGGGGAGATGAGAGAGAGGTACAGGGGGATATGAGAAACAGACAGAGGGGATATGAGAGAGAGGCAGAGGGGGAGATGAGAGAGAGCCAGAGGGAGAGATGAGAGAGAGGCAGAGAGGGAGATGAGAGAGAGCCAGAGGGGGATATGAGAGAGAGGCAGAGGGGGAGAGGAGAGAGAGACAGAGGGGGAGATGAGAGAGAGGCAGAGGGGAAGATGAGAGAGAGGCAGAGAGGGAGATGAGATAGAGGTAGAGGGGTATATGAGAAAGAGGCAGAGGGGTTAATGAGAGAGAGGCAGAGGGGGAGACGAGTGAGAGTAAGAGGGGCATATGAGAGAGAGGCAGAGGGGGAGATGAGAGAGAGCGAGAAGGAGACATGTGAGAGAGGCAGAGAGGGAGATGAGAGAGAGCCAGAGGAGGATATGAGAGAGAGGCAGAGGGAGATATGATAGAGAGCCAGAGGGGTTAATGAGAGAGAGCCAGAGGGGGGATGAGAGAGAGGCAGAGGGGGTTATGAGAGAGTGGCAGAGGGCGAGATGAGAGAGAGGCAGAGGGGTTAATGAGAAAGAGGCAGAGGGGGAGATGAGAGAGAGGCAGAGGGAGTGATGGGAGAGAGTCAGAAGGGCATATGTGAGACAGACAGAGGGAGATATGAGAGAGAGGCAGAGCGGGAGATGAGAGAGAGCCAGAGGTGGAGATGAGAAAGAGGCAGAGGGGGATATGAGAGAGAGGTAGACGGCATATGAGAGAGAGCCAGAGGTGGAGATGAGAGAGAGGCAGAGGGGGAAATGAGAGAGAGATGCAGAGGGGGAGATGAGAGAGAGGCAGAGGGGGAGATGAGAGAGAGGCAGAGATGGGGATGAGAGAGAGCCAGAGGGGGATATGAGAGAGAGGCAGAGGGCGAGATGAGAGAGAGGCAGTGGGGTTAATGAGAGAGAGGCAGAGGGGGAGATGAGAGAGAGGCAGAGGTGGAGATCTAAGAGAGCCAGAGGGGGATATGAGAGACAGAGAGAGACAGAGGGGGAGATGAGAGAGAGGCAGAGGGGGATAAGAGAGTGGGATGAGAGAGGCGGGTTCGCGGTCGATGGCTCGCCTCGCTTTGCGTGGCTCGCAAGTGCGTTGCCAACACTGCAAACATCACCAACATTCGCAGATCCACAACTATATATGTGATAAATGTTGGCAAGCATGGGGCCCCCTTTTAAAATGGGCCCTTCCCAAAAGTACCCTCTCTTGCCCCATGGATGGAGCCATTGTGTGATAACGAGGGTAATTACGAATTGAGAATAGGTGAGTCTGGTGGGTGGGTCTCTTGATCTGAGTCACTAGAGGAAATTTTGTTTAAATAACTTCCAATTGCAAATATTTGTGTTTTTATTAGTACTCTGCAATTCTCCTGTTATTGGAACCTTCTCTGTGTCCCTTTAATTGCAGATAATGAACACAAGACCACTGTGGAGGAAATTTCCTCACAAATGGCCAACTATTTTTAGAACTATAAATTGCTTTATATACCGATCTCTGCCAATCATTAATGGTGGACCATTATAAGGATCGGTTCATTTTGATCTCCTTTATGGGACCACCATGGTCCTAGATTTAATAGATACTATTTTGAAGTTTGTTTTTACAAAATCTAGGCCTTATAAGCAATGATGCTACAGTTTTATCTACCTATTTCTATCTTCACTATGGGAATGTGGCATCTACAACTACCAATGCATTAAGTAGGTCTAATGGAAAGTAAATGAATTCATAAGTGCTCACAATCCTGACAAAGAACCCGGCATGATGACCTGATAAGAAAAAAACAGATGAATCATTGTGTAGAAAATATAAAAATGTTAATCCTTTGTTCATTTATTAATTAATTAATTAATTGGTTTCTAAAAGCTTGTTTATTATCAGGTTTAGCGTCCTAGCCAATGAGCTGTGAGGAGTTGTATCCCAGTTAATTAGCTGGCAGTATCATGGCTATCAACCAGTAAGAGGGAAACAGACTGTTGTACCCGCCTCTGATTGGCTACAACTAATTCTTAATTTTATGCTAATTATCTTGGATTTTCTGGGTCGTTCCTTCTCAAAATCAACCAAATAAATTTTTCAAACATGAGTGTAAGTTTATTAAAGTTTATTTGGGAACTTTTTCATGTTTTTCATTCATTACTGATCCTCCCCTATCAGACGCATCAGGATCCAGCTCCTTCCAGGTGTCTTTCAAGTCATCTCTTTATGTAATACATTTTTGAAAGACACCTCATACCTGGATTTATTCAATTATTTCATATATTTGAAGCTTTACACAATAGAGCATCAGCGCTTTATGGGTTAACGCTGCCGCCTCATGCAAAGCGGATCTAATTCCCATTGACAGGTGGGAGTGGCAGCCATTGCTCGACGGGCGCCATGATTCAGCCCTGAATGGTTTGTTATGACTTGGGCTGACTTCCATAGAGAGTAGGGGGACGTGTAATGATAATTAATTATACAACGTGGGAAGAGCGAAGAAAAAAACACAATCTGTTCTGTATATCACACCGAGGATGCAGACGTGTGTACCATTATCACCTGTGTGACAGACAGACCCGCAACAGGCACACAACATACACTCATTAGAATACAGTGATTGTATCCGGGGACCGGTCAGTCACTGGAAGGGTAGTAATAGCCCAAGGTCAGTATTTGGTGTAGTTTAAGAGGCCAAGGTCAGACCCGGGTCATAGATATACACACATTGTCATAGGCACTCATAGGCATGCACACACTCATAGACACACACACACATTGTGTAAGGCTCACACTCATAGACATGCACTTATTGTGTTAGGGTCACACTCATAGACACACGCATTGTGTAAGGTTCACACTCATAGACACACACATAGTGTAAGGGTCACACTCATACACACGCACACACATTGTGTAAGGGTTACACTCATAGACACACACATTGTGTAAGGTTCACACTCATAGACACACACACACATTGTGTAAGGGTTACACTCATAGACACATACATATTATGTAGGAGTCACACTCATAGACACACACACATAGTGTAAGGGTCACACTCATAGACACACGCACATTGTGTAAGGGTTATACTCATAGACACACACACATTGTGTAAGGGTCACACTCATAGACATACACACATTGTGTAAGGGTTATACTCATAGACACACACACATTGTGTAAGGGTCACACTCATAGACATACACACATTGTGTAAGGGTCACACTCATAGACATACACACATTGTGTAAGGGTCACACTCATAGACACACACACATTGTGTAAGGGTTATACTCATAGACATACACACATTGTGTAAGGGTTATACTCATAGACACACGCACATTGTGTAAGGGTTATACTCATAGACATACACACATTGTGTAAGGGTTATACTCATAGACACACGCACATTGTGTAAGGGTTATACTCATAGACACACACACATTGTGTAAGGGTCACACTCATAGACACACACACATTGTGTAAGGGTTATACTCATAGACATACACACATTGTGTAAGGGTGACACTCATAGACACACACATTGTGTAAGGGTTATACTCATAGACATACACACATTGTGTAAGGGTCACACTCATAGACACACACACATTGTGTAAGGGTTATACTCATAGACACACACACATTGTGTAAGGGTTATACTCATAGACATACACACATTGTGTAAGGGTGACACTCATAGACATACACACATTGTGTAAGGGTTATACTCATAGACATACACACATTGTGTAAGGGTTATACCCATAGACATACACACATTGTGTAAGGGTGACACTCATAGACACACACATTGTGTAAGGGTTATACTCATAGACACACACACATTGTGTAAGGGTTATACCCATAGACATACACACATTGTGTAAGGGTGACACTCATAGACACACACATTGTGTAAGGGTCACACTCATAGACATACACACATTGTGTAAGGGTCACACTCATAGACATACACACATTGTGTAAGGGTCACACTCATAGACATACACACATTGTGTAAGGGTTATACTCATAGACACACACACATTGTGTAAGGGAGAGTTCAGACAAATCACCAGCCACTGGAGTAGGAACTGGCAGCCCACACCAGAATCTTTGCCAATAACTCCAATTTTGTGCCTAGGAATATCACAGTTGTGGTGGCCGAGGACTAGAGCTCTGGGTAACCTCAAGGTCTCACCTTATATGCAATTTAAGGACATTAAGGACTTCATCCGCTTTGAATGTCCACTCATGGTTTCTATAAGGACCTTTGCCAAAATTAATAATGGGTAAATGTTTTTAGAAAATAAAATACAAATACACAGGTGGTGTGTAGTTGTAAACTAATTAGCTTCCATTTAACTCCAAGCAATGGCAGTTGTAACTGTCATATTCCCATTGTGCAAACAGACACTTCCTGAGCATCTGATCTGGTTTTTATTTTCATTTTGTTGAAGTTGAAAGTTTATAATTTGTGTATTTTTTATTTATTTCCACCTATTCTAACATTATACAATCCACTTCCATCCTTAGGAAATATTTATTGTTTTGAGATTATTGAACACTTACATTTCTCTTCAGCATCTATGGAGTTTAAGAAGATGCATATTAATTATGGTACTGACACTAATTGGTTAATGACTTGGGTATTTTAGTATCCATTCCAGCAGTCCCATCTACCTTTGCAGAAGCTTTGGCGAAATGCATGTCAGGCATGGCATGTGTATAGCGTCACATGACACAGAGTGGCTCGGTTCAAGCCAATATTCTTCCTGTTACCTCATTGGATTTAGTGGGTGATGATTTAGGGCTTCCTGGGAGGCATTTTATTATTTTATTACCTCTGTTGGGTAGGCATGGAGACGGGCAATAGATAGAATAGGTAACTCACATGAGGCTAGGATTTCCCGGTCACAGAGGTATATTCCCAGAGAAGTATTTTATTTCCATTAATTATGCAAAATATATTGTGGTAGGAGGTGAGTGGGTGGCAGGTGGGTAGAAATTAACTCCTAGGGCTCTGTGTTAATCAGATGTGACTTATCTTTAGTTGTGTGTCCGTGTTTGATTGTGTGAGTAGGTATTTTTAAATGACATGGGGATTCAGTTGCGTGTTCTCTAGTATTGTTATCTAGGGCATTATTTGTGCTTTAGGATGTATTGGCTTCAATCTTATGTTATCAGTGTCCTTAAAAATGCTTTGTTTCTACTGAGACATTCATAGCTCCTTAAGTCTCTTGTATTTGATCTTATGCGTTTCTCTCACTGTGAGCACTTGTATTGTCTTATAGACGATGTAGGATGTTCAGTAACTCGTAAGGAAGCCACTTTGTTTCAAGTCCACATGCTAAGTCTTGCTAGCAGAAAATGTATGCTAATTATATATATACTAGCGACTTGCCCGTCGAAAAATGACGGCAATAAGATTGTAAGGGCGGTAAATTTTGTTGGTGTTCCAAGATGCTCATTGTGAGCCTCGCGCTGAGCGCCTTTGCCGCTCATTGCGAGGTTGTTGCTTGTTTGTGTGCTATGAGCATTGTTTTTTTTGCTAATGCTAATCAAATAATTAATAAAATAATACATCAGTATACTTTACCTATTTTGAAGTAATATATATGCAGGAAGCATTGTGTTGAAGAGCTGACAATCTGTTTTGATGTTGCTGCAGTATACAATGTCGGTTTGCAGTGCTGTGGAGCTGAAGTGTAAGTGTCAACAATGTGTGCAGTGTGTAGTGTAAATAGTGTGCGTGCGCAGGAAAATCAGTTAGGGTAGCTGTGTACTTCCGCATTGTGTAAGTTATTGTTGTAAAATGGCGCCTAATGTGTGGTACGCATCTGTAGCTGATTTGGCAAGCTTGTTCTTGGATCGCGCCGTCTTTTTTGGGAAATCCGTAGGTCTTTGGTGGTGTTTTGCGCCTTTAGGGTCCTGTAGCTTCGTTTTCGTTTTTTCCTGCGCCCATTTTATCTCTTGCTTAGGGGATTTTCGGGTGTCTAAACTCTTCTATTTTGACTTAAATTGAGGTGTAACTTCAGTTTTTGAGTTCCTGGGTGCCCCCCCCCCTTGCTGTAGGTAAGCTTTTTATGTATTTGTTGTGTGTATTTATTATGTTTTAATGTTTTCATGTGCGCTGGTTTCGGGCGGTAAGGTCGTATTTTTGCGACGTCGTAATGTTTTTTTTTTCTAAGTTCCGCGTCTCGTACTCGTTTATCGTAAGTCCGTAAATTTTGCAAGGTCCGCAGTTGCTGGCAAGGAGCTGGCGAGCCCGCAGCGTTAGCAACAACCTGCATGCTAACAACTATGTATGTGATATTTATATATATGTGTATATGGCACTCCAATGTATTTTTAAGCTGTCTGTACATAACAGTCTTCACCCAAATAAGGGAATTATCTGATGATAAAGAGCAGAGTTTTTAATGAAAAGGAAACTACAGATTATATCCGTGTACAGAGGGTCACGAGGGTCACTTTCTGGCCAATTAGTGAGGCAAAGGGCAGTGCCAACTTCATCCGCTCCGAGCTCTGCTGCTTATGATAAATGGCGCTCCTACGGGTTTATAATGGCTGCTCGCACTGTATTAACTGTATTGATTTTGTTGCAGCGACTAATGGACAGTGTTAATGCCAATGAATTTCTAATAGCTCAGCTCTAATTCGCTCCCACTCTACTCCCCTGATAATGAAAAATAAAAAGCCAACTGATAACTGGATTTATTTAATTTGCAGGAAGTTATGGAGACTTGGGGAAGTGGATTGAATATTACGAGCAATCTGAACGGTTTATCCAGTCAATGATGGAGAGATCCGACCTTCAGGTAAAGTAACACGGAGCAGATTCTTAATCAGGGGGAGGACTTGGGGAGTGGTAGTCACAGAGGAATGTATACGTATCTGTCACGCCCAACAAACATATTGGTTCCAGTTTAAAGTTCTAGTTGGACTAACTATCTTCTCTACATCACAAATTCAGCGTTGTTTGTGTGGCTTTCTTGCTCTGATACAGTTTTTTTTTGTCCATGGTCATGCTGATCCACTTGGTATTCATGGCAGTGGTACTTGAGTGAGTTTCCAGTTCCTTCTCCAGTGGGCCACAACATAAAGCTCCCGACATCCCTAGTTGGGCTTCCATCCCGGTACTGACCAGACCCAACCCTGCTCGGCTTCAGGTTGGTGTGACCTCTTGGTTCCCTGACTTGGAATCAAACCCAGGTCTACAGTGGTGAAAGCACCAAGTCCTAATCACTGGACCACCAGGAAACCTGATACAAGTACACCACCAATTAGCCAACATCGGATAGTCTGGCACCTCCTTTAAATCAGACAAATTTTCAGCGTGGACTAAGCAATGGGCTGTTGGGGTTGTCCTTGTGCAGCTGTGGCTGTGACTCCTCCCTGGGCTTCGGTCTCTGTGGGGAGCGACTTCCGGCCTACTTTTCAGTGGGATTGGGTGGCTGATTGGTCTAATTGGCTTTGACTGATTAACCTCTGGTTCAGCAAATTGGTTAATCTGGCACGGCGTTGAAACAGAAGGAGTTAAAGCTTGGCAACACCAGTGCCCATCTGTCCAAAATGGCGCTCTACCTTTATGAACCTCTATAAGCTTAAAATGTGCTTTGCAGCACCTGTCCTTATTTGTCCATACTATGTTCTACCTGTAGAAGACTCCATATGCTAATTTGTACTACTGAATGCATGATACCGATGATAGACGAGATTTGACTACATGATAGCACTGCAGCAAATTGGGTCCTCAAAGCAACTCATGTTTATTTTGAAGCCATAATGATTAGATACAATCAATGCTGAATATCCAGGGAATGATTTTCTTTAGAAATGGCTAGTACAATGCAAAAATATTTTTTTCATGATTTTTGAGAATAACTTAAACTTTTGGGGTGACTGAACCCTATTAACCTTTTCACTGCTTTGCAATGGGTCACTCTGCCAGTGAAATGGTTACTTTAGTTGGTTTCATGTAAACACCCAGAATGCTTTTCTCCGACGTCTTCACTGCCAATGGGCTTTTTCTCGGTACTGGATGCAACATAAGAGCCCAAACCTTTGATCTGATGCAGAGCGCCGGCTGCATATTAAGTCCCTCTCTGTCCCATCTCAGTCCCTTCATTAATACACACTCCATGTACAGCAGATGTGTCACTCTCACCCTCCACACTCACATCTTCTAATCTTCATGTGTGTATGCAGATCAAGCCCTGGATGTTATTGGTCTTTAATTCCTATAAATCTCTCCCTACTTTGATTAAAGTTGCAATCAATGAACTGAAGGGATTGAAGACAATGTGCAGAGTATGGAGTCCTGAACAATAAATCTGCGCAGATCTCGGATGTAACATGACAGATAATCATTCAGAGCATCGGGAACACAGTCTTACAAGCAATTTGTATTTCTGCAAAGCCAAAATACAATGAGATAAAATAAATAAATATCCGAGGAGTATAAATCAGAATAAATAGATAAAAGGGAAGAGTGCAAGGAGATGTGAAAATAATGATATGCCCGAGAAGAGTATTAGCAGGAAACAGTACATATAATCTAACCCCAGGTTTCAATAAAATGCAAATTAAGCAAAAAAAAAGGGGCCACAAGTTAAGGCAGTAAAATGTTAAATAATAAGTTATCTCACAGGATGGTATAATGAGAATAGATTTACTGAAATGTGAACAAACAGTAAACTGAGCAAAGGAAGTCAGTCAGCCCAGGAGCTTATAGAAGCTGACCAGACTTTACTTATTGCTGTCCAGATGTCCACCAGAGAAGCTGAGATGTTGTCCAAATAATGACCAGATAAGATGAGTTGCTGTCCGGGTGCTGACCAGAAAAGATGAGTCGCTATCCAGGTGCTGACCAGAAAAGATGAGTTACTGTCCAGGTGCTGACCAGAAAAGATGAGTCGCTGTCCAGGTGCTGACCAGAAAAGATGAGTTACTGTCCAGGTGCTCACCAGAAACGATGAGTCGCTGTCCAGGTGCTGACCAGAAAAGATCAGTTGCTGTCCAGGTGCTCACCAGAAACGATGAGTTGCTGTCCAGGTGCTGACCAGAAAAGATGAGTTGCTGTCCAGATGCTGACCAGAAAAGATGAGTTGCTGTCCAGGTGCTGACCAGAAAAGATGAGTCGCTGTCCAGGTGCTGACCAGAAAAGATGAGTTACTGTCCAGGTGCTCACCAGAAACGATGAGTCGCTGTCCAGGTGCTGACCAGAAAAGATGAGTTGCTGTCCAGGTGCTCACCAGAAACGATGAGTTGCTGTCCTGGTGCTGACCAGAAAGATGAGTCGCTGTCCTGGTGCTGACCAGAAAAGATGAGTCGCTGTCCAGGTGCTGACCAGAAAAGATGAGTTGTTGTCCAGGTGCTGACCAGATAAAGACTATTTAGTGGTTTTCGACTTGTTGTAGATCAGGAAGTCGGAGACATGCCATATGTTATATCCATGTGCTGACCAGATATAATGAACTCAGGTCCAGTTGCTGACCATACAGGATGAGTTGCTGTTCAGGTGCCGACCAGAAAAGATGAGTTGCTGTTCAAGTGCTGACCAGACATGATAAGGTTCTGTACCATGACAGGACACAACAATTTTCTGTCCATGTGCTATTATTATTATAGTTTATTTATAACGCGCCAACATATTCCGTAGCGCTGTACACCATGTCAGAGTTAGGTTTTGTCCATTTGATCCCTGGCAAGATGGTGCTGTCCAGGATGCTATTAGGATAATGATATGTCTTCAAGGCAAGATGATGTGTGTGTCAGATGCTGCTCAAGGACTGACAGGACAATTTAGCTAGTGTATAATTACTGAGAAGACAGGTTAATATATTCACACTGACAACATATGACGAGAAGCTTACAGGCAGGACACATTTCTGTACAACTACTGATAGTACACTTTTATTTATTTTCCAGAACTCCGAATTGTGTATGCTGTCCAAGTGCTGAAATAAAAAGACGAGGTGCTGTCCAAGTGCTGAAATTAGAATATGAAGTACTGTCCAGAGATGACAGAATATGAGGCACTGTCCAAGTGCTGAAATAAGAAGACAAGGTGCTGTCCAAGTGCGGAAATAAGAATATGAGGTACTGTCCAGAGATGACAGAATATGAGGCACTGTCCAAGTGCTGAAATAAGAAGGTGAGGTACTGTCCAAGTGCTGAAATAAGAAGACAAGGTGCTGTTCAATTGCTGAAATAAGAAAAGGTACTGTCCAAGTGCTGAAATGAGAAGACAAGGTGCTGTCCAAGTGCTGAAATAAGAATATGAAGTACTGTCCAGAGAGGACAGAATATGAGGCACTGTCCAAGTGCTGAAATAAGAAGACAAGGTGCTGTGCAAGCGCTGAAATAAGAAGGTGAGGTACTGTCCAGAGATGACAGAATATGAGGCACTGTTCAAGTGCTGAAATAAGAAGACAAGGTGCTGTGCAAGTGCTGAAATAAGAAGGTGATGTCCTGTCCAGAGAAGACAGAATATGAGGCACTGTCCAAATGGTGAAATCAGAAGATAAGGTGCTGTTCAAGTGCTGACAGAAAACAAGGTGCTGAGCAAGTGCTGAAAGAAGAAGACACGCTTCTGACCAAGTGCTGAAATAGGAAGGCAAGGTGCTGTGTGAGTGCTGAAATAAGAAGACAAGGTGCTGTGCAAGTGCTGAAGTAAGAAGGTGAGATTCTGTCCATGTTCTGAAATAAGGTGGTTGCTGTCCAAGTGCCAAAATAAGAAAATAAGATGTTGTCCACTTGCTGACAAAAAATGAGGTGCTGTCACAATGCTGAAAAAAAAATGTAATATTTGGGCACAGACAAGATATATAAGTACTGTTAGTACACTTTTATTTATTTTGCCAGTACTCCGAATGGTGTATGCTGTCCAAGTGCTGAAATAAAAAAAATGAGGTGCTGTTCAACTGCTGGCAGTAAACAAGGTGCTGACCAAGTGCTGAAATAAGAAGACAAGGTGCTAAACAAATGCTGAAATAAGAAGACAAGGTGCTGTGTAAGTGCTGAAATAAGAAAATAAGGTGTTGTCGAAGTGCTGACAAAAAATAAGGTGCTGTCACAGTGCGGATATGAGAAGTTGAGGTGCTGTCAAAGTGCTAAAAAAGAATATGTAATATTTGGGCACTGACAAGATATCAACCTCACAACCTGGAGTTACCCCTCGTCTCAGGGTCGTGATATACATGTCAAGGCATTCAATGATAGCTTTGTCCCTTACTATCTAGCAGAGAGATAGACAGGGGGAGGAAGCGGGATATGTTTTTGATCCTAAATAGCTGCATTTTAAGTAAACTTTGCACCTACATTACTATAGCACCAAATGAGAAATGAACACATCTGCATGTTTACAATTTTTGTTTTTGCTTAAGTCTATTATGCCTTTATCATGCATTTTCAATCTCATACATTAACAATTTCAAAATGTATTTTAAAGTGGGAGACATTACAGAGTCTCCTAAGAAATTATTATTTCAAAATGAATGTTACAGAATATAACACAATCATATCCAGGTACTGGAAGATTAAAGTGGGTTTCTGTCCATATGACACCCTGCAAACAGAGACGTAGATTTACAGAAATATAGAAAATTACAAATAAGCCATCTAGACTGACTGTCTATTATATCTAAACAAAAAGAGTCAGAGACGCTCAAACTGAGAACAAGCAACACCTGAGTATGTTTTCTCTATAGGTCCTGTTACCTGCTCTTAGAGCAACCTCTTTTATCTCACTTGTGCCCTACACAGGGAGAAATATTGTTCATTCTAAGATTGAGCACCCTCTAACTTTTTCTCACCCTAAGGGTGATAGGGGACTCCAGACGTGGACTGCTTGCTCACTGTACCTTAGGGAGCTCAGCTGCACCTCACTGATGAGGCTCAAGAAGCCGAAATGTACGCCTAGGGTTTTCTGTTTCTCCTGTTCAGGGTGGAATTCTCTGGTATTTCGGGGCTGGGTCACTCTTTTTAGCGGGACCAGACTGATATACTACAGATATTTCTCCCTTTGAAGGGCACAAGTGAGCTAAAAGAGGCATCCCTATAGGTAACCAGATCTATACCCACCTGATACAACAACCTAACGGGTTATACCCACCCAATACATGAACCTAACCTATCATATCCACCTGGTAAAAGGACCTAATAGGTCATGCCCACCAGATATAAGGACCTAAAGAGTCATACCCACCCGAAACAAGGACCAATTTGGTCATAACCACCTGAGACAAAGACCTAACGGGTTATACCCACCTAATACATGAACCTAACAGGTCATACCCACCTGAAACAAGGACCTAATGGGTTATACCCACCCAACACATGAACCTAACAGGTCATACCCACCTGGTAAAAAGACCTAATAGGTCATGCCCACCAGATATAAGGACCTAAAGAGTCATACTCACCCGACACAAGGATCAATTTGGTGATACCCACCTGATACAAGGACCTAACGGGTTATACCCACTGACATGAAAATCTAACCGGTTGGAGTCCCGAGCGTGCTGATCTTGTATAGAGACAGTGAGTTATAGTCAGGCCATACATATACATGTAGGTAGAATGGCTCTTTATTTACTGGAATTCTGTATTTATTATCCTGTATTTATTAATAAAGAAAAACATGTAAAACAACATATATTTAAGCAGACTGGATATTTATTAGAAACAATTTATATTTAAATGTATTCCTGAGATTAGTGCAGTGATAAGCAACTTGGACCTATGGGGCCTGCCAATAGTCTCAATAATCTCCACATGTTGATCAATCAGATTGAATGGAACTCAGGTGAGCATAAACAAAGATAACCTGAATAAAGAGGCAGAGAGATCAAAAAAACTTGACTGTTGGCAGCCATGCAGGATCAAGTTGCCCCCTACTGGTCTAATATGATTTTAAAACTATAGGAGAATAGGGTTAATAATGTTTCAGTTTCTCTGATGTATTGATCTCTTGAACTCACTGCATATCATTTAAAAGCTTAGATGTATTGCTTATAATTTGTATTTCTGATTATTTATAAGATCCCTGAGGAAGCACTTTTGATTGTGAAACATGTCAGATGCTCTAATACATGTTTTCTTGTATTTATATATATGTTTATGCTGTTTATATTAATACACATTTTCACAAAGCATTCCAGGGGGCTGTTATACTACATGTGCATACGTGAGCGTCCTTAGTTATAAATGTAAACAATTATTGATTACATTAGAAGCCGGGACTTTGGGAATCCATTTACTGTGCTAGATGAGGCACATTTGTTTCTGTTTATTTTTTAGTTTCTTTTCTAGCCATCAATCACTTTTACATTAATCTCCTTTAATGTATTCTGCAGCTTGCTAAGACGATCAATCAAGGAATCCCTATCTTGCTGTCTTTACCGCCCTTCTTCTCTACATAGATGGTAAACTCTAATTTCCCAGTATCCTCTATTGACACACTAAGAAATATATTTACATTTTGTCATTTTTTTTGTTGTCTTACTGTATAATTCAATTTGTAAAATACATAGAAACCTGGACTATACTGGAAGATAAAATAAAATTATATCATCTAATTTGCCTATGATATCTACCTATGATGTGTTGGCTTTGTTTATCTTCAGCAAAGCCTTAAAAATATCCCAGACAGTCTTTAATATTATGAAAAGCCATTCTCCATACCTACCACCACCATTGTATTTCCTTGACTCGATGCATTGATTGAGGTAGACCACTAACCGTGTCCAGAAACTTCACAACAGACATTTATCACCAACTGAACCATTGGACATTCTTTGAGAACTTACATATATTAAGCATATATAACATTTAAAATTCCTTTTGTCCATATAATGAGAAGATAGGATTGGAAAAGATGGAAGCCTCATGAAGAAGCGACCGCAGAGGCGGAGATGGATAGATGAACATGGTGGGAGCTCAGAGAGGCAGTGGCTGACATATGTGCCATGGTCCATAGTGTGGGACACCACTTAAAGACTGAACAACAAACATGGCCAGATAACCCCTTAGGCCAACTAGGCAGCCGCCTAGTGATTGGTGCCACTTCTTTAAAAAAATAGTTCCAAGCTTAAAAAAATTAAATGTTGCTGTTCATAGACTGGCTACTAGGGGGTAACTACCTAGAACTACAACAGGAAATGGAACTTCCGTGCACAAAAAAGTAAAAAATGGGTCAGTGCACCTTGCGTACTCACATGGGCTCCTCCACGTCACTGCCTAGGGGCAGTTGGATAGAGCCCTGACAACAACTACCATCCTCTTAATGACTTTATCTCATGTGATTAATTATCTCCCAGAGAGGGTGGTGAATAACCACAAGACGATACCCCATAGGATAGAGAATAAGAGCCGTAGAAACTTCAGGCTCTAATCAATACCAATTGGAAATGCTCTTGTGGATAATTATAAGACTTTCATTTTTAATAAACTCTGGGGACGCTCCTGTGGTTTATGAACCCCCACTGTGAGAGATAATTAAACGTGTCAGACAATAGGACCTTTGTATCAAATTTATGGTTACATTTCACAATTTTCAAACTAATTTGTCTAATACGTCTCATAATGTTTCTTAATTAATTTGAACTAGATATCGTCATACTGGGACCTTTACTATGTCCCTTTAAGAAACAAATTTACATAGATTTAAATATTTATGTTGTAAAGTACACACATACACAAGAGGATCAATCAATAAATACTACAGGAAATAAAGCCAAACTGTTCACTGGAAGGTTTGATCATGAGGCTAAAGCTGAAATATTTTGTAGATATCTTGAGAAAACAGAATTTCCTAGAGAAGGCTCTGATGCAGAGAAAGATTGAAGGACTAGAATAAGAGGATGGCAGAGGTGGAGATGGATAGATGAGGTCACTGAAGCAATGAATGTGAGCAGAGCTCAGAGGCGCAGTGCCTGCTAGATGTGCCTGGCATGCTACAGTCCATAGGATCAGAGAAAGTCGGATATGACTGAGTGACTAATCAACAGCAACACACACAAGCCCTGGCCAATACGTTTTTCTCTATTCCCTTGTCACTGTCACATATAGGAATCCCTACTACTGCATCCTAGAGTTCCCTGGTGCTGGTGGTCCAGTGGCTAGGATTTAATGGTTTCACCACTGCTACCTGGGTTCAATTCCAGTCAAAGGACCTGAAGCCATGCAGGGTTGGATCTGGTCTGTACTTTGATAGGACATCACTTAGGAGAACCAGGTGCTGTATGCTGTGGCCCACTGGATAAGGAACTGGCAACCCACTACAGTATCTCTGCCATGAATACCAAGTGGATCAGCATGGTGTGTTGCCATCATGAGGTCACAGAGAGTCGGACACGACTGAGCAACGCAAACAACAACAACTACTACATCCAGTTGTCCCTGGCCACGGTCTCATCGCTCCAGGAGAAACTTTAAACATTTTGTTCTTCCTCCCACAGCCAACATCCAGCTGCCAGTGTTTTGTTTCTCTTGGAACATTTCCTGTTTTTATTTTTTTTATACAAAAAATACTTTTCATTCTCCAGATGGTACAATTTGGTTGAACGCAATTTAGCAAATTTCACATCTGGGAATGGACCTACTCACCGATCTCAGCCAGAAGTACAGACGTGGGCAAATACAGCGCGAAATATAGCAAAGGAGAAGAGATTTTTTGCTCTTTTTCTACAAAAAAAGAGAGAGAATTTAAGTATCTTTTCTCATGGATTTACTGATTGATCCATAATGCTAGAATTTATCCTGAAAATAATCATATTATGTTGGAGCCTTAGAATAAAACATATTATTACATTGTCTAAAGGGTATGGTGAACGCTCCTGAGACGCTGCCGCTGCGGTGTATACTGGTACTGAGACGCTCCTGAGACGCGGAGGTGTATACTGGTACTGGGACGCTCCTGAGAGGCGGAGGTGTATACTGGTACTGAGACGCTCCTGAGATGCAGAGGTGTATACTGGTACTGAGACGCTCCTGAGACACGGAAGTGTATACTGGTACTGAGACGCTCCTGAGACACGGAGGTGTATACTGGTATTGAGACGCTCCTGAGACACGGAGGTGTATACTGGTACTGAGACGCTCCTGAGACGCGGAGGTGTATACTGGTACTCAGACGCTCCTGAGAGGCGGAGGTGTATACTGGTACTGAGACGCTCCTGAGAGGCGGAGGTGTATACTGGTACTGAGACGCTCCTGAGAGGCGGAGGTGTATACTGGTACTGAGACGCTCCTGAGAGGCGGAGGTGTATACTGGTACTGAGACGCTCCTGAGACACGGAAGTGTATACTGGTATTGAGACGCTCCTGAGACACGGAGGTGTATACTGGTACTGAGACGCTCCTGAGACGCGGAGGTGTATACTGGTACTCAGACGCTTCTGAGAGGCGGAGGTGTATACTGGTACTGAGACGCTCCTGAGAGGCGGAGGTGTATACTGGTACTGAGACTCTCCTGAGACACGGAAGTGTATACTGGTATTGAGACGCTCCTGAGACACGGAGGTGTATACTGGTACTCAGACTCAGTATACTGGTACTGAGACGCTCCTGAGATGAGTAGGTGTATACTGGTACTGAGACGCTCCTGAGACGCGGAGTTGTATACTGGTACTGAGACGCTCCTGAGAGGCGGAGGTGTATACTGGTACTGAGACGCTCCTGAGAGGCGGAGGTGTATACTGGTACTGAGACGCTCCTGAGATGAGTAGGTGTATACTGGTACTGAGACGCTCCTGAGACGCGGAGTTGTATACTGGTACTCAGACGCTCCTGAGAGGCGGAGGTGTATACTGGTACTGAGACGCTCCTGAGAGGCGGAGGTGTATACTGGTACTGAGACGCTCCTGAGATGAGTAGGTGTATACTGGTACTGAGACGCTCCTGAGACGCGGAGTTGTATACTGGTACTCAGACGCTCCTGAGAGGCGGAGGTGTATACTGGTACTGAGACGCTCCTGAGAGGCGGAGGTGTATACTGGTACTGAGACGCTCCTGAGACACGGAAGTGTATACTGTTATTGAGACGCTCCTGAGACACGGAGGTGTATACTGGTACTGAGACGCGGAGGTGTATACTGCTACTGAGACGCACCTGAGATGCGGAGGTGTATACTGGTACTGAGACGCTCCTGAGACACAGAGGTGTATACTGGTACTTAGACTTTCCTGAGATGTGGAGCTGTATACTGGTATTGAGACGCTCCTGAGACGCGGAGGTGTATACTGGTACTGAGATGTCCTGAGACGAGGAGGTGTGTACTGTACTGAGACGCTCCTGAGACGTGGAGGTGTATACTGGTACTGAGATGTCCTAAGATGAGGAGATGTATACTGGTACTGAGACGCTCCTGAGACGCGGAGGTGTATACTGGTACTAAGACGCTCCTGAGACCCGGAGGTGTATACTGGTACTGAGACGCTCCTGTGGCGCGGAGGTGTATACTGGTACTAAGACGCTCCTGAGACGAGGAGGTGTATACTGGTACTGAGACGCTCCTGAGACGCGGAGGTGTATACTGGTACTGAGACGCTCCTGAGACGAGGAGGTGTATACTGGTACTGAGACGCTCCTGAGACGCGGAGGTGTATACTGGTACCGAGACGCTCCTGAGACGCGGAGGTGTATACTGGTACTGAGACGCTCCTGAGACGCGGAAGTGTATACTGGTACTGAGACGCTCATGAGACGCGGAGGTGTATACTGGTACTGAGACGCTCCTTAGGCGCGGAGGTGTATACTGGTACTGAGACGCTCCTGAGACGAGTATGTGTGTACTGGTACTGAGACGCTCCTGAGACGCAGAGGTGTATACTGGTACTGAGACGCTCCTGAGACGAGGAGGTGTATACTGGTACTGAGACGCTCCTGAGACGCAGAGGTGTATACTGGTACTGAGACGCTCCTGAGACGAGGAGGTGTATACTGGTACTGAGACGCTCCTGAGACGCTGAGGTGTATACTGGTACTGAGATGCGGAGGTGTATACTGTTACTGAGATGCTCCTGAGACGCGGAGGTGTATACTGCTACTGAGACGCGGAGGTGTATACTGGTACTGAGACGCTCCTGAGACGAGGAGGTGTATACTGGTACTGAGACGCTCCTGAGACGCGGAGGTGTATACTGGTACTAAGACGCTCCTGAGACGCGGAGGTGTATACTGGTACTGAGACGCTCCTGAGGCGCGGAGGTGTATACTGGTACTAAGACACTCCTGAGACGAGAAGGTGTATACTGGTACTGAGACGCTCCTGAGACGTGGAGGTGTATACTGGTACTGAGACGCTCCTGAGACGAGGAGGTGTATACTGGTACTGAGACGCTCCTGAGACGCGGAGGTGTATACTGGTACTGAGACGCTCCTGAGACGCGGAGGTGTATACTGGTACTGAGACGCTCCTGAGACGCGGAAGTGTATACTGGTACTGAGACGCTCATGAGACGCGGAGGTGTATACTGGTACTGAGACGCTCCTTAGGCGCGGAGGTGTATACTGGTACTGAGACGCTCCGGAGACGAGTATGTGTGTACCGGTACTGAGACGCTCCTGAGACGCAGAGGTGTATACTGGTACTGAGACGCTCCTGAGACGAGGAGGTGTATACTGGTACTGAGACGCTCCTGAGACGCGGAGGTGTATACTGGTACTGAGATGCGGAGGTGTATACTGGTACTGAGATGCTCCTGAGACGCGGAGGTGTATACTGCTACTGAGACGCGGAGGTGTATACTGGTACTGAGATGCTCCTGAGACGCGGAGGTGTATACTGGTACTGAGACGCGGAGGTGTATAGTGGTACTGAGACGCTCCTAAGACGTGGAGGTGTATACTGGTACTGAGACGTGGAGGTGTATACTGGTACTGAGACGCTCCTAAGACGTGGAGGTGTATACTGGTACTGAGACGCTCCTAAGACGTGGAGGTGTATACTGGTACTCAGACGCTCCTCAGATGTGGAGGTGTATACTGATACTGTGATGCTCCTGAGACGAGGAGGTGTATACTGGTACTGAGACGCTCCTGAGACGCGGAGGTGTATACTGGTACTAAGACGCTCCTGAGACGCGGAGGTGTATACTGGTACTGAGACGCTCCTGAGGCGCGGAGGTGTATACTGGTACTGAGACGCTCCTGAGACGAGTATGTGTGTACTGGTACTGAGACGCTCCTGAGACGCAGAGGTGTATACTGGTACTGAGACGCTTCTGAGACGAGGAGGTGTATACTGGTACTGAGACGCTCCTGAGACGCGGAGGTGTATACTGGTACTGAGACGCTCCTGAGACGCGGAGGTGTATACTGGTACTGAGACGCTCCTGAGACGAGGAGGTGTATACTGGTACTGAGACGCTCCTGAGACGCGGAGGTGTATACTGGTACTCAGACGCTCCTGAGACGCGGAGGTGTATACTGGTACTCAGACGCTCCTGAGACGCGGAGGTGTATACTGGTACTGAGACGCTCCTGAGACGAGGAGGGGTATAATGGTACTTAGATGCTCCTGAGATGTGGAGCTGTATACTGGTATTGAGACGCTCCTGAGACGCGCAGGTGTATACTGGTACTGAGATGTCCTGAGACGAGGAGGTGTGTACTGGTACTGAGATGTCCTGAGATGAGGAGATGTATACTGGTACTGAGACACAGAGATGTATACTGGTACTGAGATGCTCCTGAGACGCGGAGGTGTATACTGGTAGAGACACTCCTGAGATGCGGAGGTGTATACTGGTACTGAGACGCTCCCGAGACGCAGAGGTGTATACTGGATCTGAGATGCTCCTGAGACTCGGAGATTTATACTGGTACTGAGACGCTCCTGAGATGCTGAGAGAGAGACATATAGATAGATATCGATAGATAGATAGATAGATAGATAGATATAAAGATAGATAGATAGATAGATAGATAGATAGATAGATAGATGTATAGATACGTAGATTGATAGATAGATAAGTAGATAGATATACAGACAGATATATAGACAGATACAGTAGATAGATAGATAGATAGATAGATAGATAGATAGATAGATAGATAGATAGATAGATAGATAGGCAGACACTGGACCTATGAGCCCAGATAGCTATATACTGCAGTCAGTTAGTCAGAGTCACTGCTCAGAAGCTTGTTGTTTTATTTACTTGTTGTCTTATACTCCCTTCTCTCCTTCTCTCACACAAGGCTCCTTGGATAACCTGACCTCAGTACAATACATTTTTGATAACCATTGAATTTTTACTAGAGTGTAAACTATGAAACACAAAGGATACATGTACCAGAGCAGCTTTGTAATTGAGGTCACAGGAACGGTAAAGTAAATACAGTATGTTATGAGGCTCCCTGTGCTGACAGCTTACTAGCCCAGCTATGAGGGATCAAAACGGCCATCATTATGCTATAACTGGCAGAGCGGCTGACAATAGCTCGGATGGCTTCTGTGGATCATTAATTGTAGGATGCTGAGATGCTGTGTTAGGGCTAGGGAGGGTTGGAGATGCAAAGCTTGTACATCCCAACATAAAATCACAAACCTTGTACCCCCCCCAAAAAAAAAATATACCAATCTTAATTAAAGCAACCAAAACAAACTTTTGATGTGAATTTATAATCACTTTACACAAGACATTCCTAATCTTGGAGGTGAGGTCACGCATGATCTGGGTAATGGCATTTTATATATTTTCTATGTGATGAATAATGTATAGTTTAAGAAAAAAGATTAAGGAATCTTCTTTTAAGATATCTCTTGACAACTTAACAGACAAATGAACTGCTTGCCCAATATATATCTATCATCGTATAATGTAACACTTTTATTTGGCATCTTAAATATTTAAAAGATATCAGCTTTGGTGAAGTTTTGTCAAACGTTTCAGGCAATGTCTCCGAGATGCTTCTAGGCTTAAATGATCTTTTCAGAAAGCTGAAGTGACATTTGTCATTTCTAAGAAACTCAACTTCCCTGAGAAACACAGAAGAATTCAGGTACGTGGATGGGCAGCAGAATATGTTGTTGTTCAGTCATTCAGTCTGGTCTAATTCTCCATGACCCTAAGGACCACAGATCACTGGGCACAACTATTTTTATGTCTTTGGTTGTGCTTATCCATAAGGTTATCTTGGCAAGAATGGGTCACCAGTTCATTCTCCAGATTGTATGACCTGCATGGTACAGCTCACAGCTTCACCACAATAATATAGCAATCCTGATGGCGAACCTTACTACTCATCAATTCAAGGAGCGGCATTGTACTAAAATAATAAATTTATAAGCAGATCAATACACCAGTGCCCCCAGGATTGCATCGTAAGTAGGAGCAAGCGAGGGATAAAATTAGATTGTATAAATGAGTCAATCGTTTGCTTTCTCTAAAATGAGACACATAAGAAAAGGACAATTACTCACAAGACATTACATATAAAATCATAAAAGAAAACTCATATATAAAGTTTCTGAAGCATCACATCAATGCCCTTTTCTCATAAGAGGGGATAATATTGCCCCCTTCATTGGAGACTTTTCATCTTATAGATGCTTCTGCTGGTCACAACCCAGACATACAAAGAAAAAACACAAATAGAGGAGTGTAGAACTATGCACAAAGTGTAGTATTATTGGGTTCAATGTATTTGGTATATAAGTAATTTGTGTCCCCTCTAGCTCTACGGGTTCCCGGGTTCTTCTACCCCCTATACAGGAAACATGGGCAAACGTGTGTCTCCTTCCCTCCTTATCTTCCAGAGCTCACAACCCTTTGCTAGGGAATAGAGAATAAGTAATGTTACTGCAAGACTGAATAAGATATTAAAAAGTAAAGATATTACATTATCAACAAAGGTCCTCATAGTTAGAAGTCTGGTATTTCCAGTAGTAATATACAGATGTGAGAGCTGGACCATAAGGAAGGCTGAGTGGAGAAGAACTGAATCCATTGGATTGTGGTGTTGGAGAAACTGCTTAAAGTGTCTTGAACTGAAAGAACATCCAATAAATCAGTACTACAGGAAATGAAGCTAAACTGTTCACTGGAAGGTTTGATCATGAGGCAAAAGCTCAAATATGATTCCCTAGAGAAGACTCTGATGCTGTGAAACATTTAAGGCACACAAGAAGGGGGCAGAAAGGTGGAGATGGATAGATGAGGCCATTGAAGCAATGAATATGAGCTTTATTGATATCAGAGGGGCAGAAGTTTACAGATGTGCCTGAAATGCTGCTGTCCACAGGGTCATAGAGAGTCGAACATGACTGAACAAATAAACAACAACAATATGCGTCTTCATATACAATTAGATGATCTCTGTAATATTGCTGCTTAAGAAAGAAGATGATATTAGAAATATAGCAATACATACAATGAGGTGATATAAGTAACATTATTGCATATGGAATGAGGTCATATCTGTACTATTATTGCATATAGGATGAGGAACTATTTGTAGTATTTTGGTGGATGCAGTTTAGTTTCTATGTCACTTTAATGCTGTATTTTTAAGTCATCTCAGGAGGAAGAACGTTTCCTTCTGAGATGAGCAGTCAGACTAATGTGTTTACCGAGATTTACATCACCAGCGACAGAGCTCCAGGTATAATCCCAAGAGGTCCATCTAGTCACTTACGTGTCTCCACTCTCACAAATGTTTTGCTGTGTTGGTGTGAACATAAATTGAGATCACAGTATTTACTCCTGATAAGAAATGATTAGTTGTTGCTGTTATATACTTTGTACTTGTCACTTTCTCACTTTCTGTGAATTAATATGTCATGCAGTTAATGCAATTCTACGCTTCTGCTCAGATAAAATGCTCGGTACCCATTTATACCAAAATGTTTTACCAGTGCGGCATCAGATTAACTAGTTAAGACTCTGTTATGGAACACATCTATATATATATATATACAAATACATATACAGTTGTGCTCATATATATATATTTGTATTTGGGTCCCTCTCGCACAGCTAGAGGTAGCTAATAAGAGGTTGAGTGCTATCTGGCTTGCTTAGAGGCCCAGATGAGTCCTTTGCAAAGGACACCGATTTGCAGCCAAAATCAGCAATGAGGTGCTGAGCAAAAGCTGAAAGCATGGACGACGGTGGAGCCATCTATGATCGAGGTAGTGCCTTGCGAAGACTGCTATTTGGACTTATGGAAAGCATGAGAACTTCATGTGACAATGAAATGCGTGTGTCTTTGGTCATGGGCAATTACACCAATAGGACCGAAAATTATTGAGGTGGTGCCTAGCGAAGGCTACTATTTGGACTTATGGAAAGCATGAGAACTTCATGTGACAATGAAATCCGTGTGTCATGGGCAATTACACCAATAGGACCGAAAATGATTGAGGTGGTGCCTAGCGAAGGCTGATTTAAACTAATGGAAAGCATGGTAACCTAGAGTGAAAGCCATGAAATGATCAAGGTGGTACCTAAGAAAGTCTGATTTAGAACTTATGGAAAGCATGGTAACCAAGTGAATGCCATGAAATGACCAAGGTGATGCCTAGCAAAGTCTGATTTAGGACTTATGGAAAGCCAGAGAGCTTAGTGAATGCCATGAAATTATCGAGGTGGTGCCTAGCAAGGGCTAATTTAAGACTTAGCTTATTTAGAACTTAGAGAGCTTGTAGAAGGTGACCTGAAGCAAGAAAGAAAAAGATGGTTCAAAACCATAGCTCTCCTGCAACCAGAATGCCTTCATAGACATTAGACCGTAGCTCTCCAGTAATGAGAATGCCAATGTGGACATATAAAGCTAAAAAAGGGGCAAAAAAGCAACATAACGACCAGACAAGAGAGCGCATAGAGATTCAGAAATGAACTGAGGTGTGTGACCCCCATCCCCCCCTCCCGGCCACACACAATCCCAGGAATACCTGGACATATATATTACATTAATTTGATTGTACAGGCATTACAAACATTGATTCAAGACAATGCAAGAAAGCTGCTGGAAAAGCCAGAAGGACCAATAATTGTATGTTTTTGTTGTTTAGTCATGTCCGACTTTCCTTGACCCCTTGAACCGCAGCAGGCCAGGCACACCTATCATTACGTCTCTGGTTGTTGCTTATCCATAAGGTTATTTTGGTGAAGATTCTGGTTGCCAGTTCCTTTCCAGTGGCCCGGGATTTTACTGATTTCTCGGCTATGACTTGCCCATCTTGGGTGACCCTACATGGTATAGCTCACACAAGCCCCTTCTCCACTAGAAGGGGGACAATTGTATAGAAAGAGAAAAAAAGGCAGAAGCAGCAACGCCATTCCGTATATTCTGAGTCAGACCTCGTCTGGAAGGATCTCCGAAAGGATATATTATAGGAGGGTGACCAAAATGATGCATTGTCTTAAAGCCACAACAAAATAAGGAAGTACTTCATGACCAGAGTATATATAGCTCAGAGGAGAGACGGAATAGAAGCAATATGATAGAGTTTCAAAATGGAAGCATCTTTTAGATAAAAAGGGAACACAAAACAAGAGGTCATGTTTTAAGGTACAAACTTTTCCAATGATTTTTGCATTGCCGAAAGATTACAAGCAACTCTGTTAGACTTTTACCCCCAAACCCTCTGCTAATAAGACTTTACAGATCACTCGTAAATCAGGGCAGTGCCGTAACTACAAAAAGGTGGAAAAAATATTAAGGAGACCAAAGACCATTCACAAATGGTTTTAGAACCATTGCTGAGTGCCGAAGCAGCAGTTAAAGAGACAGTACAGCAGAAAAAAACAATAGAAAATTATGAAAGTTCAACATTAATTGACACTTAACAACCCCTATAGGGTTGTAGGGATGAGCACCTCTGGCGCTCATCTCCACCATGCAGGGTTGTATGGATGAGCGCCTATGGCGCTTATCTCCACCAGCGCAACCGCAGCCCTCGCTTAGCCAGCCAGCAGTTTTAACATTGCGTTACCAATGGATTTTGGCAAGGTCGCACTGCTAAGAACTATATATCTTATTATATCTATAAATACAATTTTCACATACATTTAATAAAAAAAATAAAAAAAAATCATTGGCATTAACCATGAAACAGTGCTGTATGCATGTAAATTACCTGGTTTGTGAATAATCCATCCGTTGCTAAACCTAAAACTGTGGGTATAAGTTCAAAATGAGTCATGTATAAAGTGGTTATGGATTACAGTGTGAGCGTGAATTGTGGTCTCATTTGCATGTCCCCACCCAGTTTTCCCAGAGTGCAGTGCATCAACTGTATTTCTGAGAAATTTCACAACTAATTTTTTAGACATTCAAATTGTTTGTACTATGTACGTTGGAGGCTACATATATATACATACACGGACACTATAGTTTCTTGTCACAGTTACGGTGTTTGATCTCACTCATTATAATCCCTTGTGGGCTGAGCTCCGTATATTGCAAGTGAAAAGGTCACAATAAACGTGTCAGATAGGAAAAAAAGCTCCCACAGCCGATTTAAAGGTATACAGCAAATTACACCGCTTGATTTGCATAGGGCCCATGTCAATTTTATTATCTATGACCCCTATTCTATTAGCAGCACATCAAATGCTTTGAACATGTAAATTTGGTGGTGGGTGTTTTTTTATCTAAATGTTTAGATGTTTTCTATTGACTCTAGATCGCAATTTACCTCCTTAAGCTTAAACTTGTAAACCCTGCCTTTTTAAGTCTGATTTCAGGGGACGTGATCATATGATCTGAAAATATTTAGGCAATCCCATAATTTACTTCTTACACACAATCAATAGTAAATGAGACCGTCATCATGGCGTCACTAAAACATGGAAGTTAGACGTAATCTGCAATCAGAGGCTACAAATGGATTAGTGCCAGTAAGTAATATTTGCCAATCGGGCTTGCAATCAACCAAACTTACACTCTATAAAATGCATTAGATCATCAGTTCTAGTTCATATGGGTTTCTTGATATGGAAAGAATCAAATGAATAGGGTTTTGAGGAAGGTCTCACTCTTACTATTTCGAGAGTGGAAAGGTTTGCCATCATTTTCGTCTCCAGCTTGCAGCAGTCACTCGTACTAGTTCTCTTGCAATGTTTCTGTGATGGGTCTATAGAATAGCTACATGTTGTAATTTGCAAGATAGGGGAATAGAATAGGGCTCATAGGATCCTATTATATTGCCCTATTCATAAATTATACACACTTAAAATCACTCTTAATATTGACTCATAGTCTATGAGCTATTCGCAATCCAATTACGAGTTCCCCACCCACAATCACTACCAATCCCGCAAAACTGGCCATTAATTTTATCACAGCTGGATTATTACAAGCTCTAAATAATCAAAGTTACACAAAATGGATATTCAGCTGAAAAAAGGATCACATTTCTGTCAAAAATATTAAATAGTACTAAATAGGTCTCACAAGGGTTTTTCCAAAAACACCTATTAGAGCTGTAACAGCAATTAAACACACACTACTGTACTTTAAAAGCATGGTAAGACATCAAAAGATGTTGGAATTAATTGCACAACAGTCTCCAACCACAAATATGCAATTAAAAAATATTATTTGTAAATGTTATTTTGGAGTAAGATCGACCCCGGGACTCAAGGGGTTAATACATATCATGAAACTCACACGGACTAAAACAGATAATCTAATGCAATTTATAAAGTGGTAGATTGTGAGCCCGATCGCTAAATATTACTTATTGTCACAAATTAATTTGTATCTTCCGATTGCAGATTACGTGTAACTTCCATGTTTTACTGATGTCATGATGATGGACTCATTTACTATTGGCTGTGACTAAGGATCAAATTACGGGCTTGCTGAAATCTGATTTCAAAAGGCAGTGTTTACGTGTTTAGGCTTAAGGAGGTAAATAGCGGGCCAGAGTCATTGGAATACATCTAAACATTTAGAGAAGAAAAACACCTGCAGCAAACATTACAGGTTAGAGGCATTTGCAATTTGAATCCATCTGTTAATGAGTACATTAAACAAAAAAACGAAATAAAACCAGTCACCAATGGAAGCCCCCTCCCAACGAACCATCACCTTCATCAGTCTTGTAACTCTCCCCCGCTGACACGAGCTCAGGATGATCGTGACTCAGCATTTAACCTTTTCATTGACCTTTTGCAAACAACTTTGTGTCAATCAACAAAAGATATGAACGTTCTACAGAAGAGCCTGATGGACACGAGGTGACGTTGGGCATCTCTGACCCTCATGTCAGAAGATAATCATGGCTACTTTATTGCTTATTCTATATTAGCCTACATACCAATACGTTGGTACTCCATGGGGACCGATCGTCGATACTTGTCTATTTAGCAAGACTTGTCAGTTAATTATTTAGCAATGTGCTTGTTCAGGAGCTGTCTAAAAGATCATTAGCGGGCTTAGCCGACAGATAGATTAATGTATTGTGAGCACTAGCTCATAAATGTAAAATAGAACAACGATTGGAAAAGGCGGCATGTTTTAGAATGAAAAATCCAGATCCAAATATGATACCCTGCAATCTATCATTTTAACTGTAGTAATCTGGTCCTACGAGGAGGCTTTAAGTACAGAGAGGAAACTTCTGTCTGCACAATAGGAATGTGGCAGCTACAACTGCCATTGCCCTACTAAGTACTAATGCATTCATTTACAATGACATGTCTTGTTGAGAAAGTAATTGTAAAGAAAAAAATGCATGTAAACGTGAAAATTATCAAGGCTTACTTTCTAAAAACATTACGCCCAGTACAAATGTTTTGTTTTTCAAAAGCCCATATAAACATGGTTTAACAACGGTCTTTTAATATGGAACAAGTCCCTCATGAATAGTATCTAAGGCACCACCATCTTTGAATGTGTTTACTCTGGTTTCTGATGATTAAAGCTATTTTCCAAGTTTTGGATGATATGAGATACTGACTTCCAGGTCCAATACAGAATCCCACCTTCCACTCCATGTATTACAGTTTACCTGCCAGAGAATATTCATGTACATCCTCTAAATGCCATGCATAGCTTCTTTTATTTCTTGCTGAAATAAGGGAACTTGCCTCAAGGGATGACTGTAGATGACGTCAGTCTGATGTTTATAGGCACCTAGCAGAATTACACTTGAAAACAGGAAACTTATCTAGGATGGCAGAAAAGAACCTCTATTTTTTTAATGCAATTATGTGGCTGTGGAATTTGTCATTTTGGTTTCTGATGATCAACCTTCTTAGGTGGGAGGAGACTTTGAATATTGCAGTTTAGTCACTCAATCATATCCAAATCTCAATGATCCAATGAAGCATGCCAGGCACATCTGCCAGCCACTGCCCCTCTGAACACCATCAAGCTAATGCTCATTGCTTCAATGACCTTATCTATCCATCTCTGCCTCTAACATTTCCTTCTTCTTGTGCCTTCCATATTTCCCAGTAACAGAGACTTCTCTAGGGAATCCTGTCTTATCATGATATGGCCAAAATATTTTAGCTTTTGCCTCATGATCATATCTTCTAGTGAACAGTTTGGCTTTATTTCCTGTAGTATTGATTGATTGGACAATTTTATTCAACATGGAAATCAGACTTCTCAGACTTCTTTATGGTTCATTTCTCACATCTGTATGTTACTACTGGGAGTACCATAGAGTAATATCTTTACTTTTGGAAGCTTTAACTGCACAATAGGAACATGCAGCCTTATTAAATTGCGAATCGGCCAATTAAATAGGGCTCTATATAAGAACAGAGCATTTTTTTTACGGAAGTGTTTAGTTAGTGGGAAAAAAAAAATATGCTCTGTGCTTATATAGAGCCCTATTCAATTGGCGAATCGCAATTTAATAAGGCTGATGGTACCTAAAGCTACCAGTGCTTTCAGCAGAACTAATGGACACCTCATAAGTTTAGAAGGACACACTATCTAAAGAAAGTAGTCGACACAATCAGTTCAGAAAAGAAAACAGAACCCCACAGAAAATAATAACAGATTTTGTTGACTTATAGATAATTTTCATTATGACCACCCTCTTATTATTTTTACTTTAATCTAATGCAGCAAGTTGTGCTGTGAGTTTCTTAGGTAGTTTTGTCTGCTATCACATTATTTCTTCTTAGTAAGAGTATTTCTACCCACCAGAGGATTTACACCGGCATTCTTTATTTCCAAAATTGCTGTGCGTTCCCGGCACCCGGCGAGAGGTGGTAATTGGCTCATTAGTCTAGCTCAGATTTCGCTATTTTGTAACAAAGCTGGCAGTTTTCATTTATTTAACTCAAGTGATTCATGGTATAAACAGGTAACATCTTTGCAGTTTTTCTTAGGTTTAAGCTGAGCCGGTGAATTTTACTTTCGGATTCAAGACTCCTCATTTTTATAAGCAGTCAGAGATCTGGATAAGCAGTCTGGTTTCTTAATTGTGACATTTGTAACCTCTTACAATGCACTGAGCTGTTAGGTCATTTATTGTATGTTACAGTAAACTTATATCACACCTTTATATAATACAATCTACATGCTCTTACATTATGCACACAAGAAGCTGCAGGAATACCTAATTATTCAAAGACTTTATATATCAATTATAATGAATATATCAATGTCGATATGGTCAGTTGGACTATAAAGAAGGCAGTTGGACTATAAAGAATTGATGCCTGTAAAAAAACAATCAAAATACATCCAATAAATCAATACTACAGGAAATGAAGACAAGCTGTTCACTGGAAGGTTTGACCATGAGGTTAATGCTCAAATATTTTGAGAAGACAGGATTCCCTATAGAAGACTCTGATGCTGGATGCACACAAGAAGGGGACGGCAGAGGCGGAGATGGCTAGATGAGGTCATTGAAGCAATGAAGGTGAGCTTCAGTGAGTTCAGAGGGGAAGCGTCTGACAGATGTTCCTGGTATGCTGCAGTCCATAGGGTAATGAGGAGTGAGACATGACTGAACGACCAAACAACAAGATGGTCAGTAATTAGACAAAATAGTAAAGACTGGAAAGTCCCCTTCTATATATCCTTTGATATCCCACAATGCTCCTATTGGTCACTGTATACCTGGCAAGGAATTAGGGTGTATACAACGTAAACCTGCCAATCATCATCTTTCTAATCACCTTGTTTTTTTATAGTTGAAACCAATCAAATGATTGCATTTGTTTAGCGAGTCTTCCTCAGCAGAAACAAATACCATACAATTATCTCATTTTTATTCAAGAGAGGACATTTGAACAATGGACTGTATATCTTGATAACAACGTGCCTGATTAGATTATCTAGCTGTGGACAGAAAATGTAAATATATTAAATGAGTTAACTAGTTTAGAAAGGAACTTTCAATGTGTTTGTGATGTAATTACCAACCCAAGCTGTGATTGGATTAACTCCCACAACCCCTGATTGGCCAGTGAGGCTGATTGAGTCAACTAATTGAGGGCAGGTGATTTAGTCATGTTTGTGGTTTTAACCAAAGTTTTCCTATAAATGTTCCAACTTTTCTCAATAATGTCTGTTATTTTTAACCTCTAGATTCCTGGACTGCATTCTTATGGTCCTGGAATAGAATACAGTTACTAAGAAGCCCATCCACTCCATGGTCCAAGGAAGGATTCCTGTAGCCCAGGCAGGAGGAATCTTGAGCTCATTTGATCTCTTATCTCTGGCTTGGGACATATACCATGCATATCTATGAAGATAAATATTATATGAATTAATTATGAAAGCCACAAGACTCAACATTGAGGATGAGAAGGTTCATAGCTGTTCAAAAATGTCAGGGATCTCAGGGACCCTATTACCTTACAGATACTAGAGCAGTGCTTCTCAACATTTAAGGTGGATAACACTGCTTGGAGATAACTTGTTCCACAATTCTGCCCACCGGACAACCGGAACGTGTCTCCTCTCAAACCAGGTTGACAAATTCTGGCTCACGATCCTCTAAATTGTGAAAATGATTAATAATTTAACCAGCTTCAGAAAAGACTGGATTAGAAAGAAACTCTTCATAAAAACTGATGTCAAAATTTGTGAAAGAATTATGAACAGGTTTATATTATATCTGACAGCATTATAATATATCTTATGCGTTTGGTTCCAAAAAGGAACTGTGTCAAAGCTCCTCTTTGGAACGAAATGCGTCAGGTTTACACTTTCGTATGGATTATAGGCGCTTTGGTCTTTCAATGGATCGGCATCATAGACATCAACTCTGAAGTTGTTTGCAGTGCTTCTCAACAGCCTGACTGGGGACCAGTGCTGGTCCATGAAACTTGTTCAGTAGATCTAAAGAGAAAGGGAAATGAAGGATTGGGTTAGAAAGAGGTGATAATGGGGCTAGACATACCTATAGTTAAGAAAGACTGACCATGTAAAAAATTTAACTAACAATTAGTACATATGTTGAAAAATGATTCAACGAAGTCCATGGAAGTTTTGGAAGATAGATATCTGGTGCTTATCTCCAGAAATGTAGAGAACAGATATGCTCGATAACTGGAGACTCAGATCATCTACATTTAAGGTATATGGCAGTTTGTGGATCTCCTGTGCGTGTTTATCTAATTAGGCATCTCATTTCAAAGTATTTTATTGAGAAATCACATATAATAGTTGTCAAACTAGAAATTGTCGCCACGCGAAGAGAGGGGGCCGCATTTGCGGAGGTGGAGGCTCAACGCCGCCTCACAAGCGGTTACAAACACCCACAGAAGCGGCACTTGGAAAAAAACACAAAACACAAGTAAATACGGACTTACACAAAAAAATACGAGCCGCGGGACTTAGGATGAAAAATTTACTGGCTTACACGAAAAAAATACGAGGCGCGGGACCCACTACGAACTCGCAAAAATACGACCTTAACGGCCAAACCACGCGCACATGAAAACATAAAAAAAAACAATAAATACACACAAAAATTACATAAAAAGCTTACCCACAGCAAGGGGGGGGGGGCACCCAGGACCTCTGCAAGTGAAGTTACACCTCCATTTAAGTCCAAATTCCAGTTTAGACACACAAAAATCCCCTAAGCGAGAGAAAAAATGGCCGCCGAAAAACGAAAACGAGGCTACACGACCCTAAAGCCGCAAAGCACCACCAAGCATATACCGTACAAGGTACAAAATACACTTTTAGCAAGGACGCTAAATCATCCACACCCACGTACCACATACACATTCGCCGCGATTTTACAACACTAACTTACACAATGCAGAAGTACACAGCTACCCTAACAGCTTCCCCTCGCGCACGCAGCCTATTTACACTACACACTGCACACATTGCTGACACTTACACAGCAGCTCCACAGCACTGAAAACACGCATTGTAAGCTGCAGGAACATAGAAACAGATTGCCAGCTCTTCAGCACAATGCTTCCTGCATATATTACTTACAAATAGATATATTAATTTATTACTTTACTAATTATTTCATTTGCGTACAAAAATACATATACACCAAAAAAAACTGTATCGCAATAAACATAAAAGACCTTCACCTTGCGCCTCATAATGAGCGCCAAGGCTGCTCATAGCACACAAACGACACCAGAGGACAGCTTTGCAATAAGCGCAAAAAGGAGATCAGCGACGGCCTTACAATGACAGCAAAAGCGCCTCTGATAAAAAAACATTACAACAACCAAGAGCTTCGCAATGAGCTCTACCCCTGAGGCACTTATGTAGGCAGAGCGTCCTAGCCAATAAGCTGTGTGTAGCTGCGTCCTAGCCAATCAACTGTCAGTATCCTGAGCAACTTTGTCTCAGGCAGCTAGAGGGAAACAGATACATCGTTGGACCTGTCTCTGATTGGCCACAAATAATTATCAATTTTATGCTAATTTAGCTTGGATTTTCAGAGGCGTTCCTTCTCAAACTCAACTGCCTGGGAACTGAAGACATTTTCCAATCTTTAGGGTAAGTTTAATAATGTTTATTTTGGGATATTTTTATGCATATAACTGTTTTCACGCACTAATCAGATGCTTCATAACTTCCATATACTTTTAATTCTGTATATTCCTTTCTATATTCGGACTAGCAGCCACGACACTGCCATAATACTCGTTCTGTCCTTGCCCGCTTCTCAATGGTAATAACTGAGATATATTAACACCCTGATAAATAGGGCAGAATAGCTGGGCCTCAATAACTTCACCAACCTCGTCTGAATTTAGTACTAAAGCACTTAATAGCTTAATTGGCTGCAATACAACATTTTTCTGAATTAGAAACTAATCACCCTGATACAATGAAAAGACCCCAGAGAGGATTTTCGGAGAGAATTTAGTAAAATTCCATCTCAGCAGTAAGTAAAAAATAAGCAGCTGAGCAGGCAATTAAACTGGCGTGACTCGTCAAATGCTTTTGTTAATTGCCATAAAGCCGCGCTAGAAAATAATTAAAACAGCAATTACTTTGTTTATTGTTCTTTGATCCTTGATACTGGCCATGTCCTAATACCACAAGAGCATGAGCCAGCCCCCTCCCCAACAATTCCAGCTCTTATCAGCACTAAAGGCTCTGGATCTGCAGCTGCTTTGTATTCATGTAAATACCATCCATGGAAATTGTAGACAATTGAGAGTGTGTGTGTGTGTGTGTGGGGGGGGGGGGTGATCCCTACTCTGAAGAGCTTACAATCTATAAAGTAAAGCTGTGTCTTCTAGAGGAGCCTTCATTATGGATTGGAGTAGAGACAGACGGCTGTTGGGGAGGCAACCAAGTTATATCGCTGTTTATAAGGGATGGCAAATTATTAAAGCCCCATGAAAAAGTCAATGAGCCCAAATAAAGAGCATCCGATGGATGTAGAGGTTTGTGCCTGCAGCCCCATAGGCTGATCTTTATTGTCATGCGGACAAGATGGAAAGCACCAGACTCCACTACAGGGTAGGGTCCCACTGCAACCAAGACCAGAAGGAGGTAAACAGACACTCTTGATTTATTATGGTTTGGGGCAGATCTAAACCTAATAGAATAGTGATCTACTCACCCTAAGTGGGAACAGATCACCTACATACAGTGTTTGGATTTTTATTTGAGCTTTGGTGTGTCTACCTTGCATACTGAAGTTGTGAGGGTTATCGAAAATTATTTTGCACTGTGGTCTTCCATTACTAGCTCCACTCCACACCAGGAGCCTCCCAGATGCTGTGTAATCGCTAATGGCAAGTTGCTGCTTCTTCAGAGTTTTATTACAAGTTACAGGTCACCAAGATGACACCAAGATCCTTCCTTGGGCAAACATATGCCCCTTTTGAACTACCTCATGTGGGCCAGGTCTGCCTCCTAGGACATGGTGCCAGTTTGTCTTGTTTCTTCCCCTGGGTGTAGGACCTTCGGTATTAGCTACCTCTGGCAGGAACTGGGCACATCAGGTTTAGCTACTGGAGGCATAAATAAGAGGTCTGGGTCTCTTAAACAGGTGGGACCAGGGATCTGTGATGTGCAAGGTATCAGGTTCGAAGGAACAGGAGCCTGTTCCATGTGGAACCTAGCAGATGGTAGTGGTGTTCCTCTTGAGCAGGTAGAAAATAGTTGTTATGGCCTGATGATTTCAGGGAACCATATGGTTGAGCTTACCTGCTCCCTAACTGACCTCCCCGTGGATGGAAACTCCATTATTGAGTTGGAGGGGAGTTGGCTCACAAAGTGTCATAGTCTTTTAAGCAACTTCTATGGCCATGAGAATAGCCCTTGTGTTTGGAAGCCACATGGGATAGTGTCCCTTTATGAGTCAATGAGTCTAGGTTGTCAGGACAATTTATTCATCCTACAAGACCAAAACCTCCTTTGGAAAGTCATCAGGCTTATTGTAGCAGGCCTCCATGTTGAAGAAGAGAGAAGAACACAGTGGTGGAGCGAGTGAAAGCAGGACCTCTCTGCAACTTCTCTATACAGGTTAGGGGTCTACATGGTCCAATTAAAAAACAGAAATATATATAGTTGTCCGATCTATAAAATAATTATCTGCCTCTCTCCAGGAATCTGCCTACTCCAGGTTGCTTCTGGTTACAGAGGATTACATTTACTTGCTGTTTAGTTGTTCAGTTGTGTCCAACTCTCCATAAACCTATGGACCGCAGCACACCAGACACATCTGTCAGCAATTGTTCCTCTGAGCTCCCTCAAGCTCATGCTCATTGCTTCAATATATGCTTCACTTTTTCCCAAAAAACAGAGTTTTGTTGCTTACCCTACTAAAAAAAGTAAAAGGCAAAAAAAGACCAGAATAACTAGTACAATCAATAGACCCCAACGGTGAGGAGAAATAGCAAATACAAACTAAACATGAAAGTTGCCTTTATTTATTTTGTCCATATTGCCCATTGCCAAAATTAGTTATTCAAAAGCCCACGTAAGAAAACTTGACCATAGTTGTTGCTTAAGCCATGTATTATTTTCCCATCTTCTACATAATTATTTTCTATCTTGTTCCTCATCGTGTCCAGACCCAAACAGCCTCTTGAAACAATATTTTTGAGGCTTGATATATACTTTGCACTTTCTTTTGATCCATATGTTCTTTGGAAAGCTATAATGAAACAAAAGACACAATTAAAATTGATATTATTACAAATTAGGTCCATTTGGATGAATTCCACACACTTTGTAAATGTTACATGTTCTATATAATGTGGGCTACCATAAGGAAGCATTTTGTGGTGACTGGCAATTCAGTATGAAATAAGTCTTATTTTCTCATCAGAAACTCCAAATACAAATCTTCTCTAAACCTCCAAAGGAATTGGATTCTGAGCTTTCTGCTTCTTCCTTACATCTTATTGCTGCCTGCAAATACTGTAAGAGTCTGGCAAGATCAGACTTTGTTCCTTATCCATTGGTTGGTTCTTCAGCAAAAGAATCCAAGGTATTTTGATGAAAAGCATTATTACCTCCTGAGTAAACAACCACATCCTCAAATGACTTATGATGACTTTACTGTTGCTTTGAAGAACAGCAGCCCTGTAAGTAAACAACTAAAACGAACAAAAGTGCACTTAAGGCAACTATTACAAGACAGCCAGAAGATGCACAGGTAAACCAGTTGGGCAGTTGTCTGAGGAATGCGTCAGCCCAAGAAAACAAGCATTCTCGGAAGAGTCAGAACGACCTCACTCTCCTGGAGAGCCATTCTTCTAACAGTTAGTGCTTACAGGTACTTAAATAATGTACATGGCAACAAGCAATGTGTAATGAAGAGGCTTAGTAGCCATATTGCTTAGTGCTAAGTACACCCCTGCCCATTACCCCTCTAGGTGCAGATACCACAACTTATTTCGGTTTTACACTTGTTTTCCTCCACACAAATACAATTTTGATCACAGCTATGGAAAGAAGGAGACAAAGAGATTTTGGTAAAGGCATGGGGTAAAAATCAAATAACCTACATCATCACATATATAGTTGTAAGCATACGAGTTGTTGCTAACGCTTACGTGCTATCGTAGCGAGCTGCGGCCCTCGCGAAGCAAGCGCCTCAGTTGCTGGCATGCCGAAACCGAGACAAAACCGTTAGCGTAGTTGTGTACTTCCGCATTGTTCTAAAATGGCGGGTAATGTGTGGTATGCGTCTTTGCGGAATATCCGTAGGTCTTTTGTGGTGTTTTGCGTGTTTACAGTGCTGTAGCCTCGTTTTCGTTTTGTGCGGCGGACATTTTTTCTCTTGCTGAGAGAATTTTTTAGTGTCTAAACTCTTTTTTTTTAGTTAAATGAAGGTGTAACTTAATTTTTTGAGGTTCTGGATGCTCCCTCTTGCTGTAGGTAAGCTTTTTATGTATGTGTTGTGTGTATTTGCTGTGTTTTTGATTTTTTCATGTTCGCAGGTTGCGGACGATTTTTGCGAGGTCGTAATGTGTGTTGACGTGTCTCGTATGTTTTTTGCGTTACAACGTGAAGTTATATATATATAAAATACCCATTTAAGCCATGAGCTGAACTTCTATAGGAGGCCAAAGCTTCGGACACTTATTGAGACACACATAGATAGATAGATAAATAGATAGATAGATAGATAGATCTCACCTGCAGCCTCACATTCAGGATCATGGAGGTTACCACATACAGATAGGGGAACTTGATCCGCAGCCTCCAGGCCAGGTTGAAGAAGATGAGCAGGGTGCGGGTCAGGCCCTTTGAGAAGGCCCCATATGATTGTACAACGGCGGACTGTGAGAGCTTGACTGCCAACTGGGCCAAGGCCACCATGCACCCACGGGCCAGCTTACCTGGTGCTGTCCGGGCACTGCAGCATCATATGAGGCCGGGACAGGGGCACCGCGAGTGGCCGATCAGCTGCTCAGACACGCACTGACCCGGAAGAGGCTTGGAGCGCCGCCTCCTAACACTGGGCCTTGGACACAGGGTGATGGGATGGCATATTCCCGGTGTGGGGAGATATTGCAGGCCTATGTGCCTCAGGGTGGAGATTGTATTACAGGCCGGTGTGCTCCGAGGGTCTCAGTTGCTGGCATGGAGCACCTTCGGCCCACAAGCATGAGCAACGGGTCGAGCTGGCTCGTATGCTCACAAACATATATGTGATATCAACGTAACACGTAACGAATTTCAAGCACGCAGCCGTTACATGATTCACGTTGTACTTAATATGCTGGAATCTAATAAGGCTGATAGAGAATCTAGGAGAGTGTCTGTCCTACAGTAAATATCTTTATATTGAGCATTGTGGGTACGTATATCTAAAATGAAGACAGATAACTCATAAATTATAGAATTTCTATTATATTTAGTCATAAAGAGTAGATTATAATATCCAGTATTCATAATAAATAATCAGAATATTTGCAGTATACAGTCATTTTTTTTTATGGACAGTGTTTTATTTAGGGTGATGAGATCTGAAGACTTACAACCCATGGCGAAGCGAAAACTTTTCCTACCTGGGGCTTCCTTAAGTTTGCTGTCACCCCCCATATATATATATATATATATATAAATATATATATATATATTCCCCTCTCTCATACTTACCCTCTTCCCTCTTACCCTCCCTTAACTCTTCCTTCCTTCTCTCTCCATCTCCATTTTCTCTACCTCCCTTCTCTCTCCCCCTCTCTCACTCACTGTCCTTCTCTACCTCATCATTCTTCCTCTCCTCCTGTCCCTTCCCTCTCTTCCCCCACATCTTCCCCTCTTTCTCTTTCTATCTCTCTCCCTTTTCTCTTTCTCTCTCTCAATCCCATTTCCCTCTCACTCTGTATTTCCCTTGTTAACCTCACCTCTCTCTGTTCTCTCTCCACCTGTTCTCTCTCTCTCCTTCTCTCCCTCCCTTGTCTCTCTTTATCTCTTTCCACCCCTCTGCCCTACCCCTCTCTTTCTCTCCCTCTTTTTTGCTCTCTTCCTCTCTACCCTCTTTCTCTCCTCTCTATCTCTCCTCCTCACTCTTTCTCTTCCCCTCTCATTCTTTCTCCCCTTCACTCTTTCTCACTCTCCCCTCTCTCCCCTATTTTAACACTCCCTCTCTCTCACTCTTTTTCTCCTCCTCTCTTTCTCTCTCCTCTTTCTCTCTCTCTCTCTCTCACTCCCTCTCTCCCCTCTCTTTCTCTCTTCTCTCTCTCTCCCCCTCTCTATCTCTCTCTTCCCCTCTCTCTCACTCTTCCCCTCTCTCTTTCTCTCACTCCCCCATCTTTCTGTCTCTCAATGTCTCTTCCCATCTCTATCTGTCTCTTTCTCTCTCCTTCTCCCTCCACTCTTTCTCTCTCTCCCCACTCTCACTCCCACTAATGCTTATATATAAACTAGCGACTTGCCCGTCAAAAATGACGGGGCAATAAAAAAATGTTAAAATGCTGTTTCTCACTGAATGTGAGTGTACTGGGTGCCTCAACTATATAGACCCCTATAGGACACTAATTAACCCATGTAATAACACTATAAGTGCCATGAGGAGCTTGCAATGTGTGACAACGTCTTGCAGTTTGACAACTATTATATGTGATTATACCGTTTTGGTCCAGCGCATCAACTACATCACCAATTAACTCAAACTTCTAAAAGGAAATGCCTGTGTTTTCCATTGTCCGAGGTGGAGCCCACCACATCATTTTCAAATTGTGGTGAAGGTTGTCTTAGGCTTCCCTCTTCATTGCTGCACATGGGATGGTAGGAGCTCCACCCAGAGACTGAGGGATTTTTTTCAGTGTAATATAAGCATAAACATTGACACATTTCATAAAAATGCTGCATAAAAAGTCAAGTTTGATTATTAATTTCAGTTTTTACCCCATGTGATCCCTACTAAATAATATTTACCCCATTGTCTCCAAAGCTCTATTGTGACTGTGACGACAGCCTTGAGAATCTTGAAGTGAAGTGTTGTGGTGCTGCAGGTTACCATGGCAACAGTCACTGTGGTAAAGGGAACTTTAGTTTTCTGCATGAGGCTAAGTGTCAGTGTAGCTCAAAGGAATGGGAGCAGAGCATTATCCTAGGGCTTCTTCTCTACTTATTGCTGTGTACTTGATGTATTAAAATAATTCCTGTTCAGTACTTAATCACTTACTAACTGCCATCTTGCCCAGATCCTGAAGCCACCTCCTTCCAAGAATTCCCAAGTACCAATACACAGAAACCTGCAGAAAAAAGGACGAAACTGGTTGGATCCATTTATTGGCTTGTCCAACTTGTCCATCATCTTGACAGTACTAATTGAGAAAGTGTCTTACTAAAGGAACAAGATGTTAACTCTCCATCTTATACCCCAAGGATTTCTTATTACTTCAAAATAGTGTCTCATCCACACTCCTTTCTAAGAAGTCAGATGGTGTTTCCTACGTATTAGTTGTTGTACCCACAAGACGATGGAGGAGTGCTCTTTATTACTTGCACCAGCTGATAATCAAATAAAACTAATTATTTGTACTAAAACTGAATTATTTTATCACATTTTTCATGATTCCTCCTGGTCCCTAAACTGTCTTCTTCTTAATTTATTTACAGATATTACAGTACCCATATTGGTTGTTACCAGTCATTTTTAGAAAATTGCTATTTGTTAGCATAGCTCTAAATGTCATTTCAGTTCTTATTTTTTAATCTAATTACATCATTTGGGACCAGTTTACTTTTATTTTATTTTTTCAACATAATAGTTCAAACAATGATATTTATTAAAAA
Source organism: Discoglossus pictus (assembly GCA_027410445.1). NCBI lineage: Eukaryota > Metazoa > Chordata > Amphibia > Anura > Alytidae > Discoglossus > Discoglossus pictus. The sequence goes on from JAPZIH010000659.1 coordinate 725,543, forward strand.
TGTTTCTAAATTTCTTTAGGAACTTTTTGATTGTTTCTTGATTCAATTATTCCATTACAAAAAAACAGAGAGCACTTTTATTTACATTGATACAAACAGAAACAATTGTCCAGATTCACTTATTGAGAGCCTCCCTGTATTCACTAATATTTGCTAATACTTTACAGGAGGTTTTAGGTGACACAATAATTATAGTTACATAGTAATTAATCCTTGTAATATGTGAATTCATTGTTAATTGATCCAGAGAAAGTAAACAAAATAAACCTTGAAACTTTGCCAATTGTCTCATAATAAAAACAATAAAATTCCTTCCTGACCCCAGATACTGGCGATCGGACTCCTCCCTGGATCAATACTCCTCCAATTTTCCATGATAACCTTGAATGTCCTTTTTATTCAAACATAAATGCAACCCCTTTTTAAAGTTATCTATCGAGTCTATGTACTATGTAACTATGAGTCTGCTGTCACCGCCTCCTTTGGTAGATAGTGTCACCACCTCCTTTGGTAGATAGTTCCACATTTTAACCACTCTTACTGAAGGAACCTTTTCTTTCTTTAAGGTGGAATCCTTTTTTTTCTAACATCAAAGAATGTCCTCTTGTCCATTTATAAGCTCTTGGCACAAAAAGTTCACTTGACAAAGCATTATACTGACCCTGGATGTATTTATATAAGGTAATCATATCTCCTCTTAGATGCCTTTTTCTAGACAAAATAAGTTTCATTTGGTTAGTCTTTCTTCATAACTTAGCCCCTCCATTCCCCCTTATTAGTTTTGTTGCCCTTCTCTGCATTTTTCCCAGTTCTAAAAATAATTATTTTTTATGAAGTGGTGCCAAAAATTGTCCTCCATATTCCAAATGAGGGCGTAATTATGCAATACAAATGTTGGGTTTAATGTATTCCTAAACTCATAGGGCATAAGGTCGAAGTAAAAAATTATTGATGCCATGTTAAAAAGCTTTACATTATTGGGTGACCTGAATGAAGCGCATGGTCCTCATTTTCCTTTTGAAAATGTTCAAGTGAGAGGCCTCTCTCATTGAGCATGGTAGAGAGTTTCAGAGTCTCGGTATTGCACATAAAAGCTCCGGACCCGAGGTTTTTGTGAGATTCTGGGGATGGTTCATAGATTTTCAGCTGGAGATCTCAGAGCACGAGCTGGAACATAAGGAGTGAGGATCCTTCAGATGGAGCCTTCATCTTGTAGAGCGCTGTATGTCAGCACACCAAGCTTGGAATATATGGATGTTTCAGATGGAGCCAGTCTAGGACATGGAGGAAGGGTGCTATGTGGCAGGAGCGAGGTTGGATGGTACAGCGTTTTGTACTAACTTGAACACAGGCTGTGATCAAATTTACTTATTAGACAATAAATCTATCCATAGTTAAAGGACCATTTGCCTCACTGTATAAGGTTATATGGTAAAATGATATTTTTTTTATTTACATTAATAACAGATAAAAAAATCTAAAGTTTCAAGCCTATGTTTGCATACAAATTATATACTGACCACTGGCTTTTTCATGAGTAATAAGATATAGCTGAGTTAGCGCACAGTGTGGTGATTGTATATAGTGAAGACAGTGATTGATAAAAAATGTACTGGATCCAAAGACTGCCCTGTCAGTTAATCCAAAACTAACCTGTTTAGGTAAGTCCAGCATTCCATGCCTGCACAGATAGATGCGGTAAAGGTTACATATTTGTTTGCTATGATCACTGCAAGACCGAGCACCGACCAAGCATGAGAAAGTAGCATAGAGCATCGCCCCCCCCCCCCCCGGCATTATACAAATTCCAGAGAGGCAAGAGAGCTGAAACCTGAATTGTCTTCAGTAAGATAAGAATAAAGCCATTAGTTTTGATATATAAGTACCCTGGCCAGATAAAACCCTACTATTGACTTGAATGAGGACACATTCCTGCAACCTGACTGGTTGCACTAATGTAGCAGACATGTATGTGGAAGTACAGTAAGTGATACATGTAAACACAGATTTTATTTTATCTGATTTCTTAGTGAAAATACACGTATTTCAAAAATTCTAAAAGTATTTCAGAATGCATTTATGAGATCTTCCCAGTGATGTGGTCCAAATTGTGCTTAAATAAGTGGCCCTTTAACTCTTAGCTTGTTATATTATCTAAAACATTAATTTAATTATATATGCACTTTAAAATAGTCATTAAAATCATATAAGTGTTTTATATTTCAAAGTATATACAGATCTACTTCAATGGAAACAGACAACTCTTTAGCAAGGCTTACTGTAGAGAATATAGTTCAGTTGTCTTAAGATAAGAGGGTGGCAAGTGGCTAGCGAGCAGCTCGAGAGGAAGTAATGAGCGTTGCAATGGTCGCCACACTCCAGGTCCTTCAAGATAACTGATTGTTGTTCACGTTCTCTGATAGTTCAGCTTTTAGAGAATCTGTTTATTTTAATGTATTAGAATCTCTCATTGTAAGTGCTCGGCAAGGTTTACATTTGATAGATTTTCCATTAAACAATTATACTATGAGAAGACGATTAAGACGTTGAACTCCATAAAGCAGATGATAAACTTTCTTTATCACGTCGTAAATCCCAATGTCTTTATTATTGCAAGAAGCATTTTCCAGACAAGCTCAGAATGTACTTTCAGCCATAGATATTAGGAAATCTGAAATGTGCGATCTGAGATCTGATTGCTTCTGCTCTTCAGAAGCTGATGGCTGTGAAATGAAACGGAAATAAATATTGTCGCGGTGCAGAGAATCATAAAATAGGAATAAATAGGAAGCCTTCCCAAAAAGGACATAAATGGAGAAAAGTTGATGTAACTCCACGTCTGGGTATGTGTATGTTCACGTGTGTGTGCTTATGTACAGATGATGTATAATTACACTGTATGTATATGTTTATGTATTATGGGTACTTGTGTTCATGTAGGTAGATATGATTACAGTAGACTTAGTTAACCACAACTCAAGCAACCAGAAATCTCAAGCAGCCACAAAAAAAATGTGAATACTTTACTTTAAATAAAAATGTAATTTTACAGAGCTCAACAAATGCCAGGAGCCAGGTTGTGATGCCACACAATTCTTACAGGCAACTAGATACCACTGTATATCTCTGCAATTCAATGTTACCTGGAAGCAGACAGGCATGAGTGACTGAGCCAGGGCAGTGTTGGGGTTACATTTCCCGGGCATGAGTGACTGAGCCAGGGAAGTGTTGGCGTTACATTCCCCGGGCATGAGTGACTGAGCCAGTGCAGTGTTGGCGTTACATTCCTGGGCATGAGCGAACGAGCCAGTGCAGTGTTGGGGTTACATTCCCAGGCATGAGTGACTGAGCCAGTGCAGTGTTGGCGTTACATTCCCGGGCATGAGTGACTGAGCCAGTGCAGTGTTGTGTTATATTCCCGGGCATGAGTGACCAAGCCAGTGCAGTGTTGGGGTTACATTCCCTGGGCATGAGTGACTGAGCCACTGCAGTGTTGGGGTTACATTCCCCGGGCCTGAGTGACCAAGCCAGGGCAGTGTTGGGGTTACATTCCCTGGGCATGAGTGACTGAGCCACTGCAGTGTTGGGGTTACATTCCCCGGGCCTGAGTGACTAAGCCAGTGCAGTGTTGGGGTTACATTTCGCAGGCCTGAGTGACTGAGCCGCTGCAGTGTTGGGGTTACATTCCCTGGGCATGAGTGACTGAGCCAGTGCAGTGTTGGCGTTACATTCCTGGGCATGAGTGACTGAGCCAGTGCAGTGTTGGCATTACATTCCCGGGCATGAGTGACTGAGCCAGTGCAGTGTTGGCGTTACATTCCCGGGCATGAGTGACTGAGCCAGGGCAGTGTTGGTGTTATATTCCCGGGTATGAGTGACCAAGCCAGTGCAGTGTTGGGGTTACATTCCCTGGGCATGAGTGACTGAGCCACTGCAGTGTTGGGGTTACATTCCCCGGGCATGAGTGGCTGAGCCAGGGCAGTGTTGGGGTTACATTCCCTGGGCATGAGTGACTAAGCCAGTGCAGTGTTGGGGTGATGTTTTGCAGGCATGAGTGACTGAGCCACTGCAGTGTTGGGGTTACATTCCCCAGGCATGAGTGACTGAGCCCGGGCAGTGTTGGGGTTACATTCCCTAGGCATGAGTGACTGAGCCAGGGCAGTGTTGGGGTTACATTTCCCAGACATGAGTGACTGAGCCAGTGCAGTGTTGGCGTTATATTCTTGGGCATGAGTGACTGAGCCAGTGCAGTGCTGGCATTACATTCCCGGGCATGAGTGACTGTGCCAGTGCAGTGTTGGCGTTACATTCCCGGGCATGAGTGACTGAGCCAGGGCAGTGTTGGTGTTATATTCCCAAGCATGAGTGACCAAGCCAGTGCAGTGTTGGGGTTACATTCCCTGGGCATGAGTGACTGAGCCACTGCAGTGTTGGGGTTACATTCCTCGGGCATGTGTGGCTGAGCCAGGGCAGTGTTGGGGTTACATTCCCTGGGCATGAGTGACTAAGCCAGTGCAGTGTTGGGGTGATATTTTGCAGGCATGAGTGACTGAGCCACTGCAGTGTTGGGGTTACATTCCCCAGGCATGAGTGACTGAGCCCGGGCAGTGTTGGGGTTACATTCCCAAGGCATGAGTGACTGAGCCAGGGCAGTGTTGGGGTTACATTTCCCAGACATGAGTGACAGAGCCAGTGCAGTGTTGGGGTTACATTCCCTGGGTATGAGTGACTGAGGCAGTGCAGTGTTGGGGTTACACTCCCCGGGCATGAGTGACTGAGGCAGTGCAGTGTTGGGGTTAAACTCCCCGGGCATAAGTGACTGAGCCAGTGCAGTGTTGGGGTTACATTCCCTGGGCCCTGAGTGACTAAGCCAGTGCAGTGTTGGGGTTACATTCCCTGGGCATGAGTGACTGAGCCTGGGCAGTTTGGGGTTACATTCCCCGGGCATGAGTGACTGAGCCAGGGCAGTGTTGGGGTTACATTCCCCGGGCATGAGTGACTGAGCCTGTGCAGTTTTGGGGTTACATTCCTTGGGCAGGAGTGACTGAGCCAGGGAAGTGTTGGCATTACATTCCCTGGGCATGAGTCACTGAGCCAGGGCAGTGTTGGGGTTACATTACCTGGGCATGAGTCACTGAGCCAGGGCAGTGTTGGGGTTACATTCCCCCGGGCATGAGTGACTGAGACAGGGCAATGTTGGGGTTACATTCCCCGGGCATGATTGACTGAGCCAGTGCAGTGTTGGGGTTACAGTCCCCGGGCATGAGTGACTGAGCCAGGACATTGTTGGCGTTATATTCCCCGGGCATGATTGACTGAGCCAGTGCAGTGTTGGGGTTACATTCCCTGAGCATGAGTGACTGAGCCAGTGCAGTGTTGGCATTACATTTCCTCGGGCATGAGTGACTGAGCCAGGGCAGTGTTGGGGTTACATTCCCTGGGCATGAGTGACTGAGCCAGGGCAGTGTTGGGGTTACATTCCCTGTGCATGAGGGACTGAGCCATGGCAGTTTTGGTGTTACATTCCCAAGGCATGAGTGAATGAGCCAGTGCTATGTTGGGGTTACATTCCCCGGGCATGAGTGACTGAGACAGTGCAGTGTTGGGGTTACATTCCCTAGGCATGAGTCACTGAGCCAGGGCAGTGTTGGGGTTACATTCCCCGGGCATGAGTGACTGAGCCAGTGCAGTGTTGGGGTTACATTCCCCGGGCATGAGTGACTGAGCCATGGCAGTGTTGGGGTTACATTCCCCGGGCATGAGTGACTGAGCCTGTGCAGTTTTGGGGTTACATTCCTTGGGCAGGAGTGACTGAGCCAGGGAAGTGTTGGCATTACATTCCCTGGGCATGAGTCACTGAGCCAGGGCAGTGTTGGGGTTACATTACCTGGGCATGAGTCACTGAGCCAGGGCAGTGTTGGGGTTACATTCCACCGGGCATGAGTGACTGAGACAGGGCAATGTTGGGGTTACATTCCCCGGGCATGATTGACTGAGCCAGTGCAGTGTTGGGGTTACAGTCCCCGGGCATGAGTGACTGAGCCAGGACATTGTTGGCGTTATATTCCCCGGGCATGATTGACTGAGCCAGTGCAGTGTTGGGGTTACATTCCCTGAGCATGAGTGACTGAGCCAGTGCAGTGTTGGCGTTACATTCCCTGGGCATGAGTGACTGAGCCAGGGCAGTGTTGGGGTTACATTCCCTGTGCATGAGGGACTGAGCCATGGCAGTTTTGGTGTTACATTCCCAAGGCATGAGTGAATGAGCCAGTGCTATGTTGGGGTTACATTCCCCGGGCATGAGTGACTGAGACAGTGCAGTGTTGCGGTCACATTCCCAGGGCATGAGTGATTGAGCCTGTGCAGTGTTGGGGTTACATTCCTCGGGCATGAGTGACTGAGCCTGGGCAGTGTTGGCGTTACATTCCCTGGGCATGAGTCACTGAGCCAGGGCAGTATTGTTGTTACATTCCCTGGGCATGAGTCACTGAGCCAGGGCAGTGTTGGGGTTACATTCCCTGGGCATGAGTCACTGAGCCAGGGCAGTGTTGGGGTTACATTCCCCGGGCATGAGTGACTGAGCCAGTGCAGTGTTGGGTTTACAGTCCCCGGGCATGGGTGACTGAGCCATGGCAGTGTTGGCGTTACATTCCCTGGGCATGAGTGACTGAGCCAGGGCAGTGTTGGGGTTATATTCCCCCGGGCATGAGTGACTGAGCCTGTGTAGTGTTGGGGTTACATTCCTCGGGCATGAGTGACTGAGCCTGGGCAGTGTTGACGTTACATTCACTGGGCATAAGTCACTGAGCCTGGGCAGTGTTGGGGTTACATTCCCTAGGCATGAGTCACTGAGCCAGGGCAGTGTTGGGGTTACATTCCCCGGGCATGAGTGACTGAGCCAGTGCAGTGTTGGGGTTACATTCCCCGGGCATGAGTGACTGAGCCATGGCAGTGTTGGCGTTACATTCCCCAGGCATGAGTGACTGAGCCAGGTCAGTGTTGGGGTTATATTCCCCGGACATGAGTGACTGAGCCTATGCAGTGTTGGGTTACATTCCTCGGGCATGAGCGACTGAGCCTGGGCATTGTTGGTGTTACATTCCCTAGGCATGAGTCACTGAGCCTGGGCAGTGTTGGGGTTCCAGTCCCCGGGCATGAGTGACTGAGCCATGGCAGTGTTGGCGTTACATTCCCCGGGCATGAGTGACTGAGCCAGTGCAGTGTTGGGGTTACTTTCCCTGAGCATGAGTGACTGAGCCTGTGCAGTGTTGGGGTTACATTCCCGGGCATGAGTGACTGAGCCAGTGCAGTGTTGGCATTACATTCCCCGGGCATGAGTGACTAAGCCAGTGCAGTGTTGGCATTACATTTCCTCTGGCATGAGTGACTGAGCCAGGGCAGTGTTGGTGTTACAGTCCCCGGGCATGAGTGACTGAGCCATGGCAGTGTTGGGGTTACATTCCCTGGGCATAAGTGACTAGGCCAGTGCAGTGTTGGTGTTACATTCCCCGGGCATGAGTGACTGAGCCAGTGCAGTGTTGGCATTACATTTCCTCGGGCATGAGTGACTGAGCCAGGGCAGTGTTGGGGTTACATTCCCTGGGCATGAGTGACTGAGCCAGGGCAGTGTTGGGGTTAGATTCCCTGGGCATGAGGGACTGAGCCAGGGCAGTGTTGGGGTTACATTTCCCGAGCATGAGTGACTGAGCCAGTGCAGTGTTGGCATTACATTTCCTCGGGCATGAGTGATTGAGCCAGGGCAGTGTTGGTGTTACATTCCCCAGGCATGAGTGACTGAGCCAGGGCAGTGTTGGCATTGCATTTCCTCGGGCATGAGTGATTGAGCCAGGGCAGTGTTGGTGTTACATTCCCCAGGCATGAGTGACTGAGCCAGTGATGTGTTGGGGTTACATTCCTCGGGGTTAGCACTGCACCCTCCAGCCGAACGTACCTGTGTGTAAGTGAAGAGTGAAAGCTGCTGCTGCTACAACAGCCGTCACTGACAGGTATACTAAGAAGAGCATCCTATGTGCAGCTAATCTAGGCTTCTTTTATATGTAACTCTCAAGCAACCAGAAACTAATGTTATCAGGCATCTCCTATTCCCCATGGGTGCCGAATAACTAAGAGTCTATGATAATCTGTGTTCCTGTGTATGCTGGTCATTGTATGATATGTATAAGAAAATTTGATTTTATTTATTTATTTATGGGTATACCTTCTGGATCTCTAGCTTGTCATGGGGAAGATACTTGTGTGTTTCAATGAAGCTGTGAGCTATATGTATCTTTGCTATGAGAACCTTATGGATAAACAGAACCAGATGCAAGATGCTCAGGAATATTATATACCTACTAACATCTTTCCTTCCATTAAAAAAAATATTTAAAAAATAAGGATATATGGTACATATATATATATTGGTTTGTGATTAAGACTAAATCGAGTAATATTACAGGGTACTATCAGCCTTATTAAATTGCGATTCGGTAAATTTAAGAGGACTCTATTTAAGCACACAGCATATTTTATTTACAGAAGTTTTTAGTTAGTGAAGACCTTGCTTTTGGATAGAAGTTCACCAACTAAAAACTTCTGTAAATAAAATATGCGGTGTGCTTATATAGAGCCCTTTTAAATTTACTGAATCGCAATTTAATAAGGCTGTATGTCCTGATTTCCCTCAAATGTATTTAAGAAACAACCAGATGCTGAAGACTGCTCTCCCCTCCTCTTATGTTCATCCATATTCTTCTGAGCACAAGAAAACAGATTTGAAGATTGATAAATGGCACCTGAGGTATAAGTTCTCCCGTTATAAGTGTAACACGTTTGCCAGTTATTATAATGTTTAGGAGATTATTATCAGGAAATTATTTTGGCTAAAATACCCTAAAAATGTATAAATGTCCAGTAAAATATCCCTCGCAGTGTGTGACCCACCACACCCGTCCCCCATGATTACTATGAATAGACAACATGTCTGCATCTCTGCGTTTCATTCTCTCTCTCTTCTCTCTCGTACTCTTATCTCATCTCTCATTCTCACATCGCTCTCATCTTTCTCTGTCTCATATCTCTCTTTCTCAATCATCTGACCCTCATCTTTCTCTCATCTCGCTCTCTAACATCTCTGTAGCGGAACCCATCCCTGTTTTACCCTGTTTTATGATTATTTAATTCTTGGTTAAAATATGATCCTACAATATGTATGCTGGTTGATGCTCTGCAGAATATTAGCCAGACTTTTGCAGACCTAGGCTAATAGATAATCCTATTACAGAGATTCAAGAGATAAGAAAGTTGTAAAGGATCCTTGCATTTGCCAAAGTGTTTTAATTCTCTGATAAGAACAAAGAGGTGTAATTGAATCAATGTCTGATTGTATCAAAGTTGCCAGGGAGGTGTGACCCCCCTATTGTTCTCTTTATGGGTATTGTGCAGCCAAATATGGGGGATGTGGATTGCCTGTGGGAAGAGATGTATAAATATTTCTGCACTAACAAAATAAAGTCAGTATTCATTTGACTCCCAAATTGTGTGTCGTCCAATATGGGAGGTCGGGAATGGTGAAACTGTAGTGCCTCGTGGGTATTTTATCGTATACCAGCGGAGATTTTGGATGCGTGTCCCAGCTCCGTTACATTTGTTGGCAAGTGGTGGAATTGTTCCCACGGTCAGAAGGACAGCTACAGGAGACACCATTCCGTGGAGTACAGATTGAGGGCAACGCTAGTATCCGTACAGCGCCCCTGGCTACAGCAGGATGGAACCGGCTAGTTTTCGGACAGCGTTCCATGATGAGGATGAGAAAGAGGCCGCAGACTACAGGGAAACAGACAGAATGGAACTCTGGTATGATGCCCTGCAAGATGCCCAATGGCGGCGAGGTGAGAGTCTCCCCAGTGATGAGCAGCGGCTACAGAAGCGTGTGGCGATGCGGATGTATCTATTGGGAGAGCAGCCCCTGGATGAGTGGGTGACAAGACTAGAGACCCTGGTATGGCGAGAGATCTGGCTAGACAACGCATACCAGGCCCTCTGGTGGTATACCGTTCGACTTACCCCCTGGACGGCTGAACACGACTTACCGGAGGGGGATGATTATGATGGCCCGGGTTTATTATGGGATGCCTTGGAGGACGATATTGATCTTGGCAGCACGGAGGGGTCTAGGTTTTGGGACATCTACGACTACCGGATGGGCATGTATGTCTGGGATGATGAAGGCGAGGTGAGCAAAGACATGACCCACCTGGTAACGAGAGAGTGGGAGCTGGAGCAGGACTACCAACACCTGCTCAGCCTTGTGCAGCCCCAACCTACTCGACAAGCAGAACCAGACTTCATTGACTGGTCCTGGGATGACCTCCAGATGGCAGGTAGAGATGGGACCGAGGTCTCTCTACCGGCCCTCCAGGGGGCAGAAGGTGTCGTCCTTCCCCCTCAGCGGCAGTGTGAACCCCAGGGGGCAGGAGGTGTCGTCCTTCCCCCCCCAGCGGCAGTGTGTACCTCAGGGAGCAGAAGGTGTCGAACTTCCTCCACAGCGGCAGTGGGTACCCCAGGGAGCCGAAGGTGTCGTCCTTCCTCCCCAGCGGCAGTGTGTACCCCAGGGGGCAGAAGGTGTCATCCTTTCCCCCCAGCAGCAGTGTGTACCCCAGGGAGCAGAAGGTGTCGACCTTCCTCCACAGCGGCAGTGGGTACCCCAGGGGGCCAAAGGTGTCGTCCTTCCCCCCCAGCGGCAGTGTGAAACACAGGGGGCAGAAGGTGTCGTCCTTCCCCCCCAGCGACAGTTTACACAAACCAGGGGAGACACCAATCTCCCAGACGGCGCAGATGGGACCGTGGTCTCTGCGCCCACAGCTTGTCCAGATCCCCAACTACCGTCACTGGGACAACCGGAGGAGGGGGTAAGTACAAATTCCCCTCCCCAGCTAACTTCTAATGTGGCCCCAGGGTTAACAGAGGAAATGTTAACCCCCACTGACCCCCACGTTTCCCTGGCTACTGAGCCGAAATATGTACCAAGTACCCCAGCAGAAGAGCTGACAGCGGGGCACAGTGCAGTCGGCCTCTGCCCTCCCTTTGTCGCTTGTACAGAGCAGGATGTCCTGCAGGTTATACCAGCAGAAGAGCTGGCATCAGGGCAGAGTGCCGCTGGCCTCTGCCCCTCAAGTCCCCTCAGCGTGTTGCCCCATCACCCCAGCAAAATATCCAGGTACCTGGTTAGACTTCCCCCCAAAAGAGAGATGTGTGACGAAGTGCCCTTCGCCACCTTGGCTTGGAGAGGACTGTTTGCCAGCCTCCTGCCCTGCGACTATGGCCCTGGTACATATTGCCCTTTGGAACCAGTGTTCGGCCATACCAGAGTGTAAGTCACTCATTCCGGCCCTTTACATACAGGGGGGTCATTCTGTACTTGCCCTGTGTGAACCATGATACCCCAGATAACTGTGCCATGAAGCCCATTCATATAATGAAAGACTATGGGAAAGACTTTAGCTACATGGCAATTGAACTGTGTGAAGAGGATCTGAGCGCTATTCGGTGGTTTTGTGCGCTCAGATCCCAGCTATCTGGGGATATGGGAAATGTGAATAAATGTGAATTGCAGTAATGCTGATGGGTTGTCAAACTAGAGAATTGACCAACAAATACTTTTGTCCGGACATCCCCAGGCCGATCCGTTGGGATCAGACCGTGTATGCCGGCTTATGGTCACGGGGGAGGTGTGTAGCGGAACCCATCCCTGTTTTACCCTGTTTTATGATTATTTAATTCTTGGTTAAAATATGATCCTACAATATGTATGCTGGTTGATGCTCTGCAGAATATTAGCCAGACTTTTGCAGACCTAGGCTAATAGATAATCCTATTACAGAGATTCAAGAGATAAGAAAGTTGTAAAGGATCCTTGCATTTGCCAAAGTGTTTTAATTCTCTGATAAGAACAAAGAGGTGTAATTGAATCAATGTCTGATTGTATCAAAGTTGCCAGGGAGGTGTGACCCCCCTATTGTTCTCTTTATGGGTATTGTGCAGCCAAATATGGGGGATGTGGATTGCCTGTGGGAAGAGATGTATAAATATTTCTGCACTAACAAAATAAAGTCAGTATTCATTTGACTCCCAAATTGTGTGTCGTCCAATATGGGAGGTCGGGAATGGTGAAACTGTAGTGCCTCGTGGGTATTTTATCGTATACCAGCGGAGATTTTGGATGCGTGTCCCAGCTCCGTTACAATCTCTCTCTCATATCTGTCTGATATCACTCAAGTTCTCACTTGTCTCTCTCTTTCTCTCTCACATCTTTCTCATCTCTACCCGTCGCACGTCTTTCTCAAACGTCTCTCTCTCATCTTGCTCTCTCACATCTCTCTTTCTCTCACACACACATTTCTCTCTCAATATCTCTCACACACATCTCTCTTTATTTATTTCTCTCCTGTCTTTTTCTCTCTCTCATACACAGATCTTTCTCTCACTTTTGCACACACACAGCTTTCTCATGTCTCTCTCTCTCTCTCTCTCTCTCTCTCTCTTTCTCTCTCTCTCTTTTGCACACACAGCTTTTTCACATCTCTATCTCTCTCTTTCTCTCTCTTTTGCACACACTTACAGCTTTCTTACGTCTCTCTCTCTCTTTTGCACACTTACATATTTCTCACGTCTCCCTCTCTCTCTCTTTCTCACATCTCTCTCTCTCTCTCTTTTGCACACACACAGCTTTCTTACGTCTCTCTCTCTTTTGCACACTCACAGATTTCTCAGGTCTCCCTCTCTCTCTCTTTCTCACATCTCTCTCTCTCTTTTGCACACACACAGCCTTCTCACGTCTCTCTCTCTCTCTTTCTCTCTCTTTTGCACACACACAGCTTTCTCACCTCTCTCTCTCTTTTTCTCTCTTTTGCACACACACAGCTTTCTCACGTCTCTCTCTCTCTTTCTCTCTCTTTTTCACACACACAGCTTTCTCACATCTCTCTCTCTTTCTTTCTCTTTTGCACACACACAGCTTTCTCACGTCTCTCTCTCTCTCTTTTGCACACACACGGCCTTCTCACGTCTCTCTCTCTTTCTTTCTCTTTTGCACACACACAGCTTTCTCACGTCTCTCTCTCTCTCTTTTGCACACACAGCTTTCTCACATCTCTCTCTCTTTCTTTCTCTTTTGCACACACACAGCTTTCTCACGTCTCTCTCTCTCTCTTTTGCACACACAGCTTTCTCATGTCTCTCTCTCTCTTTTGCACACACACAGCTTTCTCACATCTCTCTCTCTCTCTCTTCTCTCTCTTTTGCACACACACAGCTTTCTCACGTCTCTCTCTTTCTTTCTCTCTCTTTTGCACACACACAGCTTTCTCACGTCTCTCTCTTTCTTTCTCTCTTATTTGCACACTCACAGCTTTCTTACATCTCTCTCTCTCTCTCTCTCTCTCTTTTGCACACACACAGCTTTCTCACGTCTCTCTCTCTCTCTTTTGCACACACACAGCTTTCTCACGTCTCTCTCACTCTTTCTCTCTCTTTTGCACACACACAGCTTTCTCACGTCTCTCTCTCTTACTCTCTCTTTTGCACACACACAGCCTTCTCACGTCTCTCTCTCTTTCTCTCTTTTTTGCACACACACAGCTTTTTCACGTCTCTCTCTCTCTTTTGCACACACACAGCTTTCTCATGTCTCTCTCTCTCTTTTGCACACACACACAGCTTTCTCATGTCTCTCTCTCTCTTTTGCACACACACAGCATTCTCACGTCTCTATCACTCTTTCTCTCTCTTTTGCACACACACAGCCTTCTCACGTCTCTCTCTCTCTCTTACTCTCTCTTTTGCACACACACAGCCTTCTCACGTCTCTCTCTCTTTCTCTCTCTTTTGCACACACACAGCTTTCCACGTCTCTCTCTCTCTTTTGCACACACAGCTTTCTCATGTCTCTCTCTCTCTTTTGCACACACACAGCATTCTCACGTCTCTATCACTCTTTCTCTCTCTTTTGCACACACACAGCCTTCTCACGTCTCTCTCTCTCTCTTACTCTCTCTTTTGCACACACACAGCCTTCTCACGTCTCTCTCTCTTTCTCTCTCTTTTGCACACACACAGCTTTCCACGTCTCTCTCTCTCTCTTTTGCACACACACAGCATTCTCACGTCTCTCTCACTCTTTTTATCTCTCTTGTGCACACACAAAGCTTTCTCACGTCTCTCTCTCTCTTACTCTCTCTTTTGCACACACACAGCTTTCTCACGTCTCTCTCTCTTTCTCTCTCTTTTGCACACACACAAAGCTTTCTCACGTCTCTCTCTTTCTTTCTCTCTCTTTTGCACACACACAGCTTTCTCACATCTCTCTCTCTTTTGCACACACACAGCTTTCTTACGTCTCTCTCTCTTTTGCACACTCACAGATTTCTCACGTCTCCCTCTCTCTCTCTCTTTCTCACATCTCTCTCTCTCTTTTGCACACACACAGCCTTCTCATGTCTCTCTCTCTTTCTTTCTCTCTCTTTTGCACACACGCAGCTTTCTCACTTCTCTCTCTCTTTCTTTCTCTCTCTTTTGCACGCACACAGCTTTCTCACATCTCTCTCTTTCTCTCTCTCTCTTTTGCACACACACAGCTTTCTCACCTCTCTCTTTCTCTCTCTTTTGCACACACACAGCTTTCTCACGTCTCTCTCTCTCTTTCTCTCTCTTTTTCACACACACAGCTTTCTCACATCTCTCTCTCTTTCTTTCTCTTTTTGCACACACACAGCTTTCTCACGTCTCTCTCTCTCTCTTTTGCACACACACAGCTTTCTCACGTCTCTCTCTCTTTCTTTCTCTCTCTTTTGCACACACACAAAGCTTTCTCACGTCTCTCTCTCTTCCTCTCTCTTTTGCACACACACAGCTTTCTCACGTCTCTCTCTCTCTCTTTCTCTCTCTTTTGCACACACACAGCTTTCTCACATCTCTCTCTCTCTCTCTCTCTCTTTCTCTCTCTTTTGCACACACACAGCTTTCTCACATCTCTCTCTCTCTCTCTTTCTCTCTCTTTTGCACACACACAGCTTTCTCATGTCTCTCTCTCTCTCTCTTCCTCTCTCTTTTGCACACACACAGCCTTCTCATGTCTCTCTTTCACTCTTTCTCTCTCTCTTGCACACACACAGCTTTCTCACATCTCTCTAACTTTCTTTCTCTCTCTTTTGCACACACACAGCTTTCTCACGTCTCTCTCTCTTCCTCTCTCTTTTGCACACACACAGCTTTCTCACATCTCTCTCTCTCTCTCTCTCTCTCTCTCTTTCTCTCTCTTTTGCACACACACAGCTTTCTCACATCTCTCTCTCTCTCTCTTTCTCTCTCTTTTGCACACACACAGCTTTCTCACGTCTCTCTCTCTCTCTTTCTCTCTCTTTTGCACACACACAGCTTTCTCACATCTCTCTCTCTCTCTCTCTCTTTCTCTCTCTTTTGCACACACACAGCTTTCTCAGATTTCTCTCTCTCTCTTTTGCACACACAGCTTTATCACATCTCTCTCTCTCTCTCTCTCTCTCTCTTTCTCTCTCTTTTGCACACTCGCAGCTTTCTCACGTCTCTCTAACTTCCTTTCTCTCTCTTTTGCACACACACAGCTTTCTCATGTCTCTCTCTTTCTCTTTCTCTCTCTTTTGCACACACACAGCTTTCTCATGTCTCTCTCTTTCTCTTTCTCTCTCTTTTGCACACACACAGCTTTCTCACATTTCTCTCTCTTTTGCACACACAGCTTTTTCACATCTCTCTCTCTCTCTCTCTCTCTCTCTTTCTCTCTCTTTTGCACACTCGCAGCTTTCTCACATCTCTCTCTCTCTCTTTCTCTCTTTTTTGCACACACACAGCTTTCTCACGTCTCTCTCTCTCTTTTGCACACACACAGCTTTCTCATGTCTCTCTCTCTCTTTTGCACACACACAGCTTTCTCATGTCTCTCTCTCTCTTTTGCACACACACAGCATTCTCACGTCTCTATCACTCTTTCTCTCTCTTTTGCACACACACATCCTTCTCACGTCTCTCTCTCTCTCTTACTCTCTCTTTTGCACACACACAGCCTTCTCACGTCTCTCTCTCTTTCTCTCTCTTTTGCACACACACAGCTTTCTCACGTCTCTCTCTCTCTCTTTTGCACACACACAGCATTCTCACGTCTCTCTCACTCTTTTTATCTCTCTTGTGCACACACACAGCTTTCTCACGTCTCTCTCTCTTACTCTCTCTTTTGCACACACACAGCTTTCTCACGTCTCTCTCTCTTTCTCTCTCTTTTGCACACACACAAAGCTTTCTCACGTCTCTCTCTCTCTTTCTCTCTCTTTTGCACACACACAGCTTTCTCACATCTCTCTCTCTTTTGCACACACACAGCTTTCTTACGTCTCTCTCTCTTTTGCACACTCACAGATTTCTCACGTCTCCCTCTCTCTCTCTCTTTCTCACATCTCTCTCTCTCTTTTGCACACACACAGATTTCTCATGTCTCTCTCTCTTTCTTTCTCTCTCTTTTGCACACACGCAGCTTTCTCACGTCTCTCTCTCTTTCTTTCTCTCTCTTTTGCACGCACACAGCTTTCTCACATCTCTCTCTTTCTCTCTCTCTCTTTTGCACACACACAGCTTTCTCACCTCTCTCTCTCTTTCTCTCTCTTTTGCACACACACAGCTTTCTCACGTCTCTCTCTCTCTTTCTCTCTCTTTTTCACAAACACAGCTTTCTCACATCTCTCTCTCTTTCTTTCTCTTTTTCCACACACACAGCTTTCTCACGTCTCTCTCTCTCTTTTGCAAACACACAACTTTCTCACGTCTCTCTCTCTTTCTTTCTCTCTCTTTTGCACACACACAGCCTTCTCACGTCTCTCTCTCTCTCTCTTTTGCACACACACAGCTTTCTCACGTCTCTCTCTCTTTCTTTCTCTCTCTTTTGCACACACACAGCTTTCTCATGTCTCTCTCTCTCTCTTCCTCTCTCTTTTGCACACACACAGCTTTCTCACGTCTCTCTCTCTCTTTTGCACACACACAGCTTTCTCACGTCTCTCTCTCTCTTTTGCACACACACAGCTTTCTCACGCCTTTCTCTCTTTCTTTCTCTCTCTTTTGCACACACACAAAGCTTTCTCACATCTCTCTAACTTTCTTTCTCTCTCTTTTGCACACACACAGCTTTCTCACGTCTCTCTCTCTCTTCCTCTCTCTTTTGCACACACACAGCTTTCTCACATCTCTCTCTCTCTTTCTCTCTCTTTTGCACACACACAGCTTTCTCACATCTCTCTCTCTCTTTCTCTCTCTTTTGCACACACACAGCTTTCTCATGTCTCTCTCTTTCTCTCTCTTTTGCACACACACAGCTTTCTCACATCTCTCTCTCTCTCTCTTTCTCTCTCTTTTGCACACACACAGCTTTCTCACGTCTCTCTCTTTCTTTCTCTCTCTTTTGCACACACACAGCTTTCTCACGTCTCTCTCTTTCTTTCTCTCTTATTTGCACACTCACAGCTTTCTTACATCTCTCTCTCTCTCTTTTGCACACACACAGCTTTCTCACGTCTCTCTCTCTCTCTCTTTTGCACACACACAGCTTTCTCATGTCTCTCTCACTCTTTCTCTCTCTTTTGCACACACACAGCTTTCTCACGTCTCTCTCTCTTACTCTCTCTTTTGCACACACACAGCCTTCTCACGTCTCTCTCTCTTTCTCTCTTTTTTGCACACACACACAGCTTTCTCACGTCTCTCTCTCTTTTGCACACACACAGCTTTCTCATGTCTCTCTCTCTCTTTTGCACACACACAGCTTTCTCATGTCTCTCTCTCTCTTTTGCACACACACAGCATTCTCACGTCTCTATCACTCTTTCTCTCTCTTTTGCACACACACAGCCTTCTCACGTCTCTCTCTCTCTCTTACTCTCTCTTTTGCACACACACAGCCTTCTCACGTCTCTCTCTCTTTCTCTCTCTTTTGCACACACACAGCTTTCTCACGTCTCTCTCTCTCTTTTGCACACACACAGCATTCTCACGTCTCTCTCACTCTTTTTATCTCTCTTGTGCACACACACAGCTTTCTCACGTCTCTCTCTCTCTTACTCTCTCTTTTGCACACACACAGCTTTCTCACGTCTCTCTCTCTTTCTCTCTCTTTTGCACACACACAAAGCTTTCTCATGTATCTCTCTCTCTCTTTCTCTCTCTTTTGCACACACACAGCTTTCTCACATCTCTCTCTCTTTTGCACACACACAGCTTTCTTACGTCTCTCTCTCTTTTGCACACTCACAGATTTCTCACCTCTCCCTCTCTCTCTCTCTTTCTCACATCTCTCTCTCTCTCTTTTGCACACACACAGCCTTCTCATGTCTCTCTCTCTTTCTTTCTCTCTCTTTTGCACACATGCAGCTTTCTCACGTCTCTCTCTCTTTCTTTCTCTCTCTTTTGCACGCACACAGCTTTCTCACATCTCTCTCTTTCTCTCTCTCTCTTTTGCACACACACAGCTTTCTCACCTCTCTTTCTCTTTCTCTCTCTTTTGCACACACACAGCTTTCTCACGTCTCTCTCTCTCTTTCTCTCTCTTTTTCACACACACAGCTTTCTCACATCTCTCTCTCTTTCTTTCTCTTTTTGCACGCACACAGCTTTCTCACGTCTCTCTCTCTCTCTTTTGCACACACACAGCCTTCTCACGTCTCTCTCTCTCTCTCTTTTGCACACACACAGCTTTCTCACGTCTCTCTCTCTCTCTTTCTCTCTCTTTTGCACACACACAGCTTTCTCACATCTCTCTCTCTCTCTCTCTCTCTTTCTCTCTCTTTTGCACACACACAGCTTTCTCAGATTTCTCTCTCTCTCTTTTGCACACACAGCTTTATCACATCTCTCTCTCTCTCTCTCTCTCTCTTTCTCTCTCTTTTGCACACTCGCAGCTTTCTCACGTCTCTCTAACTTCCTTTCTCTCTCTTTTGCACACACACAGCTTTCTCATGTCTCTCTCTTTCTCTTTCTCTCTCTTTTGCACACACACAGCTTTCTCATGTCTCTCTCTTTCTCTTTCTCTCTCTTTTGCACACACACAGCTTTCTCACATTTCTCTCTCTTTTGCACACACAGCTTTTTCACATCTCTCTCTCTCTCTCTCTCTCTCTCTTTCTCTCTCTTTTGCACACTCGCAGCTTTCTCACATCTCTCTCTCTCTCTTTCTCTCTTTTTTGCACACACACAGCTTTCTCACGTCTCTCTCTCTCTTTTGCACACACACAGCTTTCTCATGTCTCTCTCTCTCTTTTGCACACACACAGCTTTCTCATGTCTCTCTCTCTCTTTTGCACACACACAGCATTCTCACGTCTCTATCACTCTTTCTCTCTCTTTTGCACACACACAGCCTTCTCACGTCTCTCTCTCTCTCTTACTCTCTCTTTTGCACACACACAGCCTTCTCACGTCTCTCTCTCTTTCTCTCTCTTTTGCACACACACAGCTTTCTCACGTCTCTCTCTCTTTCTCTCTCTTTTGCACACACACAAAGCTTTCTCACGTCTCTCTCTCTCTTTCTCTCTCTTTTGCACACACACAGCTTTCTCACATCTCTCTCTCTTTTGCACACACACAGCTTTCTTACGTCTCTCTCTCTTTTGCACACTCACAGATTTCTCACGTCTCCCTCTCTCTCTCTCTTTCTCACATCTCTCTCTCTCTTTTGCACACACACAGATTTCTCATGTCTCTCTCTCTTTCTTTCTCTCTCTTTTGCACACACGCAGCTTTCTCACGTCTCTCTCTCTTTCTTTCTCTCTCTTTTGCACGCACACAGCTTTCTCACATCTCTCTCTTTCTCTCTCTCTCTTTTGCACACACACAGCTTTCTCACCTCTCTCTCTCTTTCTCTCTCTTTTGCACACACACAGCTTTCTCACGTCTCTCTCTCTCTTTCTCTCTCTTTTTCACACACACAGCTTTCTCACATCTCTCTCTCTTTCTTTCTCTTTTTCCACACACACAGCTTTCTCACGTCTCTCTCTCTTTCTTTCTCTTTTTCCACACACACAGCTTTCTCACATCTCTCTCTTTCTTTCTCTCTCTTTTGCAAACACACAGCTTTCTCACGTCTCTCTCTCTTTCTTTCTCTCTCTTTTGCACACACACAGCCTTCTCACGTCTCTCTCTCTCTCTCTTTTGCACACACACAGCTTTCTCACGTCTCTCTCTCTTTCTTTCTCTCTCTTGCACACACACAGCTTTCTCATGTCTCTCTCTTCCTCTCTCTTTTGCACACACACACAGCTTTCTCATGTCTCTCTTTCACTCTTTCTCTCTCTTTTGCACACACACAGCTTTCTCACATCTCTCTAACTTTCTTTCTCTCTCTTTTGCACACACACAGCTTTCTCACGTCTCTCTCTCTTCCTCTCTCTTTTTCACACACACAGCTTTCTCACGTCTCTCTCTCTCTCTTTCTCTCTCTTTTGCACACACACAGCTTTCTCACATCTCTCTCTCTCTCTCTCTTTCTCTCTCTTTTGCACACACACAGCTTTCTCAGATTTCTCTCTCTCTCTTTTGCACACACAGCTTTATCACATCTCTCTCTCTCTCTCTCTCTCTTTCTCTCACTTTTGCACACACACAGCTTTCTCATGTCTCTCTCTTTCTCTTTCTCTCTCTTTTGCACACACACAGCTTTCTCACATTTCTCTCTCTTTTGCACACACAGCTTTTTCA
Organism: Discoglossus pictus; assembly: GCA_027410445.1. NCBI lineage: Eukaryota > Metazoa > Chordata > Amphibia > Anura > Alytidae > Discoglossus > Discoglossus pictus. The sequence continues at coordinate 746,312 of JAPZIH010000659.1, forward strand.
CATCTCTCTCTCTCTCTCTCTCTCTCTTTCTCTCTCTTTTGCACACTCGCAGCTTTCTCACATCTCTCTCTCTCTCTTTCTCTCTCTTTTGCACACACACAGCTTTCTCACGTCTCTCTCTCTTTCTTTCTCTCTCTTTTGCACACATTTACAGCTTTCTCATGTCTCTCTCTCTTTCTTTCTCTCTCTTTTGCACACTCACAGCTTTCTTACGTCTCTCTCTCTCTCTTTGCACACACACAGCTTTCTCACGTCTCTCTCTCTCTTTTGCACACACACAGCATTCTCATGTCTCTCTCACTCTTTCTCTATCTTTTGCACACACACAGCTTTCTCACGTTTCTCTCTCTCTTACTCTCTCTTTTGCACACACACAGCTTTCTCACGTCTCTCTCTCTTTCTCTCTCTTTTGCACACACACAAAGCTTTCTCACGTCTCTCTCTCTCTCTTTCTCTCTCTTTTGCACACACACAGCTTTCTCACGTCTCTCTAACTTTCTTTCTCTCTCTTTTGCACACACACAGCTTTCTCATGTCTCTCTCTCTCTTCCTCTCTCTTTTGCACACACACAGCTTTCTCATGTCTCTCTCTTTCTCTCTCTTTTGCACACACACAGCTTTCTCACATCTCTCTCTCTTTCTCTCTCTTTTGCACACACACAGCTTTCTCACGTCTCTCTCTTTCTTTCTCTCTCTTTTGCACACACACAGCTTTCTCACGTCTCTCTCTTTCTTTCTCTCTTATTTGCACACTCACAGCTTTCTTACATCTCTCTCTCTCTCTCTTTTGCACACACACAGCTTTCTCACGTCTCTCTCTCTCTCTTTTGCGCACACACAGCTTTCTCATGTCTCTCTCACTCTTTCTCTCTCTTTTGCACACACACAGCTTTCTCACGTCTCTCTCTCTTACTCTCTCTTTTTCACACACACAGCCTTCTCACGTCTCTCTCTCTTTCTCTCTTTTTTGCACACACACAGCTTTCTCACGTCTCTCTCTCTCTTTTGAACACACACAGCTTTCTCATGTCTCTCTCTCTCTTTTGCACACACACAGCTTTCTCATGTCTCTCTCTCTCTTTTGCACACACACAGCATTCTCACGTCCCTATCACTCTTTCTCTCTCTTTTGCACACACACAGCCTTCTCACGTCTCTCTCTCTCTCTTACTCTCTCTTTTGCACACACACAGCCTTCTCACGTCTCTCTCTCTTTCTCTCTCTTTTGCACACACACAGCTTTCTCACGTCTCTCTCTCTCTTTTGCACACACACAGCATTCTCACGTCTCTCTCACTCTTTTTATCTCTCTTGTGCACACACACAGCCTTCTCACGTCTCTCTCTCTTTCTCTCTTTTTTGCACACACACAGCTTTCTCACGTCTCTCTCTCTCTTTTGCACACACACACAGCTTTCTCATGTCTCTCTCTCTCTTTTGCACACACACAGCTTTCTCATGTCTCTCTCTCTCTTTTGCACACACACAGCATTCTCACGTCTCTATCACTCTTTCTCTCTCTTTTGCACACACACAGCCTTCTCACGTCTCTCTCTCTCTCTTACTCTCTCTTTTGCACACACACAGCCTTCTCACGTCTCTCTCTCTTTCTCTCTCTTTTGCACACACACAGCTTTCTCATGTCTCTCTCTCTCTTTTGCACACACACAGCTTTCTCATGTCTCTCTCTCTCTTTTGCACACACACAGCATTCTCACGTCCCTATCACTCTTTCTCTCTCTTTTGCACACACACAGCCTTCTCACGTCTCTCTCTCTCTCTTACTCTCTCTTTTGCACACACACAGCCTTCTCACGTCTCTCTCTCTTTCTCTCTCTTTTGCACACACACAGCTTTCTCACGTCTCTCTCTCTCTTTTGCACACACACAGCATTCTCACGTCTCTCTCACTTTTTTTATCTCTCTTGTGCACACACACAGCCTTCTCACGTCTCTCTCTCTTTCTCTCTTTTTTGCACACACACAGCTTTCTCACGTCTCTCTCTCTCTTTTGCACACACACAGCTTTCTCATGTCTCTCTCTCTCTTTTGCACACACACAGCTTTCTCATGTCTCTCTCTCTCTTTTGCACACACACAGCATTCTCACGTCTCTCTCTCTCTCTTACTCTCTCTTTTGCACACATACAGCCTTCTCACGTCTCTCTCTCTTTCTCTCTCTTTTGCACACACACAGCTTTCTCACGTCTCTCTCTCTCTTTTGCACACACACAGCTTTCTCACGTCTCTCTCACTCTTTTTATCTCTCTTGTGCACACACACAGCATTCTCACGTCTCTCTCACTCTTTCTCTCTCTTTTGCACACACACAGCATTCTCACGTCTCTCTCACTCTTTCTCTCTCTTTTGCACACACACAGCTTTCTCACGTCTCTCTCTCTCTTACTCTCTCTTTTGCACACACACAGCTTTCTCACGTCTCTCTCTCTTTCTCTCTCTTTTGCACACACACAGCTTTCTCACGTCTCTCTCTTTCTTTCTCTCTTATTTGCACACTCACAGCTTTCTTACATCTCTATCTCTCTCTCTTTTGCACACACACAGCTTTCTCACGTCTCTCTCTCTCTCTTTTGCACACACACAGCTTTCTCATGTCTCTCTCACTCTTTCTCTCTCTTTTGCACACACACAGCTTTCTCACGTCTCTCTCTCTTACTCTCTCTTTTGCACACACACAGCCTTCTCACGTCTCTCTCTCTTTCTCTCTTTTTTGCACACACACAGCTTTCTCACGTCTCTCTCTCTCTTTTGCACACACACAGCTTTCTCATGTCTCTCTCTCTCTTTTGCACACACACAGCTTTCTCATGTCTCTCTCTCTCTTTTGCACACACACAGCCTTCTCACGTCTCTCTCTCTCTCTTACTCTCTCTTTTGCACACACACAGCCTTCTCACGTCTCTCTCTCTTTCTCTCTCTTTTGCACACACACAGCTTTCTCACGTCTCTCTCACTCTTTTTATCTCTCTTTTGCACACACACAGCATTCTCACGTCTCTCTCACTCTTTTTATCTCTCTTGTGCACACACAGCTTTCTCATGTCTCTCTCTCTTTCTTTCTCTTTTGCACACACACAGCCTTCTCACGTCTCTCTCTCTCTTTCTCTCTCTTTTGCACACACACAGCTTTCTCACATCTCTCTCTCTTTTGCACACACACAGCTTTCTTACGTCTCTCTCTCTTTTGCACACTCACAGATTACTCACGTCTCCCTCTCTCTCTCTCTTTCTCACATCTCTCTCTCTCTTTTGCACACACACAGCCTTCTCATGTCTCTCTCTCTTTCTTTCTCTCTCTTTTGCACACACGCAGCTTTCTCACGTCTCTCTCTCTTTCTTTCTCTCTCTTTTGCACGCACACAGCTTTCTCACATCTCTCTCTTTCTCTCTCTCTCTTTTGCACACACACAGCTTTCTCACCTCTCTCTCTTTCTTTCTCTCTCTTTTGCACACACAGCTTTCTCATGTCTCTCTCTCTCTTTTGCACACACACAGCTTTCTCACGTCTCTCTCTCTTTCTTTCTCTCTCTTTTGCACACACACAGCTTTCTCACGTCTCTCTCTCTCTCTTTTGCACACACAAGTTTCTCATGTCTCTCTCTCTTTCTTTCTCTCTCTTTTGCAGACACACAGCTTTCTCATGTCTCTCTCTCTCTCTTCCTCTCTCTTTTGCACACACACAGCTTTCTCACGTCTCTCTCTCTCTCTTTTGCACACACACAGCTTTCTCACGTCTCTCTCTCTTTCTTTCTCTCTCTTTTGCACACACACAGCTTTCTCACATCTCTCTAACTTTCTTTCTCTCTCTTTTGCACACACACAGCTTTCTCATGTCTCTCTCTCTCTCTTCCTCTCTCTTTTGCACACACACAGCTTTCTCACGTCTCTCTCTCTCTCTTTTGCACACACACAGCTTTCTCACGTCTCTCTCTCTTTCTTTCTCTCTCTTTTGCACACACACAAAGCTTTCTCACATCTCTCTAACTTTCTTTCTCTCTCTTTTGCACACACACACAGCTTTCTCACGTCTCTCTCTCTCTTCCTCTCTCTTTTGCACACACACAGCTTTCTCACGTCTCTCTCTCTCTTCCTCTCTCTTTTGCACACACACAGCTTTCTCACATCTCTCTCTCTCTTTCTCTCTCTTTTGCACACACACAAAGCTTTCTCACGTCTCTCTCTCTCTTTCTCTCTCTTTTGCACACACACAGCTTTCTCATGTCTCTCTCTTTCTCTCTCTTTTGCACACACACAGCTTTCTCACATCTCTCTCTCTCTCTCTTTCTCTCTCTTTTGCACACACACAGCTTTCTCACGTCTCTCTCTTTCTTTCTCTCTCTTTTGCACACACACAGCTTTCTCACGTCTCTCTCTTTCTTTCTCTCTTATTTGCACACTCACAGCTTTCTTACATCTCTCTCTCTCTCTTTTGCACACACACAGCTTTCTCACGTCTCTCTCTCTCTCTCTTTTGCACACACACAGCTTTCTCATGTCTCTCTCACTCTTTCTCTCTCTTTTGCACACACACAGCTTTCTCACGTCTCTCTCTCTTACTCTCTCTTTTGCACACACACAGCCTTCTCACGTCTCTCTCTCTTTCTCTCTTTTTTGCACACACACACAGCTTTCTCACGTCTCTCTCTCTTTTGCACACACACAGCTTTCTCATGTCTCTCTCTCTCTTTTGCACACACACAGCTTTCTCATGTCTCTCTCTCTCTTTTGCACAGACACAGCATTCTCACGTCTCTATCACTCTTTCTCTCTCTTTTGCACACACACAGCCTTCTCACGTCTCTCTCTCTCTCTTACTCTCTCTTTTGCACACACACAGCCTTCTCACGTCTCTCTCTCTTTCTCTCTCTTTTGCACACACACAGCTTTCTCACGTCTCTCTCTCTCTTTTGCACACACACAGCTTTCTCATGTCTCTCTCACTCTTTTTATCTCTCTTGTGCACACACACAGCTTTCTCACATCTCTCTCTCTCTTACTCTCTCTTTTGCACACACACAGCTTTCTCACGTCTCTCTCTCTTTCTCTCTCTTTTGCACACACACAAAGCTTTCTCACGTCTCTCTCTCTCTTTCTCTCTCTTTTGCACACACACAGCTTTCTCACATCTCTCTCTCTTTTGCACACACACAGCCTTCTCATGTCTCTCTCTCTTTCTTTCTCTCTCTTTTTCACACATGCAGCTTTCTCACGTCTCTCTCTCTTTCTTTCTCTCTCTTTTGCACGCACACAGCTTTCTCACATCTCTCTCTTTCTCTCTCTCTCTTTTGCACACACACAGCTTTCTCACCTCTCTTTCTCTTTCTCTCTCTTTTGCACACACACAGCTTTCTCACGTCTCTCTCTCTCTTTCTCTCTCTTTTTCACACACACAGCTTTCTCACATCTCTCTCTCTTTCTTTCTCTTTTTGCACACACACAGCTTTCTCACGTCTCTCTCTCTCTCTCTTTTGCACACACACAGCCTTCTCACGTCTCTCTCTCTCTCTCTTTTGCACACACACAGCTTTCTCACGTCTCTCTCTCTTTCTTTCTCTCTCTTTTGCACACACACAGCTTTCTCATGTCTCTCTCTTCCTCTCTCTTTTGCACACACACACAGCTTTCTCATGTCTCTCTTTCAATCTTTCTCTCTCTTTTGCACACACACAGCTTTCTCACATCTCTCTAACTTTCTTTCTCTCTCTTTTGCACACACACAGCTTTCTCACGTCTCTCTCTCTTCCTCTCTCTTTTGCACACACACAGCTTTCTCACGTCTCTCTCTCTCTCTCTCTTTCTCTCTCTTTTGCACACACACAGCTTTCTCACGTCTCTCTCTCTCTCTCTCTCTTTCTCTCTCTTTTGCACACACACAGCTTTCTCACATCTCTCTCTCTCTCTCTCTTTCTCTCTCTTTTGCACACACACAGCTTTCTCAGATTTCTCTCTCTCTCTTTTGCACACACAGCTTTATCACATCTCTCTCTCTCTCTCTCTCTCTTTCTCTCTCTTTTGCACACACACAGCTTTCTCATGTCTCTCTCTTTCTCTTTCTCTCTCTTTTGCACACACACAGCTTTCTCACATTTCTCTCTCTTTTGCACACACAGCTTTTTCACATCTCTCTCTCTCTCTCTCTCTCTTTCTCTCTCTTTTGCACACTCGCAGCTTTCTCACATCTCTCTCTCTCTCTTTCTCTCTCTTTTGCACACACACAGCTTTCTCACGTCTCTCTCTCTTTCTTTCTCTCTCTTTTGCACACATTTACAGCTTTCTCATGTCTCTCTCTCTTTCTTTCTCTCTCTTTTGCACACTCACAGCTTTCTTACGTCTCTCTCTCTCTCTTTGCACACACACAGCTTTCTGACGTCTCTCTCTCTCTTTTGCACACACACAGCATTCTCACGTCTCTCTCACTCTTTCTCTCTCTTTTGCACACACACAGCTTTCTCACGTTTCTCTCTCTCTTACTCTCTCTTTTGCACACACACAGCATTCTCACGTCTCTCTCTCTTTCTCTCTCTTTTGCACACACACAAAGCTTTCTCACGTCTCTCTCTCTCTTTCTCTCTCTTTTGCACACACACAGCTTTCTCACGTCTCCTTCTCTCTTTCTCTCTTTCTCTCTCTTTTGCACACACACAGCTTTCTCGTGTCTCTCTCTCTCTTTTGCACACACACAGCTTTCTCACGTCTCTCTCTCTCTCTTCCTCTCTCTTTTGCACACACACAGCTTTCTCATGTATCTCTCTCTCTCTTCCTCTCTCTTTTGCACACACACAGCTTTCTCACATCTCTCTGTCTCTCTTCCTCTCTCTTTTGCACACACACAGCTTTCTCATGTCTCTCTCTCTCTCTTCGTCTCTCTTTTGCACACACACAGCTTTCTCATGTCTCTCTCTCTCTCTCTTTTGCACACACACAGCTTTCTCACGTCTCTCTCTCTTTCTTTCTCTCTCTTTTGCACACACACAGCTTTCTCACATCTCTCTCTCTCTCTTCCTCTCTCTTTTGCACACACACAGCTTTCTCATGTCTCTCTCTCTCTCTCTCTCTTCCTCTCTCTTTTGCACACACACAGCTTTCTCATGTCTCTCTAACTTTCTTTCTCTCTCTTTTGCACACACACAGCTTTCTCATGTCTCTCTCTCTCTTTCTCTCTCTTTTGCACACACACAGCTTTCTCATGTCTCTCTCTCTCTTTCTCTCTCTTTTGCACACACACAGCTTTTTCACATCTCTCTCTCTCTCTCTTTCTCTCTCTTTTGCACACTCGCAGCTTTCTCACATCTCTCTCTCTTTCTTTCTCTCTCTTTTGCACACAAACAGCTTTCTCATGTCTCTCTCTCTTTCTTTCTCTCTCTTTTGCACACTCACAGCTTTCTCACGTCTCTCTCTCTTTCTTTCTCTCTCTTTTGCACACTCACAGCTTTCTCATGTCTCTCTCTCTTTCTTTCTCTCTCTTTTGCACACTCACAGCTTTCTTACGTCTCTCTCTCTCTCTCTTTTGCACACTCACAGCTTTCTCACGTCTCTCTCTCTCTTTGCACACACACAGCTTTCTCACGTCTCTCTCTCTCTTTTGCACACACACAGCTTTTTCACATCTCTCTCTCTCTCTCTCTTACTCTCTCTTTTGCACACACACAGCCTTCTCACGTCTCTCTCTCTTTCTCTCTCTTTTGCACACACACAAAGCTTTCACACGTCTCTCTCTCTCTTTCTCTCTCTTTTGCACACACACAGCCTTCTCACATCTCTCTCTCTTTCTTTCTCTCTCTTTTGCACACACACAGATTTCTCACGTCTCTCTCTCTCTTTGCACACACACAGATTTCTCACGTCTCCCTCTCTCTTTCTCACATCTCTCTTTCTCTCTCTCTTTTGCACACACACAGCTTTCTCACGTCTCCTTCTCTCTTTCTCTCTTTCTCTCTCTTTTGCACACACACAGCTTTCTCATGTCTCTCTCTTTTGCACACACACAGCTTTCTCGTGTCTCTCTCTCTCTTTTGCACACACACAGCTTTCTCACGTCTCTCTCTTTCTCTCTCTTTTGCACACACACAGCCTTCTCACATCTCTCTCTCTCTCTTTTGCACACACACAGCTTTCTCACGTCTCTCTCTTTCTCTCTCTTTTGTACACACACAGCTTTCTCACGTCTCTCTCTTTCTCTCTCTTTTGCACACACACAGATTTCTCACGTCTCTCTCTTTCTCTCTCTTTTGCACACACACAGCCTTCTCACATCTCTCTCTCTCTTTTGCACACACACAGCTTTCTCACGTCTCTCTCTTTCTCTCTCTTTTGTACACACACAGCCTTCTCACATCTCTCTCTTTCTCTCTCTATTGCACACACACAGATTTCTCACGTCTCCCTCTCTCTTTCTCACGTCTCTCTCTTTCTCTCTCTATTTTGCACACACACAGCTTTCTCACGTCTCCTTCTCTCTTTCTCTCTTTTGCACACACACAGCTTTGTCACATCTCTCTCTCTCTTTCTCTCTCTTTCTCTCTCTATTTTGCACACACACAGCTTTCTCATGTCTCTCTCTCTCTCTCTTTTGCACAAACACAGCCTTCTCACATCTCTCTCTCTTTCTTTCTCTCTCTTTTGCAAACACACAGCTTTCTCTCGTCTCTCTCTCTCTTTCTCTCTTTTGCACACACACAGCTTTCTCACGTCTCCTTCTCTCTTTCTCTCTTTTGCACACACACAGCTTTCTCTCGTCTCTCTCTCTCTTTCTCTCTTTTGCACACACACAGCTTTCTCACGTCTCTCTCTCTCTTTCTATCTTTTGCACACACACAGCTTTCTCATGTCTCTCTCTCTCTTTTGTACACACACAGCTTTCTCATGTCTCTCTTTCTCTCTGCTATCACATGGGACACTGACCACTCACGCCCATGACTCTGGCCCTTCCTGTGACACCTCATCTCAATCCTTCTTAAAGCACTCCTGCACTCTGGACGCTTGTTATCAGGGATCATGGGATACGTTATATTTTAGACATTGCTCAGGGAGGGCCCTAACGCCTCTTGTATCTGTATGTATACATCTGTATTACAACTTACCCTCCAACCAAACTTGGACTTGCTTTGGATAAAAGTCCAATAAAACGTGTTGTAAATAAATCTTACACGCAAAATCCATACTCATTGCCCAAACCAAAAATACATCACCCACACGCCCTTCACAATTAAGTCAAGAGATCCGAGTCTTGATGTCTAGGAATGGCCTGTTGTCAAGAACAATTATGACAACTGGGTCATACAACTACATTAATAGTCTAGTAAAATACATATAAAGGTGTGCGTACATACAGCCTTCACCCATAGAGTCTCGTATAGCACATGTGCTAATTACTCACGCAACAGTGGGCAGGATAGACTGCATGTAAACAAAGATTTAACAATTTAGATGTTTTATCTGTTATCAGTGAAATTAAAAAAAATAGGTAATTTCAAACAATAAGAATCACTTACTAGGGGCCTCATTCAATTGTGATTTGGCCAATTGAATAGGGCTCTAAATAAGCACATAACATATTTTTTTTAAAGAAGTTTTTAGTTTGTGAAAACCTTGCTTTTGGATTGATGTTTACTAACTAAAAACTTCTTTAAAAAAATATGTTATGTGCTTATTTAGAGCCCTATTCAATTGGCCAAATCGCAATTGAATGAGGCTCTAGGAGTTTAGTGGCCCTTTAACCATCAATTATTATTATTACCTTCACCTCAATGATATGGGGATAAGCATCTAACATTACTTACACATATATACATGAGTTGGTTTAATAAAAATATATTTTTCATAATTATAGAAGAGGTTTGGGTGTTTTTTTTTAAATTATGCACTGCAAATTTAATGAATTGGATGAGTTTCTACTGAGTCTTAATCAGCCTCATACACCATAGTAATGAGTGGTTAATTAATTCATGCTGGTGTAAATCACATATATAGTTGTGAGCGTACGAGTCGTTGCTCACGCTTGCGGGCTCGCTAACTGCGTCCCTCGCTAAGCGAGGGACGCAGTTCACCGCAAATGCGGGTCCTCGCGAAGCGAGGGCCCGCATTTGCGGTTGTGGAGGCTCAACGTCGGCTGTGTTAACACACACATACACACACACGACTTTTTTAACAGAATAAACCCAACCGCCCAGCCAACAAAAACCCAACAACGTCCCCGCAAATGCGGATCCTCGCGAAGCGAGGGTCCGCATTTGCGGTGGTGGGAGCATCCCAACATCGGCTGTGTTAACACACATACACACACACACAACTTCATAACAAAAAAAAACTCAAAGTCGCCTCACACCCGCTTACACCCAGACACACAGACGCAAGACTTAACAAAAAAAACAGTAAAAAAGGCCCTTCACACGCTCTTAACACACATACGCACGACTTAGAAACAAATACACTGCGTCGTACACGTAAAAGCTAATTGCGTATATCGCAAAAAAATACGGCAACATCGCAACAAAATACGGCCGCATCGGAAAAAAATACGGCCGCGAAAGACCCATTCCAACCGCCGCGCATCAAAACATCACAAACACAAGAAATAAACACAACAAACACATAAAAAGCTTACTCACAGCACGGGGGGGCATCCGGCACCTCCAAAACTTCATTTACACGTCCATTTAAGTCAAAACAAAGAGTTTAAACGACCGAAAATCGACTAAGCGAGAGAAAAAATGGCCGCCGAACAAAACGAAAACGAGGCTCCAGACGTAACTACACTACACTTACTCGCAATAATGAAACACATACTATGCGGAACGGATCACACTCATATTAAACACCATTTTAACCACTACTACGCACAAAATGGCGGATGGAACGCAAATTGTAAGCTGGAACGCAAATAGCGCATGCGTATTACGTTCTAACGGTCTAACTTTCCAGAATGTTCTACAAGTTTATAAATACTGTCTATTTGACAGAGAAAAATACATTTCTCCTCAGGTGATGAACAGAGTGACTTCGAAGATAACTGCTGCTAAAACTTGAGAAGATAATTCTTTCCTAATTTACTACTTTACATTGTGCAAATTACAACTGAGAGGTAAGCTATAATATATTACTTATTTTATTATCAAGACAGGACATCAAAAATTTTTTTTAAAGAAGACAGAGGTTTATGTATACTGACACGCACATATATGCGTATAATGTATACTGACAAGTGACACGCACATATATGCGTATAATGTATACTGACAAGTGACACGCACATATATGCGTATAATGTATACTGACATGTGACACTGACATGTGACACGCACATATATGCGTATAATGTATACTGACAAGTGACACGCACATTTATGCGTATAATGTATAGTGACATGTGACACGCACATTTATGCGTATAATGTATACTGACAAGTGACACGCACATTTATGCGTATAATGTATAGTGACATGTGACACGCACATTTATGTGTATTGCCCCTGCAACAAAATTATCTTAAAACAAACTAATTAAACAACTACATTTAAATTACATTAGAAAAAAATAAGTTGGGACTATTAAAATACTATTAAAATAGGAGTCATGTATATTGATATGTGACACGCACATATATGTGTATCATCTATAGTCACATGTCACACACACATTTATGTATGTTGGCCAAAAATAAAAATAAGGTTAATTTAACAATTAAAATATGATTCATGTATACTGATATGTCACACTCACACAAAAAAATTACTTTCAACTATGGAAATGTGCTTCATGTATGTGACATATGTGTGTAGACCCCACCAAAAAATAATGTTAATTCAAATTAATTACAGAAGTATATTTCAATGAAATTATTTTACTGCAATTTAATAGATCACCTAAAACTCAATCTTTCTACTTTTTTTAATATTCAAACAGACTCTGCATCAACAGCGTCTCTCAACAATTTGCACCGTGCATTGTGAAGCACAATCCCTTTTAAAGAACACCAACAAACAAGAAGAGGTAAGATACAAAAATACTTTAAATGCTAAAAAGGCCATGGTTTGTTAAATACAAATAAAAAATTCTATAATTCACTATTTCACTTTATTTTTCAAACAGACACTACAAGAAGACCGGCGGATTAAGATTGGCAGGAGGGGACCCTCTGTCATTCCACACTTCAATCAAGGTAAAGTATTAAGTATAAAAAAGAACCGAACCATGAGCCTTATTCAATTGTGAGTTGGCTAATTGAATAGGGCTTTATATAAGCACATAATAGGTCTTCACTAACTAAAAACTTCTGTCAAAAAATATTTTATGTGCTTATATAGAGCCCTATTCAATTGGTCAAAACGCAATTGATTCAGGACCTAAATATGTTTAATGGCCGAGGGCCTCATTCAAATGTGATTTGCCCATTTCAATAGGGCTCTATATAAGCACATTTGGCTCAATTTAACTAAAAACTTCTGTTCAAAAATATGCTCTGTGCTTATATAGAGCCCTATTGAAAAACCAAATTCAATGAGGACCTGACAATATAACAAATCCAGCAAACAAAGGCCCTCATTCAATTGATATTTTGGACAATTCAATAGGGCTCCAAATAAGCACATTTAGAACCCTATTGAATTGGCCAAACTACAATTGAATGAGGGCCAAAGTATGCAACATATGGTACACACAAACTGGTACACACAAAACAGGATTGTAACAAACACATAGCAAACTAAATTCATATTCTTTTTGTTTACCAACCTATAACCATTAGAAAAAACACTACATAAGTATAACAAAAGTGGTGCCCATCAAACAGGATTGTACGAAAACTCACACAAACACATAGCAAAATACATTTAAATTCTTATTTTAATGTTTAACAACCTATAAGCCTTAGAAAGAAGCCTAAATAAGCATACCAACATTGGTGCCCACCAAACAGGATTGTATGAAAACTCACACAAACACATAGCAAACTACATTTAGATTCTTATTTAATGTTTAACAACCTATAAGCCTTAGAAAGAAGCCTAAATAAGCATACCAACATTGGTGCCCACCAAACAGGATTGTATGAAAACTCACACAAACACATAGCAAACTACATTTATATTCTTAATTTTATGTTTAACAACCTATAAGCCTTAGAAAGAAGCCTAAATAAGCATACCAACAGTGGTGCGCATCAAACAGGATTGTATGAAAACTCACACAAACACATAGCAAACTACATTTAGATTCTTATTTTATGTTTAACAACCTATAAGCCTTAGAAAGAAGCCTAAATAAGCATACCAACAGTGGTGCGCACCAAACAGGATTGTATGAAAACTCACACAAACACATAGCAAACTACATTTACATTCTTATTTTATGTTTAACAACCTATTAGCATTACAAAACAACATTAATAAGCATACCATCAGCGGTGCGCATCAAACAGGATTGTATGAAAACTCACACAAACACATAGCAAACTACATTTACATTCTTATTTTATGTTTAACAACCTATAAGCATTACAAAACAACATTAATAAGCATACCAACAGTGGTGCGCACCAAACAGGATTGTATGAAAACTCACACAAACACATAGCAAACTACATTTACATTCTTATTTTATGTTTAACAACCTATAAGCCTTAGAAAGAAGCCTAAATAAGCATACCAACAGTGGTGTGCACCAAACAGGATTGTATGAAAACTCACACAAACACATACCAAAGTACATTTAGATACTTATTTTATGTTTAACAATCTATAAGCCTTAGAAAAAGGCCTAAATAAGCATACCAAAAGTGGTGGACACCAAACTGGATTGTAGAAAAACAAAGAAATAATGTCATTTTTTAGTTCATACAAATACATTAAAATAATATTACATTTTCATTTTTATTTTATATCAGATACTGCGTCAAGAACATCGGAACAGGAGTTTCAACTGAGGACCACACCAGCGGACGAGGACTTTCAACAGAGGACCAGACCATTGGACGAGGACTTTCAACAGAGGACTACACCATCGGACGAGGACTTTCAACAGAGGACCAGACGATTGGACGAGGACTTTCAACACAGGACCAGACCATCAGACGAAGGCTTTCAACACAGGACCAACAAAGATTCTGCTTTAAATCAAACTTCAACCAAGGTACAGTATAACAAGTAAAAAAAGAGAAAAATTAATTAATATTCTTCTTTAATGTTTAACCACCTATAAGCCTTAGAAAATAGCCTACAGAAGCATACCAAAATTGTGGCGCACCAAAAAGGATTGTAGAAAAACACAGAAATAATGCCATTTTTTCATTAATACAAAGACATTCAAATAACATAACGTAATATTTTTCCATTTGGTGGAAAGGTAATGTTGTTGGGTGGCGATTTTAGACAAACATTACCTGTCATTGTACATGGAAATCGAACTGACATTATCGAAACATGTATAAAGTCAAGTACAGTATGGAAACATTTTACCCATCTTCAACTGCAACAAAATATGAGATCAGAAGGCCAAACTGATTTCAATGATTGGCTTATTAAAATTGGAGAAGGCAGAACAGAAAAAATACTACATTTACCTGACGACACTGTAGAGATCCCACCTCATATGATTTGTCAACAAGATATTATATCGGCTATATTTGAAGGGAGCATAAATAACGAAGAATATTCCGAGCTTGCCAACCAAGTCATACTGACGTGTAAAAATAAAGATGCATTAATCCTCAATAATAAAATCTTAAAAAAAATTTATGCACCACAAAGAAATTATCACAGTGCTGATTCTGTACTTGCTGATGACAATGAAAGTCAGGCTAACTTTTCGACTGAATTCATAAACTCTTTAACTCCTTCTGGAATGCCACCACATATTTTGCAGCTAAAGAAAGGTGCAATTATCATGTTACTGCGAAATATGAACCCCAAAAAAGGCCTATGCAATGGCACAAGATTAATTGTTCAACAATTAAAGGACCATTTTATAGATGCTGAAATTTTAACTGGGACCCATAGAGGAGAGAGAGTTTTCATACCAAGAATAGATTTAGCACCAAGTGAAAGTAGTCTCCCTTTTATACTTCAAAGAAGACAATTTCCCATTATTATGGCATTTGCCATGACCATTAATAAATCACAAGGTCAAACTTTCAAATCTGTGGGTATTTTTTTGGAAGAACCAGTTTTTGCACATGGTCAATTGTACGTTGCGTTGTCAAGGTGCAAAAATCCACAGGCTATTAAAGTTTACATTGAAAACAATGAAAGTCAAGGTGATTTATTAGAAGATGGACGTATTTTTACTAAAAACATTGTCTACTATGAAGTACTATAACTTTGAAGGATACTAATTAAAGATGCCAAGATTTTTTAAAAGCATTGCAGAATACATAACAATTGGTTGTTTAATTCAGTCATAATTAATGGAAGTCATGTTTATGAATGATTCGCCTCACAAAATACTTGCCTTGCATTGTTAGTAAAAATTATGTTAAAATGTTAAGTCACTATGTTAATGTTTCTAATGTTACAAGTTTAAAAAATATATTTTCAAGTTATTTCATTCAACATATTACAAAGTGGATGTTAAGAGGTCAAGCAACTTTTAAGTCACAATGTAAATATTGTCTGTTATCTTAACATTACTACCTACATTAATGTTTATCGCCAATTTATGTGCTCAGTAATAAATTACTTTAATTACGTACGTTTTAAGAAGAGTTTTACTGTATTCCTTCCTCTACATTCAATGTATATTCAAGTTAACAATTATTGTGATAGAAATTCAATTTTAATACTGATTAATTTAAATGTCAATTGTTTTTACATTCAAATGTTAATACTTTTAATAAAAAATTACGTAACAAAATGTATTCACTATGTTCCTGTTTATAATGTTCAAAATTATACCAATGTTTTGTCAACTTCTAAACTTACATAAAAAATAAAGTTCAAGTTTAAAAATATATACTTTGATGGTTATTGCTTACATATATTTTAAACTTCATGTTAAAATTTGCAACGTTTAAAAAAGGCTTTTTACTTTTTGCTTTCCTATTCATTCAATGTATATTAAAGTTAACAATTCTTCAGATACTAATTACATTTTAAAAAACCATTACATCAACATTTTACAAAAATACACGTTCATATTAAAATACTTACAAGTGTCAAAAATATATGTTAATAACTAAACAACTTGACAAACATATACATCACATTGCCGTCATTTTTTGACGGGCAAGTCGCTAGTATGGGAAATAAAGCTGAAAGTAGTCCATTAGAAGGTTTGTGAATACACATACATAAATATATATTTGCATGTCCCAGTTCAACTTCCCATAATGCAGTGTAATAACTGTTTTTCTCGGAATTCTGAGCGGGAAGCAGGTTTTAAACTTGTTTTAGACTTTCAAATGTGATCACAGATGTACTATTTATTTACTGTACTACTGTACGATGGAGGCTTCTATCGCTCTCTTGCCGGCCATATTATAAATGATTGTTGTGGTGAACTACCTACTTATAAAATCCACAACACAGGCTGAGATCCCGCTCCATGCTGATGATAGCCAGTAAGCTTGAAACAGCTGTGCATGGATTGGATACTCAGCTTGTGTTTAATCCAACCTTGGCTTTGCATTAAAACTGTGTAATACAGCATTCATAAGCTTAAAGGAAGCCATGTTTGATAATGGCTATGGATTGAAGAGCGAGGCATTTGTGGGCACATTTGCATGTCCCAGTTCAACTTCCCAGAATGCAGTGTGGTAACTGTTTTTTTGGAATTCTGAGCTGGAAGCAGGCAAACCTCATATTACTCTTTGAAAAACAGTTTACTTTTCACCAAATAACCTGACAGACTCTCAAGTTACTGCTGCTTGAAAGTAATAACACCCCAATGTATAAATATGTATGAGCGCTACATCTGTGTGCAATGACATGTTATTGGCCTTTGAGACACTTATACATTTCCGTACTTTGAGAGGTTTATAACCAGCACTAATGGGCTCCTGCGTTTATTTGTGAGAATATGCCAACCCATCAGTCATTCACATTCAAAGCAGTACAGTGCATCCCATTCACAGCCTCGCAGACGTCAATCAAATCTTTCTCTGTAGAAATCAGAACTATTCAACTGAATATTTTTGTAAACTTCATGATTTGTAGTTGTCAGGTTTGTTATGATAATAGATAACCTATGAGAAGCTGCAGCCTACAAGTGAATATGAAATATAAACCTATTTGTTCAGTTCAGATATTTTAACAGGGGTGTAGGTATGTGACTCAAAACTCAGTAGTGACACAAATGCAGTAACTACACATAAATAGCCACTTCTGCATGGGGCTTGGACAACAACACTGGACCCCATGTCATCAAGCCAAACAAAATCACTCACCACCTAACAACTTCGGAGTTTCCTTCACTATTAGGACTGAGACAGCCACTTCAGCAGGACCTCAGCCAGTGACACTGGCCCCCATACTATCTACTACTCAGAAGCACTCACCAACTAACAACTTCAGAGTTGCATTCACCATTAGGACCGAGGCAGTCACTTCTGCAGTACATCAGCCCCATACTATCTACTACTCAGAAGCACTCACTAACTAGCAACTTCAGAGTTGCATTCACCATTAGGACCGAGACAGCCACTTCTGCAGGACATCAGCCCCATACTATCTACTACTCAGAAGCACTCACTAACTAGCAACTTCAGAGTTGCATTCACCATTAGGACTGAGACAGCCACTTCTGCAGGACATCAGCCCCATACTATCTACTACTCAGAAGCACTCACTAACTAGCAACTTCAGAGTTTATTTCACCATTAGGACCGAGACAGCCACTTCTGCAGGGCCTCAGCCCCATACTATCTACTACTCAGAAGCACTCACCAGCTAACAACTTCAGAATTTCATTCACCATTAAGACCGAGACAGCCACTTCTGCAGGACCTCAGCCAGTGACACTGGCCCCCATACTATCTACTACTCAGAAGCACTCACTAACTAGCAACTTCAGAGTTGCATTCACCATTAGGACCAAGACAGCCACTTCTGCAGGACATCAGCCAGTGACACTGGCCCCCATACTATCTACTACTCAGAAGCACTCACCAACTAACAACTTCAGAGTTGCATTCACCATTAGGACAGAGACAGCCACTTCTGCAGGACATCAGCCCCATACTATCTACTACTCAGAAGCACTCACTAACTAGCAACTTCAGAGTTTATTTCACCATTAGGACCGAGACAGCCACTTCTACAGGGCCTCAGCCCCATACTATCTACTACTCAGAAGCACTCACCAATTAACAACTTCAGAATTTCATTCACCATTAAGACCGAGACAGCCACTTCTGCAGGACGTCAGCCAGTGACACTGGGCCCCATACTATCTACTACTCAGAAACACTCACCAACTAATAACTTCAGAGTTGCATTCACCATTAGGACCGAGACAGCCACTTCTGCAGGACATCAGCCCCATACTATCTACTACTCAGAAGCACTCACTAACTAGCAACTTCAGAGTTGCATTCACCATTAGGACCGAGACAGCCACTTCTGCCGGGCCTCAGCCCCATACTATCTACTACTCAGAAGCACTCACCAGCTAACAACTTCAGAATTTCATTCACCATTAAGACCGAGACAGCCACTTCTGCAGGACCTCAGCCAGTAACACTGGCCCCCATACTATCTACTACTCAGAAGCACTCACTAACTAGCAACTTCAGAGTTGCATTCACCATTAGGACCAAGACAGCCACTTCTGCAGGACATCAGCCCCATACTATCTACTACTCAGAAGCACTCACTAACTAGCAAATTCAGAGTTTATTTCACCATTAGGACTGAGACAGCCACTTCTGCAGGGCCTCAGCCCCATACTATCTACTACTCAGAAGCACTCACCAACTAACAACTTCAGAATTTCATTCACCAATTAGACAGAGACAGCCACTTCTGCAGGACCTCGGCCAGTGACACTGGGCCCCATGCTATCTACTAGTTAGAAGCACTCACCAACTAACAACTTCAAAGTTTCATTCACCATTAGGACCGAGACAGACATTTCTGCAGGACCTCAGCCAGTGATACTGGGCCCCATACTATCTACTACTCAGTGGCACTCACCAACTAACAACTTCAGAGATTCATTCACAATTAGGACAGAGGCAGCCACTTCTGCAGTGCCTCAGTCCCATACTATCTACTACTCAGGAGCACTCACCAACAAACAACTTCAGAGTTTCATTCACCATAATCATCATGACGTCAGTAAAACATGGCGTTGACACTACAATCAATTAGTGTGAAAAAGTACAGTTTGCCATTAATGGTTTGACGGCAATTGCAGGCTTGTTGAATTGTCGTAATCAAATATGGAGGAGATAGGACAGAGTTTTTAACAACTGCAGTAAAAGAGCCTTTAACTCACAACTGGAATGCGAGTAGCGAAATGTAGCCAGTTCAAAATCTGTAAAATATTTATTGACTCCATTATGTGCTGATGTAATTGCAATTTGGACAATTAAATAGGGACCCTAGTCCTCCTCCTTTCCTACCATTGCCCCTATCTCTTCAAAAGAGGTGTTGACATTCCAAATGAACAGTTCAGTCATGAATATAATCTCACTATGTTTCAGTAATACCGATGATTAAGGACATTTGAAGGACCACGGCCAATGTGTTATTGAACAAGGTATCAGGCAACCCAGGTCCGAAAGGTATCATGGTACCCCAAAGTATGTATCTCTATAGAGAACATTGTGGTGTCCATGATAGTGCTCTTCAGAGTATTTCACGCCTTGAACTTTTGTGGATTTTGTGTTTTCTGACCACACAGGGAGTACATTTAGTGGTACTGGAGAAGATCATGTAGTGTTAGTATTAGAAACTACTTGGAACTCTAAGCCTCAAATCCGAATATTAGAGCTCCATTATGAAATAATCTAGGAAACCCTGATACAGAACAAATTAGGAGCAGGTTTTAAATAAGTAAAAGTGAACACTATTCAAGGTATAACATTGTGTAAAGGGATACAAAATGGTATAATGCAGTTAAAAGTGTCTGTTTTAAGCATTACATCAATTATGTTCATGAAAATATAGTGCTGCCGAGCTTAAAGGTTATTTGAATTACTGTACAGAATGAGGAAACAAAGATAACACTACTAAAAGCAATATCATACGGGTCTAGTGTGATGTCTTTACTAATATCATGGATGATGTAATTGTTCATATATGTAACATCAGTGATTTCATACCACCTAATGCTTGTAAATGCACTACAGTGGTCATTTAAGGGGTAAATGTATCCTCATTATCAATCTTTTTAATCCCATTTCTCTTAGTCACTGTGGACCTTTAGACATGACTGGTTTTATAATTAAGCAAACAAGGCAGTCGCCCAGGGGCACCTCATTTGCATCACTCATATAGTTGTCATAGTGTGTAATGCTCCCGCAGCGCATGCGCATCGCGTGCCACAAAAGAGGGAGAGAGAAGCCATGCTACTGCAAGCGCGGCTGTACCGCAATAATGTGCAAGCTTGAAGATGGGGGGGAGTGATAGGGAGAGGGTGGGAGAGAGACATGGGGAAGAGAGAGACATGGGGGAGAGAGACACGGGGAGAGGGAGGGAAAGAGACATGGGAGCGAGAGAAAGGGGAAGGGTTGGAGATAGACATGGGGAAGATTACAGGAGGGGAGGGGGGAGAGAGAAAAATGAGGGGAGGGGGAAAGAGAGAAGAAGGAGGGGGAGAAAAGGAGGGGAATAGAGAAGAAGGGAGAGACAGAAGGAAGGGGAGACAGAAGGAGGGACAGAAGAAGAAAGCGAGAAAGAAGGAGGGAGGGAGAGAGAGAAAGAGGGGGAGAGAGAGAGAGGAGGAGGGAGGAAGAGAGAGATAGGGCACAGAGAAAGAAATGGCATAGAGACAGAGAGAGGTTGCACAAAGAGAAGGAGAGAGTGCAGAGAGACAGAGGCTACAGAGAGAGAGGGCGCACAGAGAGAGAGAGAGAGATAAAATTCTGCTCAGAGGGAGAGGGCGCTCAGGGAGAAAGGGAGAGGGCACAGAGTGAGAGAGAAAGAGGGTGCAGAGAGAGAGAGTAGATAATAATACTGACAAGTTACTATTATTAATATATTTATATTTTATATTTATTAATATATTTATATTTTCACACATAACCTTTGCCTTCCTATATAAAATAATAAAGTATAAAGTGGGTGTGAAGTGATGGGTGTGTAGTAAATATATACTGGTGAAGCAACCTTGTGGCCGGGAAACAGAGATACTCATGGCATGTGCGCCCATTGGGTGGGCTAAGGAGTTTGTGCCTAAGGCTCCAGATAAATCCAGCCTTTAGATACTTTTAGTACAAACATTACTAACATTTCCATAGAAGAACCAATGACTCATCTTATCTTAGACTGGTTAATGTGTTTCAAAAATTTAATATATGGTGTGCATTTCTGTACTAAAAATAAAAATAATGTTCCAAGTAAAATATATTATAAAGGAGCACAAAATAATTACCTTTTCTAATAAAATGTTTTTATTTCATCTGCAGAGAAAATGCTTTCACAGCCCTTGAAACGCTAATGTTTGGCTCTCTCCTCCGCACTCTACGATATTCGGAATTTTCATCTGTTTTGTAGTTTGTGCGCAAGAGAACAAGGTCAATGTTTTTGTGTGGGGGCAAAATAACTTCCACAGAGCACTTTTTGTGCCATTAAAAGCCACAAAATTTGATGTATCCCGGATATTCAATACCAGAGAACATCTCAGTGAATTAATTTCCGTGTAGAAAATACTTTACTCAAAGTATCCATATTTAGAAACATGAAAAACTGAATTTCCAAGGAAATATGAACGGTTTGTTCTGTCTTTGAACAATTTCCCATTTTTTTTTAAATGGAGAGGAGCACATCCTGAGTGCTGATTAAACTTAAAGGATGATGGAAGTGTTTATAGTATGCTCTTATAAACATGTTTTTTTATTTAGTTTAAAATAAGTGAATACTAATTTTGATTTGTAATTATTATGTTCTATTTTGCTTTAATGGCAACAGAAATCCTAGCAGAACTGGGTACCTGTAAGGAACCCTGGATTTAGACATCACCTCTGTTCCCTTATATTGAAGGTCATTAGCAAAGCAAAGAGGATGAGTGGGGGAGAATTTCAAGATGAGAACAAATATATAAGGAGGTGCGCTGTTTTTGATGGCTTTATACTTTAGGGTCATGATTCTGGAGGCTATGGGGAGCCAGTGGAGTGTTTGAAAGAGAGGTGATGCTGACACTGAACGTTGGGTATGGTAGATGAGTCTAGCTTAGGCATTCATTATGGACTGGAGTGGAGACAGACAGGTGATGAGGCGAGATATGATGAAACATTGGATTTAAATGTTAGTTGTGTCTTGTGTAACATAGTAACATGTTTTGGAAACACTTTTGGTTGACAATGACAAGATTTTGTTAGTGATTGGATGTGAGGAATGAAAGAGAGGGCCGGATCCAGAGGCCTGCTCGGTGAGAGTGATGAGGGCATGGTCAACAGCTGTGGAAGAGGGTGAAAGATTAGATCAGTGATTTACATGCTGATTTTGAGTTGATGGGCAGTCATCATGGAGGATATGCTAGTGGCAGTTCTAAACTCATACTAGAAGAGAGTGGAGTAGATGTGGTGCTTAAAGCTACATTTGAGTATCATCTGCATATAGGTGAGACTTCATTACATAGTTACATAGTATTTGAGGTTGAATAAAGACTTTTAGACCATCAAGATCAACCTTTTTAGATCTCTTCTGATCCTTTTAATATTTGGATTATTTGTATAAAACTAGGGACTTAATTTTGGGCCGCGCAATGAGCGCCTTTGGAGCTCATCGCAGGCCTCTCCCCCACTTTTCGCTACGGTCCACGCTCATTGCAGGCCTCGGCAAACCAGTAACTTTCGGGCCTTCGGCGCTCATTGCCTGTCTATCCCCCCTCTAAATTTCGGGCCGTGCAATGAGTGCCTTCATTGCTCATTGCAAGCCCCCTCTATGTTATGGGCCTTGGTCATTGCAGGCCTCGTCAAAACTGTAAATGTTCGGGCCGCTCATTGCACATTCGCAAGCTCGTAACTTTTTACATAGAGTGACCAACACTTGCAATTACCACAACTATTATATGTGATAATTGTTAATTGATCTAGAGGAAAGGAAAGAGAAAAAAAACATTGAAACTTTGCCAATTGTCTCATAAGGGGAAAAAAAGCAAAATTCCTTCCTGACCCCAGATACTGGTGATCAAATTTCTCCCTGGATCAATATTCTTTTCCTAGTTATCTAAGATAACCTTGAATGCCCTCTTTATTCAAAAATGTATCTAACCCCTTTTTAAAGTTATCCATCGAATTCGCTGTCACCACCTCCTTTGGTAGAGAATTCCAC
Organism: Discoglossus pictus; assembly: GCA_027410445.1. Taxonomy (NCBI): domain Eukaryota; kingdom Metazoa; phylum Chordata; class Amphibia; order Anura; family Alytidae; genus Discoglossus; species Discoglossus pictus. Next base: position 769,760 of record JAPZIH010000659.1, read on the forward strand.
AGTTTAACTACTCTTACTATGAAGAACTCTTTTCTTTCTTTAAGGTGAAATCTTTTTTCCTCTAACCTCAAGGGATGTCCTTTTGTTGGCTGAAAACATATTGGTACAAAAAGTTAACTTAACAAAGCTTTTAATTGACCCTGGATCTATTTACATAAGGTAATCATATCCCCTCATATATATTAGTTTTTCTTCATAACCTAGCCCCTCCATTCCCCTTATTAGTTGTGCTGCCCTTCTCTGTACTTTTCTACAGTTCAAGTCCTTTTTATGTAGTGGTGCCCAAAATTGTCCTCTATATTCCAAATGAGGTCGTACTAGAGATTTGTATAGTGACAGAATTATATTTGCTTCCCTGGTTTCTACTTAATACATACTAATATTTTACTTGCCTTTGTAGCTGCTGCTTGGCATTGAGCACTGTACTCCCAAATCCGTTTCTATATCAGATACCCCTAGATTAACTCCATTAAGATAATAAATTGCATGGCAATTTTTCTTCCCAAATGCATAACTTTACATTTATTCGTATTAAATCTCATCTTCCATTTAGCCGCCCATTTCTCTAATTTATGGAGGCAAAGTACATCATTATCTGATTTAATTACCTTGCACAACTTTGTGTCATTAGCAAAAATGGAGACACTACTTTCGAGTCCTACCTCTACGTTATTAATAAATATGTTAAAAAGGAGAGGACCTAATACTGAACCTTGAGGAACCCCACATACCACATTAGTCCAATCCGAGTATATGTTCCATTTACAACAACCCTTTGCTTCCTGTCTTTTAGCCAGCTTTTGAACCATGAGCAGATATTTACTGCAATTCTTGTTTCCCTTAGTTTGCATAATAGTCTCCCATGTGGCACTGTATCAAAAGCCTTTGCAAAATCCTAAATGACTACATCCACTGAGTTGCACTGATTCAAGTTCCTACTAACCTCTTCATAGAAATTAACTAGTTGTGTCTCACATGACCTATCTTTCGTAAATCCATGTTGACTCCTACTTAATCTTGTCCAAAGAGACATATTCTTGTATATTATCCCTTATTAATCCTTCTAAAAGCTTCCCAACTACAGATGTGAGAATTACTGGTCTATAATTCCCTGGATTTGCTCTTGCTCTCTTCTTAAATATAGTTATTTTCACCAGTCATCTGGTAGCAACCCTGTGTTGAGTAAATCTTTTAAAATTAGATATCATGGTTTGGCTATTACAGAACCCAGTTCCCTTAGTACCCTCGGATGTATTCCATCAGGACCCGGGGCTTTATTAACATTTATTTTTTCAACCCCCTCTTGGATTTCTTCCTGTGTTAACCAATTATTTTCCAAAGGTAGTGTGGCCCCATTATGTTGCCGTGTCCCAACCACTGGTACCTCCCTTGTGTATACCAAAGAAAAGAACCTATTTAGCTCATCTGCCTTTTCCTGGTCACTAATTATCAGACGGCCTGTGTCACATTGTAATGTTCCTATAGCTTCCTTCCTCGACGTCCTTCTTATTAATATACTTAAAAAATATTTTAGGGTTAGTCTTACTTTCCATTGCAACTGACTTCTCATTTTCTATGTTAGCCAGTCTAATCGCACTTTTGCAAGCCTTGTTGATTTCCTTGTATTCCCGTAAAGCAGTCTCTGTCCCCTCTTGTTTGTATAATTTAAATGCCTGTTTTTTACTCCGTATCTTGATCTTTAAATCATTGTTAAGCCACATGGCTTGTGATTTACTCCTTTTACTTTTATTCCCACACGGTATATGCCGATGTGTATGTATATTTAGTAAGGATTTGAACATTGTCCATTTATTTTCAGTATTTTTACATATCAGTTCTCTGTCCCAGTCTATACTTTGTATTGCTGCCCTTACCGTTAAAATCTGCCCTTTTAAAATTTTGAGTTTTTGTTGCTCCTTACAGTTATGTTTTTTTTATTCAATCTCAAATGATACTGTGTTGTGATCACTATTCCCCAAAGGTTGCCTTATTTTAACATGTGATACTATATCAATATTACTTGTGATGACTAAATCCAAGATGGCCCCATTTCTAGTAGGCTCCTGTATAACCTGGGCCAGATAATGATCCCTGAGTGTACTCAAGAACCTGCTCCCCTTGCCCGTACTGCTGGTCTCATTTATCCAGTTTATTTCAGGGTAATTAAAGTCTCCCATTATTAGAACTTGGCCGTGCTTAGCTGCATTTCCAATCTGAAACAATAATTGTATTTCCTCACTATCAGCTATATTTGGGGGTTTATAGCATACTCCTACTAATATTCCTTTAGAATTTCCTGCATAAGTCCCTAGATTTTGCATTTCTCTCTTATTTTGTACACAGATACTTCTTGTAATATTTTTGATAGCTTTTCAATGTTTCAAGGCCTAGAAAATGCTGAAATAAATGTTCTTATTAAAAAAAATAAAAAACAATGAATGAGATCTCTGATGGCAAATTGCACGTGCCCCAGTCCCACTGTACGCGGCCGTAACGCTCCCCACATCTGTGATCCACGCCGTCACACCCCACATTCCCATATTAATGTCTCATAGGAAAGTCCTGACAATGCTGCAAAGCTGCTTTCTTGGGATTTATTAACATTTATGTTACTCATGTTATATTGTATATGTACCCCAAGTCTTGACGTGTACACTAGAGGGCCTTGGAAGTATTGTAAGACACCTTGAGGGTTAACCTTTCACTATAATTCAAGGACATAAAATGTAGATAATAATCAGTCAGAAACATACCATGTCATGATTATGATTGTAATATATTTTATGTGATTGTAATATCATTTATTGTAAATGAATGCATTTGCTGCGATTTGATTCCTTGCTGCTCATGTAAATGTCTTGATGCTTATTTTAAGTATTATAAGATAGTGATGCCTGATTGGAATATACTGTGTCCTATTTGATGTATTGTAATGTATTGTAATGTATTGTAATGTATTGTAATGCAATGTATTTTACTTACGGTATTGTATTGCATGGTATTGTATGGTATGTAATGTACTGTAATATATTGTAATGCGATGTATTTTACTTATGGTATTGTATTGCATGGTATTGTATGGTATGTAATGTACTGTAATGTATTGTAATGCAATGTATTTTACTTATGGTATTGTATTGCATGGTATTGTATGGTATGTAATGTACTGTAATGTATTACAATGCAATGTATTATACTTACGGTATTGTATGGTATGTAATGTACTGTAATGTATGCAATAGATGTATTATACTTAAGGTATTGTATGGTATGTAATGTAATGATTTATACATAATGTGATGTATTTGTATTAGGATATTGTATAGTATACAATGTACTGGAAGGCGTACGGGTGGATGCAATGTATTTAAAGTGATGTGATGTATGTACTGTGCGATATATTGTAAGGGGGTGCAATGCAATGTATTGTAAGTTAATATAAGGTATTGAAAGACTATAATGTGATGCATTTTAAGTTATTTTATTGAATTGTAAAGCAGTGTTATGGATTTTTAAGCTATGTAAGGGAGTGTATTATCAGTTATTATAATGTATTTAAGGTACGTAAGGTGATATAGTGAACGATGTAATGTAAGGTATGTATTGTAATGTGATGTATTGTAGGGAGATTCAATGTTATTTAGTGATGTCAATTATATGACATCAGAGGTTGAAGAGAGGTGGTGTGTGAAGCTCCAGGTTTAGGCAAAAGAAAAAGGGCAAAAAGAACTGGGAACATGACAGTGTAAATTGCATCTGCAGAATGGATGGTATCAAGCCCATTATATATGTTTAGTTAGTGTATTGTAAGATAATCCCATTATATATTTTTAGTTAGTTATTGTAAGATTCTCCCATTATATATGTTTAGTTAGTTATTGTAAGATTAGTTATGTTATGTAATGTTAATTACTGCATATTATGTTATGTTATGCTAATTACTGTATGTTATCTTGCTTGCCTATGTGTGATTGACTTGTGATGTGTGATTCTGTATGTTGCATGTTTGGTTCATTAAGTGTTAAATATTTTACAATGTTGTGTTCGTCAGGCTGTAACTGTCAGAGTTTGGCAGTTGAGAGATTCAGTTGAGAGCCAGAGTTGGTGTCTCTGAGGAAAAGAATGAAGTCTATGGAGTTTCCACAGAAATAAAAACAGTTTCTGATATTTTTCTAATGCTGAGCAGGAGTCCATATTTTTAAGCACTGCATCTGAGAAGGACATTTTAGAGCCATCTGCTGTCTTGGTGAAGGGATATAAAGAACCGGGTGTATCTGCTGGGTAAGTTCGGCCATAATAGCCTTATCAAGCCTGACTGCAGAAAGCAGATTGCCACAACTGGTGTCAGAAGTGGGATCCCTCATCATAAAACCAGCAACCAGGATGGGTACTTATCCAAGACAGAAATCAAGTACTTTCAGAGGCTTGGAGGAGATGAAGAGACAGAGAAGCGAAGAGGTGATCCAGGAGAAAAGGAGCCAGATCACATGGATGATAATTCCTGATTAAGAATGGATTTTCAAAATTTGCAGACTCAAAAGACAGAACAGATGTAGCTTACCTCAGCTGTTGAGGAACTGAAGAATGTGATCCATGAGAAAGAGAAGAAGATAAATTCTGTAGAAAATTGCCTACAGGCTGAAATCCTCCAAGCGGACATCAAGGAGAAAATGGTCCAGACATTGAATAAGAAAATCGAGGCTCTGGAGGAAGAGTTAGCAAATGGCCAACTTGAAAAGGCAGAACAGGTGCCTATTATAGCACTGGTACAGGAGCTAAAGAATGAACTGAAGGACAAGCAAGAAACATTAAGAACGCTGGAGGCCAGATTAAATGAGCGTGAGAATGAAATAATAGACAAACACAAATCCAGGAATTGCAGCTGAAGTATAAGAAAAAAATGATCAGTTATGGAAAGAAGCTGAGTCTTTGAAGAAACAAATGGAAAATAAAAACAAGAAAATTGAAGAGTTACAAGAAAACAAGTCTTTGAAAAATAAAATTACAAGAGAAAGTAAGCAGAGTAGTGTTCTTGAATCTGAGTTGAAGGAATTACTCATACAACTTGAAGATACTAAAATCGACCATGAAAGAAGACTCAACAATAAGAAAAAGGAGATAGATGATGCAAAGATAGGAGAAGAATGTCTTAACAAAGAGGTTGATAGAGTAAAAGGTGCTGCTGATGAAGCAATCAAAATACAGAAAGAAACTAAAATCCATTGCCAGCATAAGATTGCTGAAATGGTTGAATTAATGGAAAAACATAAGTACCAGTAAAATAAAATGGTTGAAGAAAATGACACAGAATTGGGACACCACATATCAAGAGAACAAGAATTAACATCCATTATAGGGAAATGGATCTGTCTTGCAAAACTGATGAAGTAAACGCTCCTTTGGAGATACTAAAGCAGCAAATAGAAGAGAAGGAAAATATTGCAAAAGAGGCAGAAGAAACCAAGATTTCCTTACAAAAAGAAATGAAACACAAAAATATAAAGACATATTTCATGGAGACTCCAAAGCAGAATACTGAAAAAAGAGATTTCAAGAATCCAATATCACTTCCAAAGAGGTCCCAGCTGTCACAAAAAGAAATGAAACACAAAAACATACAGATATATTTCATGGAGACTCCCAAGCAGAATACTGAAAAAAGAGATTTCAAGAATCCAATAACACTTCCAAAGAGGTCCCAGCTGTCACATTTGCCTGCTCACGTGGAAACAAACAGATTGTCCGATAAGAGAGATACAGCTATTTGGTCTACATCAAGAACCCCAATATATAAACCCCAAAAGAGTCAATCCAAGTATGGAAAGGTGCAATATGAAAAAATAAATCCAACTCAACAAGAATCTGCGAAGAAAAGTAAAGTTGCTTTGGAATTTGACTTTTACTCTGATAGCTTTGAACCAACCAAAATTCTAGGTATATGTGAATATAATGGATTGCTTAAGAAGGTTTACCGGAACTGTCCCCCATCCTCAACCGTTTGTGACACAACAGATGTATGGCCCACTTTTGGTCACATAGGCCCATGGACTGTTTTAGTCATAACAGGATATCTGTTGGGACAGGCCTGCTTGGGGAGGGTTGCCCTAACATTGCATCCACTGGAGTCACTTCCAGAATTGTTTTTGCCCCTGGACATTCTACAGAAGAACACGAACAAAATTTGTCCTGCACACTCAAAATAAGGACTCAAGCAGGGGGAGACCAAAGGGAATTGTTTTCTACATTTGCCCCAATGAGGTTGAGTAGCCCAGCCACAGAGACATGGACTTACACATGGACCTTGTTTTTGGCATCATGCCAGTGTTCATCTGATAGAGATGATAACAGGGCTGCTGCATCTAAAAGGGGGGAGTAGTTGTAATGATCCTCCTGACCACTATTTTTGGGTGATCTGGTGATGTGGTTTGTTTATAGTTATATTATGTTATGTAATGTTAATTATTGTATATTATGCTATTGTTATGCTAATTACTGTATGTTATCTTGCTTGCCTATGTGAGATTGACTTGTGATGTGTGATTCTTTATGCTGCATGTTTGGTTCATTAAGTGTTAAATATTTTAGAATGTTGTGTTGCCAGGCTGTAATTGGCAGAGTTAAGTAGTTTGGCACTTGAGAGATCGAGTTGAGATTCAGAGTTGGTGTGTCTCTGCGGAAAAGCCCGTTCTGAATGCAGTCTATGAAGTTTCCACAGAAATAAAAACAGTTTCTGATATTTTTCTAATGCTGAGCCGGAGTCCATATTTTTAAACACTGCATCTGAAAAGGACATTTTAGTGACATCTGCTGTCTTGGTGAAGGGATATAAAGAACCGACTGAAGAAAGAAGATCGCCACACCCATTATATATGTTTAGTTAGTGTATTGTAATATAATCCCATTATTATATATGTTTATTTAGTGTATTGTAAGATATTACTCTGTACACTCTAAGGTATGGAATGAAGTGTGATGTATTATAAGGGAATGTAATATACAAATACGTATAGTATCATATACTGCAAGTTAATATAATATATTAAAAGGTATATAATGTGATTCATTCAAGTTATTATATTGTATTGTATTGTGATATAATGATATGCAAAATTAGGTATTTTAGCTAATATATTATAAGTAAGATAATACAATACAATGTAGTCTTATGTATTGAAAGAGGTTGTAATGTGAGGTAGTGTAAATGTATATAAAGTATAATAAGGTATATAATCTGATATATTGTCATGTTAGACAATGTAATGTATCCAGTGATATGTAATGTATTCTATAGTAAGCCCACCTATATATAATAAGGTATATAATGTGATATATTGTCATGTTAGACAGTGTAATGTATCCAGTGATATGTAGTGTACTCTATAGTAAGCCCACCTATATATAATAAGGTATATAATGTGATATATTGCCATGTTAGACAATGCAATGTATCCAGTGATATGTAGTGTACTCTATAGTAAGCCCACCTATATATAATAAGGTATATAATGTGATATATTGCCATGTTAGACAATGCAATGTATCCAGTGATATGTAGTGTACTCTATAGTAAGCCCACCCAGCCATACTTTATTCATGTGAGCACATTCTCTCTGCACAGTAACAATGTGCAGATCTCTTATGTCTATCACAAGTGATTAAGGTTCAAGCTCTTATCAGATGTTTCTGTCCTGCACAGTGAGCAATAAACTGAAATAACCGCAGGGCGCAGCAATGGACGGGATTGTATCCTGATGAATCAACATAAACCGGATCATAAACATCCACTTTGCCATTCACTTTATGGATGTGTCATAAGAAAATATAACAAAAGCTTTAAAAGCTGAAGTCATTACAGCTGATACATAAAATAAGACATTAGGGAATGTAAGGACAAGTGGACCATTTTCTGCATTGATTGCCATCTGACATGGAGGTAAACAAATATATGTCCATAACATTTAATGGACTGTATAATGTTATATTATAAATGTCCTCTATGCTCTGTACACAGTATTGTGAAGTATGTCTCATTGGATTTCTGTGTCTGTTGTAAACAAGTTGTGAAGAACAATATATTATGGTCATTTTGACTTAGGAGAAAGTTAGACATAAAACAATCATAATAATTGGGGAACAGTGCATGGAGATTGCTGTGGATGGAGATGGCGGTGGATGGAAATGATGGTGGATGGAGATGATGGTGGATGGAGATGACGGTGGATGGAGATGTTGTGGCAGTGGATGGAGATGGCGGTGGATGGAGATGATGGTGGATGGAGATGGCGGTGGCAGTGGATGGAGATGGTGGTGGATGGATGGTGGTGGCAGTGGATGGAGATGGTGGTGAATGGAGATGATGGTGGATGGAGATGGTGGTGGATGGAGATGGTGGTGGATAGTTGGACAAGTCTGAGCTAAGAATATGGTTGCAGTTTGTGGGGAACAAAATAAGCAGTTCTGCAACAAATTAGTGTTATTTTATTATGTATTACCTAATAATTTATGAACATTCGCCATATGGTAGTGGTACAGTGGTAGATCATGCATTTTATTTAACAAGGAAGTACTGGACGTCACAATTCTCCTCCACGCGTTTCACAATTTGTGTACATAGCTGTGTTGTAGGGAGTTGCCATCTGGATGCCTGTACTAACTGTGTAAATACTCGTAAGTCCCGTGTCCATGGTATGACTGAGGAGATGATGTCTTGAGTGTAGTAAGGATAACTAGGAATACAAGGCTACAACCAAGGGCATACTCATGTTGCAGTGCAGTGTGGGCACTACATTGTGTGCCATTATTTTCTACAGATACACTTGAGATTTTCTAATATACTATATAGATAAATATGCACAAATACAATATAATATAAATGTATGTGGTAATCTAAGCATGGGGACAACACAGGGGAAATTTGTTTGATTTGTGTCAGATTCTGGCTTTATGGACTGCTGTATGTCAGTAACTGGACTCTTCAAGCTTAATCAAGCTCATGTTCATTGCTGCAATGACCTGATCTATCCTTAGCTGCCTCTGCAGCCCCCCTTCTTCGTGTGCCTTCAATCTGTACCATCATTATAGTGGCCTCTAGGGAATCTTGTCTTTTCAGAATTTGGACAAAATATTGAACAGTTAGGCTTGATTTCCTGTAGTATTGATTGATTGGATCCTCAGTCAGCCATCATCATTTTGCATTTACTTATTTCATATTCATGGTCTCTGTCTGCATTTCAATTACTTTCAATAGAAATTCTATACAACACTATTAATTTAAATCAAATGTAATTCTAACTACAATTTATACTGTTCTCTCTTTGCCTTTGGTCGACATTGCTGTCTGCCTTAATTATTGTTAATGGTCTTGAGTGACAGCTTTCTTTGCTTTGGTTAATTATTATTTATTATTAAATGGGACGGTTATTGTCACCAATTCCTTATTATTCTCCTCCATGTGTCGCAATCTCCATTTCCTCATTAACATTTAATAGGAAAAAAATTGATGTGAAAATATAAATATTATTCTGTAATTGTTAGTCTTTTCCCCCCTTTTGGTTCTGGCTTTTTCTTGCTATTACCTTGTAATTATATTCTGTTGATTGGACACCATTTGTGCTTGGTTATTATTGATATTATCTAATAACATGACTGATATTTGTACTATGATTCTCTAAGGAGAACTGCATAACAATGAATAAATCAGATAAAATTCCAGTAACACATATATAGGGCCCTTGTAGTTCCCTCGGTCCTCGCAAAAGACGTCCCTCGCAGCCTGCTTTGCGAGATGACACCGAAAAATGGCAGAGAATAAGCCCCGAGAGAGCTACGGAGTAACACGCAGCCTTAAATCTATGAGGTGAATCTCGCACCTTGGAAGAATCCCTACGGGCACAAAAATGTGTCAGCAAAGGATCCTAAAGCCTCTACGTGCTGCCTTGGAGCAGCCGATACCACCGTGTGATGCTCCCCCTGCTCCATATACACATCCCCATGCTACAGGGGTCCCTATAGAGACCCCTGCAGCCTCCCCACATGAACCCCTTGCAGCGGGGGTCTCTGATCAGCATCGATCTGGCCCCCGCTACATTTAAAAAATTCAAATTACGTGCATATAAAATTAACCCCCTCTATGCTGGGGGTCCCCTTCAGGACCCCAATGTGTCCCCACATTAACCCCTTGCTGTAGGGGTCCATAAGGACTCACGCAGCCACCCAGCCACATTAACCCCTTGCACCCCCTTGGCACCAATCGTGAACCCGCTGCATTTCCAATTTCAAATAAGTACCCCACGCACTCACGGGGGTCAATACAGACCCCCATAAGCCTTAATTAACCCTATAACCCATGGGGCTCTATACAGAGCCCCATTAGCACTTAAATTAAGCCTATAACGCATGGGGCTCTATACAAAGCCCAGTGAGACTATAATTACCCCCCTCAGTCCAATAGGGGTCTAACCCCTAAAGGACACTATTTACCCATAGGTTAACACTACAAGTGCCATGAGGGTCCTCCGTGACCCTCATGACAAAGTCTCAGCACTACACTACACTATTAACCCTAACTATACACCATTAACCCCTAATAATCCCTATATAACCCTAACTGGGACAATATAAGCCTAATTGGGCCTATTTAAACCAATCTAGACCTAATAACCCTAACTGTGCCTATTTAACCCCTTCTAGCCCTATTTATTCCCATCACTTATGCAGGTCTATACAAACCCCTGTAAGCATCCATCTAACCCCATCCCTTATGGGGGTCTATACAGACCCCTGTAAGCCTCTAGTTAACCCAATCCGTTCCATAATGGTCTATGAAGACCCTCACAGGACAATTAGAAGCCAATAATTAACTCCATAGGTGCCATAAGGGTCCTCCAGGACAAACACTACACTATTCACCTTAATAAACCACTAAATCTAAACCTTCTGCCCTAACCTATTAACCCCCACCTACCTAACACTACCTACCTAACCCCCTATTAAATTAGATAAAATAAAAAAAACTAAGGTACATAAAAAAAAAAAAAACAATGGTATATTAAAATAAAAAAAAGTAAGGTACATAAAATAAAAAAAACCTAAGGTACACAAAACAAAAAAGGACATTACAAACCCCCCTCACAACAAACATTTTTTAAAAATAACAAACCCCCCACTACAAAAAATTAAAAAAACATCACAAACCCCCTTCCCCGCCACTACATAAAATAAAAAAAAACATTACACACCTGCAAAGGAAAAGACATACACAAATACACATAACATTATAGTCATAAATACATTATGAATATACACCGAAGTACAATATATTTCCCCTATCTATACCCAACCTCCAATCTAAACATCACCCCCTATCTATACCTAACCCCCAATCTAAACATCACCCCCTATCTATACCTAAACCCCAATCTAAACATCACCCCTATCTATACCTAACCCCAAATCTAAACATCACCCTCTATCTATAGCTAACCCCCAATCTAAACATCACCCCCTATCTATACCTAACCCCCAATCTAAACATCATCCCCTATATATACCTAACCCCCAATCTAAACATCACCCTATCTATACCTAACCCCCAATCTAAACATCACCCCCTATTTATACCTAACCCCCAATCTAAATATCCCCCATATCTATACCTAACCCCAATCTAAACATAACCCCTTATTAAGGCTGTATAGAGCCCCATGAGTTAATTAAGGCTTATGGGGGTCTGTATTGACCCCATGAGTTATTTTTATTTCTTGGGTCTAAAATATATCAAAATTAAAATAAATTTCAATAACCACTGTCATTTTTGTTATTTCTAATCCCAAAATAAAATAAATGACATTTCTATAATATTGTGTCTAACCGTACCATAATACCACTCAATAAATCATTTAAGAGCAACTATCTTAGTAGTACATTGTTTTGATAGCTTAGATGTGGGAGAATGTTTAAGTGAAGGCCACTAATACAAAGAAACATGCAAAGGAGAGGACCTAACACTAGACACTCCACTTGATATACACATACAATCTCCAGAAACAAATATAGACATCTTATCTGTGCCTCAGTTTTCCACAATTATTTGTAGCAGCAATAACAATATTTACTAGTATGATAAAGAGCAACATTGTCACTCATCACTGTGGCATACAAGCTCCCGAAAACTATTTTGTCATAATCTGCTTTCTGGGGTTCGGGTGAGACTATTCTGACCCCACAATCAACGGCTCTTGGGAGAGGGAGGAGGAGGGAGACAGACAGAGGACTGTTATGGAGCCACAGACTATTTATTTTCCCCGGTCCTTGTCATGAATGACATGAAGATTCTGCTCTGTGGAATAACATAGGAATTTGTGAGGTCTCTCTCCTCTATAGTTTTGTGATAACAGCCCTGATGGGGGAGAAGCCTCTAATAAAAGTACTCTGGTACCAGCTTCTCAGTCTTCCCCAAAGCAGCCTAGTCCTCCCAGTCTTCCCCAAGGGAATGCCTGGGCCAACACAATGTATACCTAACCCCTTTGGACTGTTTGAGGTCTGGAGATCCTCATCTCCTTGTGGCTGTGTGTTTTGGACATTCAACTGATTATTGAACATAAATTGATATATTGGTGTATATTTTCTATATGTAGTTTGTGTTGTAATTTATATACTGTGATGCAATTATTGTTTGCAAGGACAGGTCTAAGAGGTCCATTGTGACGCTAACACAACAGGGCATTCTACATTGAGGACCTCCTGCTGAGTTATTAGGTTAGCTGACTTTCCTATCTTAATTACAATACCTTTTATTACTCTGCACCAAGACTAATTGGATTACTTTTAGGCCTCCCATGTATAGTCCCTGTGTGTAGTCCCTGTGTGTTTCAATAAATTGCATTATCACTTTGGAAGTATTCATAGCATGTCAGCAGTATATGTGAGGAGTAGGAAAGAGCTTTTTCATCAGTCACAATCAAGGACTCCTGCATCTATGTTCCTGAACTGCATTCCTCCTCTCCACAGATCCTGAAACAAGATTCATTCCAGGGAAATCACTAGGACTGATACACAGAAACCCACAGAGATGAGGACCTAATTGGTGGGATGCATTTATCCAGCAGGGCCCTCCTTGTGACAACTGTGAAACATCTCATCTTATTCAGTATAGCCCTTTGTACATCTGTAATTTTAAGTGTAATAATACTGCACCCCACACACAGAGCATCCATCGCCCCCTGATCTCTCTGACCTCTTCAATATCATTCATCAACTTCACTCAGCATATTATATTCATTCTGTCATCCTATCCCTTATATGCCAAACTCCCAAAATAAACAATCTCACCTCCATCGTTATAACCAACATTTGGAAGTTTGTTTCTCTCACTCAAACCCTCTTGTAGTCTTGTAATATGAGCCATTCCCTTCAAAAAGCTCCCCTGCTACAGCTGGAAATGACTCGACCCCCATAACATAGCTACTTATATAGTACTCAGGCACTATGATGCCATCCACTGTGACATATGTTGATGTCATCCACATGGGAGCAGTATTAGCATCCAGTGCGGTGTGGCCCAATGGTCCTGGTGGGTTTTGTGCTGGAACAAATGGTAACTGGTAAAGATACTTAAATGGTAAAGAAACTTAAAAAAAAAATTATTTTTTTTCACCAAAAATACTAAATAAGAAAATAATACAAACATGGCGCTCATTAAGAACCCACCTTATTTATTGGCCTATCTTTATAAGATGGGTAGCTAGGAAGCTTGCCCTGGACTATCTCATTCTCCTGGATTAGTGCCTCCTGTTACCTGCTGTCTCTACTCACATTTCAGTTTCAGTTTCTGGTTACAATGATCTAATAAAAAAAAAGAAAATATTATTTTTAAAATATTGCCATATTGCTGGCAAAATGAGTGTTTAATGATTTAAATCTTATTTATATTCAATCACACCCTAGATTAGTTAAATAAATAAATAATCTCTATCCATATATCTGATAGAAATTGTGAATGCCTTTATTCCTTGAATGTATTAGAGCGTGCGAAGATCAGAGGACTTTTCTTCAAACACAGACTGGTTGCTCTTCACAGTTGTTCCAACAACTATCTCAGCTGTCCTAAAAGACTAAAATCACTGTCTCTGATTCCCCTGTATGACGTGTTTAAAAATTGTGCATGTCATAGAACCAACGCAAAGTGGCCCTCCTTGTCCCCAGAACCCCCTAAATGTTATTCCCCCTAAGCGGCTAGCCCACTGAAGCCCAGTTTCCTATTTCCACCTTAGATGTGATTGCTTTTATATCTTTAATATGTTTTGAGGTGTGCTTAGTAAATATGCTCCATAGATTTAATTGGGGCTGTCTACAGAAATTATTTAGACATGAAGCATTGTTAACTATAATTGGACACCTTGTTTCACTGGACAAAGGTCTATAGATGTCAAGTATTTTGTACACGATATCCCTTTTCATCCAATGTCTTATGGTTAACCACTATTTGTATATGCTTGGATCTCTCAATCATCCCCATTTCCCCTTCCACTTTATGTGAAGTCCGACTTGTTAGAAAACTGTAAGGAGTCCCGGGCCGGCTATAAGTGTAACCTACCCTCACTCCCTGGAGAGCCCAGACTCTATATGGAAGGTATTCATTTTTTCTAATAATAATTTACAAGGTGTTATTTAGACTTGTACTTTACAGTATTGTAATAGTGATTGTATGTTTTATATCCCTCTATATGCCCCGGTAAACCTGGATTTATGAATTCCAGGAGCTTCTAGCAGGAGCTTCATTAAAATGCCTGATCACTGTGTGTGATTGTGCATAATAATATTTGAGTGTGTGACTTGATCTTGAAGTGTGATTAATAATTTCCTTTGTTAAATCATATACTTTGAACATGACCTCTGAAGATGTTGCTGTTTTGTCGGATGCATTGATGTTGTCCTTGTGCTTAGAATTAATGTTCGTTCATGTTCATCTTTATACTTGAAACAACAACAGTCTATCCTGGGCACAAAAACATTCATTCAGAATCAATATTACATTGTAACCATTATGGGAAATTAGCATGAAGCATAGAAAGTATTTGTTCTTAATCAATAATTGTATATTCAGCAAAATACACACTGCATAGCATGTCTACAAGCCGCCATTTTGTCAACCAAGGTCTATAGAACTTTTAGGTGCTAAGAAATGTAAGGGGTTTCATAACCATAAAGCAGATGCAATTACTGAAATGTACCCTTGTGTCAACCATCATATACAGAGTATATAATACATTTTTGTTTTTCAAAATAATCAGGGCTATTTACCAATTGGTTTTATAGTGGTTGTGTGTTAAAAACAGGCTGTTATGGGCACAGGGACATGGGCATATAGGGACATATAACGACAAGGGGGATTACACTAATGTGTAAAGAAGCTGTTTCCAAGGCCTACAAACACAAAAGGAAATTGTGGAGAGACACATGCATCACCAGGAATCTCACCTCCATTAACAGGAATCATGGGAATCTGTCCTGGCAAGTCTTGCGCCATTTCTGTTGTTCACGAGGCAACATGTAAACCAATAATGATTATGTGACAATAAGTGCTAGTCTTAATGTATCAATAAATTATTATTTAGACATGTTGTATGGTTAACAACCCTTCAGTGGAATGGTGAGCCCCAATACGGCCACAATGTATATGTATCATAGTATTAACTCCAAATAATCACTAATGATGTTGTTACTGAGTGCTTTCGAAAATAGCGATGATAAATTATTATTATTATCTTATATTTATAATGTGCCAACATATTCCGCAGTGACATACATTGGACAATTGTAAGGCAAAAAAAATTGTCAATACCTGATGGAATACATCCAAGGGTACTAAGGGAACTGGGTTCTGTAATAGCCAAACCATTATATTTAATGTTTCAAGATTCACTCAACACAGGGTCTCTACCAGATGACTAGAGAAAAGCTGATGTGATACCTATATTTAAAAAGGGAGCAAGAGCAAATCCGGGAAATTATAGACCAGTGAGCCACACTTCTGTAGTGGGGAAGCTTTTAGAAGGGTTAATAAGGGATAATATACAAGAATATGTCTATTTGAACAGGATTATAAGTAGGAGTCAACATGGATTTATGAGGGATAGGTCATGTCAAACAAATATAATTAGTTTCTATTAGGAGGTTCAAGGCAACTCAGTGGATGTAGTCTTTTTGGATTTTGCAAAGGCTTTTGATACAGTGCCACATGGGAGACTATTGGGCAAACTAAGGGATACAGGAATTGCAGTAAATATCTGCTCATGGATTGAGAGCTGGCTAAAAGACAGGAAGCAAAGGGTTGTTGTAAATGGAACATACTCCGATTGGACTAATGTGGTAAGTGGGGTTAGAGGTAGGATTGGAGTGTGATGTCTCCTTTTTCGCTGATGACACAAAGTTGTGCAAGGTAATTAAATCAGATAATGATGTGCTTTCCCTCCAAGGGGATTTACATAAAATTGAGGAATGGGCATCTAAATGGCAGATGAGATTTAATACGAATAAATGTAAGGTTATGCATCTGGGAAGGAAAAATAGCCATGCAATTTATAATATTAATGGAGCAAATTTAGGTGTATCAGATATTGAAAGGGATTTGGGAGTGCTTGTGGACAACCACCTAGGTAACAGTGCTCAAAGCCAAGCAGCAGCTGCAAAGGCAAAAAAATATTAGCATGTATTGAGAAGGGTATAGAAGCCAGGGAAGCAAATATAATTCTGCCACTATACAAATCTCTAGTACGCCCTCATTTGGAATATGGAGGACAATTTTGGGCACCACTTCATAAAAAGGATATTTTAGAGCTGAAAAAGGTACAGAGAAGGGCAATAAAACTAATAAGGGGGAAGGAGGGGCTAAGTTATGAAGAAAGACTAACCAAATTAAACTTATTTTCTCTAGAAAAAAGGCATCTAAGAGGAGATATGATTACCTTATATAAATACATCCAGGGTCAGTATAAAGATTTGTCAGGGGAGCTTTTTGTGCCAAGAGGTTTTCAACTGACAAGAGGACATCCCTTGAGGTTAGAAGTAAAAAGATTCCACCTTAAATAAAGAAAAGGGTTCTTCACAGCAAGGGTGGTTAATCTGTGGAATTCTCTACCAGAGGAGGTGGTGACAGCGGATGCGATAGATAACTTTAAAAGGAGACTAGATTTATTTCTAATTAAAAAGGGAATTCAGGGTTATCATGGATAATTAGAGAGACAGTATTGATCCAAATTTTTTACATTTCCCTTTGAGACAATTGGCTAAGTCTCGCTTGTGTTTTTTTTTCTATTTGCATTCCTCTAGACCAGGGGTCACCAAACTCGGTCCTGGAGGGCCGACCCAGGCCTGGATTTGTGGATATCCTTGCTGCAAACAGGTGAGTCAATCAGGATGGCTGAAGAAACAAGATTCTCACCTGTTTGCAGCAAGGATATCCACAAATCCAGGCCTGGGTCGGCCCTCCAGGACCGAGTTTGGTGACCCCTGCTCTAGACTAATTAATAATAGATCAGAGGAGATCTTGAAGGGTTGAACTTGATGGACTGAGGGTCTTTTTTCAACCTTAGATACTATGTAACTATGTAACTATGTAACTATATAAATAAAACAAAAAGAGAGCTTGTCTTTGATCTTATAATCTCGCTTATAGAGTGCTTTCTCAAGCATAATATACAATTAAAAACTTGCAAACTTACAATCTAAAGGGTTTGTTTTTTAAACAGGAGGGTGATAGGTACATTGGGTATACTAAGAAAGAAGATGATAGGCTTCATTAAATTGATGTGTTTTGGTGAGGTTTTGAAGGACTTGAGACAGGAGGAATGTCTAGTGAGTGAGGTAAGGAGTTCTAAAGAAAAGGGGCAACACAAGAAATATTCTGAAGGCGGGAGTCAGAGGAGGTGATAAGAGAGAAGAAAAGAAGAAGGTCATTAGCAGAGAGGATGTGTGAGGGAAGATTTTGAGACAAGAGCAGAGGTATAAGGAGTTGTATTCATGTTGAGAGCGTTATGCGTTAGGGTCAGGATTTTATCTTTTATTCTGGAGCTTATGGGAAGCCGGAGGAGTGACTGACACGGAGGTGACATTGCAGACATAGCGCTACGGAATATGTTGGCGCATTATAAATAAAGGAAATAATAATAATAATAATTGAGTATTTAGTATGATAGATTAGTCTAGCGGATTGTATTGGAGACAGACAGGGGCTGGGGAGTGAGTTGCAGTAGTCGAGGTGAGATATAATGAGAGAATGTATTAACATTTTTGTTAAATCATGTGTTAGATAGCGACATATTTTAGAGATATTTTTTAGGTAAAAAGGATTTTGTTAGTAAATATAAATGAGGAATGAAAGAGAGTCAAGAAGAACCCCAAGACAATGGGCTTGGTCGGAGGAATACTTGCATTGTCAACAGTGAGAGATATGTGAGAGGTGGACACTGTAGTAGAAGGTGGTAGTTGAAATCAGTGTGTGAACACATATCAGATAATTGGATATATTAATATATGTGATCACTTGTAAACCACGCTTGTGTCACTGGAATATGCAATGGGACTTATTGGGGGGTTAATAGGTGCCAGGAAGTCCCAATCAGGACTCCCTGACATCTATAATTAACTCCCACTCATAAATGACCCATAGCATCTAAATGGTTAACCCCACTACTGGGTACTACGAATACCCCTGGCGGGCACCTATCTATTAAACCTTGCATGGATGGTGACTACGGCGACATGTCCAAATTCAAATTCCCGGCCCTTTAACCCATTCTGATTAGCTAAAATATATTTTTGTCATCTTTTTCAGCCAATCAGAACGCTGCAATGCAATTTTCATGCAGGAGCAACCGTGGCACCCGCCATTTTCTGGGAGGAGCTCATCCTAGGAGGAAAACTTTTTTTTGAGAGGCCCTTTCCTGGCCCAGAAGATGAAGACATGGGCACAATCAAGAAAGAAGAGGACTGGACCTTCTACAATCAACATGGATAGCCTGCCTAGTCCAGGGCAGAATAGTGAGGACCAGGGCATAGGTGACCATCACTGGAGGGTCATTTTAGCCAGGTAAGTGGTATTATTAACTCTTTCTTTTTGTTGTATTTTCTTTTTTATTTTAATAGTGTTGTTTAATTAGAGAGCGGTTAGTTTAATTCATTGGAGCGAGGCTAGTTTAATTAATTATTGGGGGTAGTTTAATTAATTATAGGGGGTTAGTTTATTTAAGTAGAGAGATATTAGTTTAGTTAATTAGTGGGAGTTAAAAGTTCATTTTTTATATTGTTTTTTTACAAAGAGGAAATTCAATATAATATCCCAATAATAGTTACATTAGTATTATTATTGTATTTAAGAAATATTCACAACCAGTTGGCTGGTTTTATGCTGATGTTCTGAAATAGGAAACAAACAAAAAAAAAAACTGACAGATTTAGTCAACCTGTCGGAAAATAGCAACCAACAATATTTAATTGTTAAATGTGTATCCTCATAGATATATTCACAATCATAAACTATTTTACTGTAGCATATAATACAGGAGATGTGTTACCATAAGAGCTGAACACATTAC
Organism: Discoglossus pictus; assembly: GCA_027410445.1. Classification (NCBI taxonomy): domain Eukaryota; kingdom Metazoa; phylum Chordata; class Amphibia; order Anura; family Alytidae; genus Discoglossus; species Discoglossus pictus. The sequence continues at coordinate 789,352 of JAPZIH010000659.1, forward strand.
TGCATGGAATACAGCTTCGGAGACAGCGAGACATAAATATATATTATTATGTTATGATCTTTGTAAATTAATGCAAAGAAGTAAGAAATCAACTCTCGGAAGAAACTGGTAATATCAACTTTGGTGCACAATACCTTCATTTTAATTAAAACGTATGCATTTTATAGTATAAAAGTGTAGATTACACCCTGGATGAAGAAAAAAAATTGTTGATTGTAGTTTAATATTTCCGTAAGGACCCCCAAAATAATACTTTAATTGGGGGATCCACTGGCTCATATGGGCTAGCATATATGAAGGAGAATACTGGAGGATCGCAAGGCTTATGTGGGGTATCAAGTTATCAGGGGATATCAAGGAGATCCCCTCACTCATAGGGGGTAGAGGGTATTAACGAAGAATCCTGGTGTAGTTGGGCTCATAGGAGCAGAGGGTCATAGGCAGAGGGGTCAGGAACCCTATTTGTTAATTAACCACTTCCTGCCATGTGAAGAGTTTTTTTTAGCTTAATAGTGATAATGGCGGATGTTAGAGCTTGTGAAGTGTGTTCAAGGTAGTGGGTACCAGTCTGTAGTTACTATGAAGACTACTGAGATCCATACTCAGAGTCTCCTGGGATCAGACTGTGAGTCAGTAACTTTTACAGGCTTCTTTCTAATAGGAAGAGTCAGAGGTGATCATCTGAGAAGGAAAAACACCTAGATATGTTTGCGCTATAGGTCTGGTCACCTACTGAGAGAAGCGGGGCAGACAGCAGCGCAATGTTAAAAAAATCATCGACAAAGGTGTGCCGTTAAAAGAGTGCAAGGTTAGAATATGTGTATACCCTAATGCCCTAAACCACTCTAACCCTAACCCTAACCCATTAACCTCTAAATCTAACCCTAACCCTTAAACCCCAAGCCTAACCCTAACCCTTTAACCTTTAAGCCTAACCCTAACCCGTAGACCCCTAAGCCTAACCCCTAGACCCCTAAGCCTAAGCCTAACCCTTTAACCTCTAAGCCTAACCCTTAGACCACTAAGCCTAACCCTAACCCTATAACCTCTAGGCCTAATCCTTAGACCCCTAAGCCTAACCCTTAAACCTCTAAGCATATCACCCCTCAGCAAACCTTACCTTCAGTCCAGCGCACAGTTGGCGAGCATGCAGCTGTCGTGCGCTTTTTTGACAGAAGTGCTAAGGTCGCGTCATGGCAATACGTGGTTGATACTTCTCTGATGGCTGAAAGTGAGGAGGAACTAAAGGACCTACTGATGAGGGTGAAAGAAGAGAGTACAAAAGTTGTCCTACTGCCCAATGTTAAAAAGATGAAGATCATGGCAAACGGCAATCTCAGTTCCTGACAAATAGATGAGGAAGAAGTGGAGGCAGTGACAGATTTTATTTTCCTGGGATTCAAAGTTATTTTCTTATGGGGATGAAAGTTAGAACTCTAGTATTCTCAGTAATAACATATGGATGTGAGAGTTGTACCATAAAGAAGGCTGAGCATTTCAGACTTGATGCCTTGAATTATGGTGTTGCAATCCCTTGGACTGAAAGAAGATCAAATCAATTAATACTAAAGTAAATGAAGCAAATTGTTCACTGGAAGGTTTGATCATAAGCATAAAGATCAAATAGTTTGGCCAAGTCATGAGAAGACAGGATTCTTATCAGAGAAGACTCTGATGCTGGGAAAGAACGAAGACACATGAAGAAGGGAATGACAGAGGCAAAGATGGATTGACGAACATAAGCTTGATGGAGGTCAGATGTGCCTGGCGTGCTGTGGTCCATAGAGTCATATAGAGTCAGAGACGACTGAACGACTAAACAGAAACATTACAAATAGGCAGTAGTTCCAAAACACAGAAGTGCACAATATGCAAAAATATTGCGCTCCTTCCAGCCATGCGATTGATATGACATTAATATTACACTGAATAGATTAATATAGTTTCTTAAAATATTACAATGTATAGATTAATTGAGTTCGAGGATCAATTTATTGACAAGTATTTGCTGGATGCAGAAATACCATTTTTTGGTATAGCAATAAATATACCAATAAACAATTATGTGTTTAAACTTGTAAGCATTGATATTTAGTTAGATCACAATATATAATCTGCCTGATGTCTATTACAATCTCTTTTGGATGATTGGATAACAATTAGTCTTAACGCACTTTATATTTGGTTAGATCAATTACAGAAATCAATAAGAAGTGTATACAAACTTATCAAATGTGGATTAATAATTTATTTTAATACCATCTATATTTGGTTAGTTCATTATAGGAGTATATAAACTTATAAAGTTTGGTTAGAACAGTCTATATATTTGGTTAGTGAAATACAAAAATGATACGCAGAGTATTAACAATCAGCTGTCTATTCTATGCAGGGTATGTGGTATTAATAATTAGCAATATACCCTGTTACTCTATGAATATGGTATAACAATTTATATGGCAGTTAGAATATAGATATGATGGGGCATAGGTATATGCCACAGACAGAAAATAGAACAGAACCAGGAAAAGACCCAGGATGAACAGAAAGATCCAGTCAGAAAATAGTACAGAATAAAGGACCCAGGCAAGACAATAGTAAAGAAGAAAGAAAGACCACCCAGAAAATAGTACAGAAGAAAAGAACCACAATCCTCTTCTCATATTTGGGACAATGGAGTATTGAAGTGAGGTGCGTATGTCTCAGAACAAATATCTAAGACTTGGCCTGGCTTACTGTATATGTGATGTCCAGATATCACAACATATGACACAAGCTGAGCAGACATATTTCATTGGCTAGAACTGAGACAATTGTTTCTTACTCCTCACTATGCACACATGAGTACAGGGATACTGGACTACTTCAGACGTAAGAACCAACTGTCCAGCTACTGTTTAGTTGTGGTAAACCTTGATCATCAACAACTAATGTTTTCATTGCAATCGGAAATTAGCAAACAACAAAACCTATTGGGCTTAGTCAGTGGGGTGTAGCACAATGTTTGGAGCCTTTGGTAAACCCCTATGGGAAAAACATGTCATCAGCCCAAAATCCAACAACAATCTACTTTGTTTGGCTGCACAGAATTTCTTAAAAAATGACAGAAAATGCAGACCCTCAATCCCTCCTCAAATACATAATTTAAAACACATATGTATAACCATCAAAAAGTTATAAATTCATGAAAATTAAGTTTATAACAGAATGTTTGAGAGAGTTGTAACAATTAGAGCACAATTTTATTCGAATAATACATATATATATACACACACATCGATATATACTACTAAGCTTATATATATATATATATATATATATATATATATATATATATATATATATATTGTAACATAGTGCCCTCAAGAGGTGAGAGCAAAACACGTTTTGAAGAGTTTTCCCCAGGAAAGAAAGAAACCTCCTGGAGCAGTGCTAAGTGACTAATTGAAGCTGCAGGTGTTTATAAACCTGTTAAAGGCACACACAGAGAGATGGGTGTGGCACCCGGCAATTAGGCTTTGTGTGGCCTAAGCAGAAGTAAGGCCAGAGCCTCACTACAAGCTAAGAAGGATGCTTGTAGTTATCTGCCAGTGCGAGTAAAGGCAGTATGTTTGATCTTTGTCTTCTAAAACCAGAAATTGAGACAGGCTGAGAGGAGCCTGAAATTTTACAGAGGCGACGGTTTGCTGCAGAAGAAAAAAGGGATTTGCAGAGGAGCTGCTGCAAGGATTTGGCCACAGCAGTTTTCACAAAGGAGACTGATTAGTGCTATCCCAGCGATTGGAGCAGAGGAGACACTGGATGTAAAGGTACATTTACAGAGTCTGATAATACAACCCAGGGAGAAGTCTGTGAAGTTAACAGATTTTTAGCCTTCCACAAAAAAGGGTGTTAAGGGCCCCTGGAGGTTGGGGTATCTGGAGAGTAGGGCTGGACAGAACCCCACCCTATTGTATGAAATTGAAAGACGACTGTCTGCAGAGAAAAGAGACTTAATACTGTTGAATATGGACTATTCAAACACTGTATATTTTTACCCGAAGGCCGAGAAGTGGCTTCAGGGCTAGCAAGGGTGTTCCTGATGTTAAGCCAGTATGTTTATTTCATACTGAAAATAAGTTATTTTTGTTTATGTTTGAAAACTTTTTATTAAAAAGAGATAAAAAGCACTTTGTGACTTGGTTGTTTATATGAAGTCACTGAAGAAACCAGTAGCCAAAGGCCACATTACCACAATATATATATATATATATTATATATATATATATATATATATATATATATATGTGTGTGTGTGTGTGTGTGTGTACAAAATATTGAAAACTTAGTGTGTTTGAGGGTCTTCACCAATCTGCACAGCATGTACAGAGGTTCTAATACATGTGTTATTAGTGGACAATCATTTCCAGACATTTATAGGGCACATCCCCAACTTCAGCTCAATTTAATTTTCTTTAAACCCAGTAGTAACACTAGTAAAAATCTTAGATATTAAACATATCATTGCTCTGATTTATGCCCAGCTTTTGTGATGGCACATTTTCCACACTCATCAGAGATTAATTTATTTCTCTAAAAGCCCTATTAAATCCCCCCAACGTGTAAAACCGTAGCTCGTAATGTAGCCAGTAAGACTTACGGGTATTAAATTGCCCACTTAAAGCAAGCTGCTGCCGATCTGTGGGTTTGGAGCGAAAAAAGCCTAAGGGACGTGGACCGTGGAACTTTGCGGCCCCAAATCCTTTGTTCTCTCAAATGCATAAACACTACAATTCCAATCACACTTTTAAATTGCAACAATTTCACTTGCCTTTAACCCCCCTAACACACAAATACAGCCCAAAGGCCAACAAGTGATAGAGAGAACACGCAAGGGGTAAAGTCCAATCTATAGCACTTTAAATGCACATATACACACACTACTGTACATTTATTAAAAGGGAAAGTGATGTTAGATCTTAGAATTCATTGCACAACATTCTCAAGCTCGCAAATCGGCCCAATAAAATACTTTATTTTATGTGTGATTTTCGCATTCTATCGATCCCGGCAATCAATGTGTTAATACATATAATGGAACTCAAATGTAATAGAATATCATATTTACTGATTTATTAATATTGCAATATCTCTAGAATGTGGGTCCGATCCTAACTCGTAATTGAACCCCGTAATACTTTGAAATACAACCTCCACTTTTCGGTGACTTGATGATGACAATCTCTGTTTCCATTAGCTCCATCTAAACCGGTAACTACGGGTTTGACTAATTGATCACTCGCATTCAACGTTCAACAAATGGTTTACTGGTTTGCATGTGAAGCCCGTAACTTGCAGCCTGTTCTAATTTACTAGCTCTGTAACATGGCCAAATTTCAAGCCCGCAGCCGTTGCAAGCTTCCCGATGCCACTACAGGCTTCTAATTTAATGTGGCTGTAAGTAATGCCACTATTAATTGTTAATAGTATTTTTTTTATATAATGTTACTTTCTTGGCACCAATCTTCTGCCCAATAGTGAGAAGCTCACATTGAACATAGAGAGAGATATTTCCTTATAAATGACTATATATCTGAATATTAATTGGATCAGGCTAATTGTATAATATTAATCAAGACTATTGGACACGTTACCAAATCTGTAACTGGAGATAATTGTCTCATTAGCTCCAACATTACAATTGCAACCAATTCTTGAAACTTGACATTAGAATAATTGTAATGGGGGGTTATCAACCTTTAATTAGCTGCATAACTTAAATCTAATTATATCAGTGTATCTTGTATATGTCAAATGATATTATACTTACCAAGACCATCAGGTTTGGGATTTATGATACACCAAGGAGTTCTTGAAATGTTACTAAATATCCTTATGTATACATATTTGAGACTAATTATTGAGATATATTTAGTTACCTGAAATATCAAGATAAATTAGTGTTACCAGATCGTCCCTTGACTGATTATCATTTGCATTTAATCTGTGATACTTTATACCTCATTTTCTATGGAGGATTATTGAGTTATATTTAGCTGCACAATCTCAGGATACTTATAAATATTTCATACCCTTCTAACCAGTCCTAAGCAGATGTTTTATACACAAGATAAAGAAAAATAAAGGTGAAAAAGACAAAAAAAATTATAATATCACAGAACAGCTTATTTTATTCATTACCCTGGGTATTGTATTGATTTTGTTTATTTTTTAGAAGGAAAATGAAAGTCAAAGCTCGATCTGAAGACCCTTTGCTCTCCTGTGCAGGCCAAGCAGACAACGCATTGCGTCCATTCATGACCTGATCTCTGTGTAATGATGGCAGACTCGACAGGGAGATATAACTGGACAGGGAACTCATTTCCCTTCTATTGAAACGTAAATTTAATCTGAAAGAGTCGGACATATTGTATTGTGTTTAAGTCTGAATCACAAGAGAGATGAACAATAAGCTTAGATGGGCAGATGGATAGGAATCTGTACTCAGTTTAATACACAAAGTGGGCGAAATTTCTCAGTATTTACTAAAGTAATATTATCACGAGATGCTGCTAATAATCCCAAACATATAGAAAATTAAAAAAGACCCCACCCCCTATTGTTTTTAATACTTGGGGTTATTATCACAATACATGGTCAACTCTTCATCCGTGCACACGGCTCCTTTCCACACCTAACCAGATGGAGCAGACAGCATCACTTCGGTAGCCTTTTATCTGATCAGACAGCCACAAACAGAGCCTGGAAATCCAAGCATCCAGGAAAATAACAATGCTCTACCAATTATGTTGTAACCATGTCTTTATTGAACATGGTACAGTATAAAAATGTACTTTCAATTACAAATATATAGAATTCCTCAATAAAATGATTTGATATGAGACGCCCAATCAGACAGACGCACACTCAGATCCCATAAACTTCCATATACCTTTAACACATCTGCGCATAAGTAACATTTCAGTTCTCCCTCCAATGTGGCATGACTGTTATAATAACGGGGTATTTCTTGTATGTTACAAATGGCGCACAAAACTTGTGTTTATTCTTACTGCCTCTTGAAATGCCATTTATAATTGTAGACGTCTATTTTATGAAAAAGTAGTGTCGTGAATGTAAGAGAAACAGATTAAAATAGATGAAGGTTAAGGCGCAGGTAGGAAGAATACAGTAAAAAGAAATATCACAACGTCTTGGGTTAAAAGAACACAGAGGATCAAATAAAGGCTCAGGCTAAGATTGAAGACGAAAGGACAGACTATGCTAATTTGTGCCGATGACTGGGAGTGATGTTGAGAAACTTGCAAATCCTTATGGCTTGGAATTTACAATGAACATCCATATTACATATTTACATTGGGTTCCGGTTTGAAAAGCTGCAGATTTTATGCTTAAAGGTCATGAAGCGACTTCCCCAGTGGAATACTTTTTTTATTACATCCATCTACCGTTAAGTCTGGGCTTTCTTAACATTCGTCCAAGACGGCTAATGCATCCGCAACACACAAGGAAATGATGATAAGGAAAAGCTGTTCAATATTCATCTGCTAAGGCTGGAAGCAGTGTCCTGATGATTAATCATTAACTCGTGGACACGGAGCAATCCTAAAGGCTCCCTGATGTTCATACAAAATGTAACCTCTGCAAAATGTCAAAATCTTTTGAATATAATTACAACTAACATGTGAAAAGAACTGACATGGTAAAGTCTAATGGAATTATATGCCCCAAGGGCGCAAACTGTTTCATTTAACTTACTGGAATAAGCTAACCTGAAAAAAAGGAGAATTTAATAAGTGCTTAAAGATCTGTGCACTGACTTTTTGTTATAATAATATTTGGGGAATAGTATTACTCGGATATTACATTATCAACAAAAGTCCATATAATTAGAACTGTGGTATTCCCCGTAGTAACATATGGATGTGAGAGCTGGACCATAAGCGAGGTTGGCCGCCGGAGACTTGACTCCTTTGGATTGTGGTGTTGGAGAAAACTGCTTCGAGTCCCTTGGACTGCAAGAAGATCCAATTAATAAATACTACAGGAAATTAGGTCAAACTGTTCACTTGAAGATTTGGTCATGAGGCTAAAGCTTAAATATTTTATCCATATAATGAGAAGACCGGATTCCCTAGAAAAGATTGAAGAGATATGAAGAAGGGGATGGCAACGGTGGAGATGGATAGATGAGGTCATGGAAGCAATGAGCATCAGCTTGATGGAGCTCAGATGGCCAGTGCCTGACAAATATGCGGTTCATAGCATCATGGAGAATCAGACATGACTGAACAACTAAAAAACAACACAATTAGTCAGATGCTACATTTTAAATTAGACTTTAATGGTGGCCTCCAACTACAGATAACCTTGAGTGACTTCTAGAAATTGATTAACCAACTGGTATTAAGCTCTTCTCTGTAAAGACTAAAGTACAATTCTCTCTGGTTTATTACTGCATTAATAATACTGACCTCATGCAAAGCCATGTGAGATGTCCCCCAACGGTTATATGGAGGGTTACATAAGGGGTTCTGCTCATTCCAGAGTAATGATGAGTATGTAAGCCATCTTCTAAAGCATAAATCCCTCAAAATGTCTCTTATCAATCTATAAAGTTTGTATTCACTTTCAGAATGCCTGGTTTGACCATTAAACTCCATTTCCAATCAAGTCAATGGAGTTTCATACTATTAAAATATAGCATCACAATACAGAAAATTACAAAAAACATGGTAAAAAGTTTAAGCTTATTTGTATATAAATCAAAAGAATCCAAGAGGAATTGATGATCCTATTACAGTGATCAGTAGGAAGAGGATAAGGAAGAGTTGGAGTAATAAAGGTAATAATAAGTACTCCATGAGTTCAACATTACAAAAATAAATGTTTTTCCTTATAGTAGGCCTATATTGAAGTTTTTTCATTTTTATGTCAATCAACTTTTTGATCTACTCACCAATCCTTTGCTGTCATCCTAGTGGAGGGCCCAGACCCATGACCACAAACATGTCTAGATTGAAAATAATGTATGCCATAAAAAATAGTTAGCCATTACCACCCTTAAAATGACCCTTTAACAGCATCTCTACCAGTGCAAACAAAAGAGTAGCTTTAATAATTAAAAGTTGAACTGAGAAAGCTAATAAGGTAGATTAAGCGTTAAAATGGCGAACCATTCTATATTCCACTAACTTGCAAATAACTAGAGAATCACTAAGACTTTATTCCATCACAATAATTATCAACCAACCAGAGAAAAAACACCACCATGGTCTGGAGGTATCTCCATACACAGATTTTTGAAGCTCTGTAACTAATTAAACTGAAAGGAAATAAGTTATTTAGGTTTCAAAAATATTTTATTTAATTAAAATAATCATCATAGTGTACTATAAAAAATCTTCATTCTTCAATGTGAGAAGTTGTACAGTTGTCCAAGCTCACACAAACACAGTGATATTATTGTGAAAATAACATTAGCAATACTACAGTTTGTGACTTCAAGAAGCCAATTAACACTTATTAGTATGAAAAGCCATTGAAGAGTGTAACAAGTTTGTTAGTGAATGTCATTAATACAAAATGCATGGCATGCCATGGGTCTTCTACAACAAAAACAATATACTTAGAGTCATTAAAAATCCAATTTCCTTGACACTGAAAAACTGTTTTAACATTTTGAGAAACAGTTGGACTATGTGTTAAAATATCAAAAGCTTTTAAAAACATCCAATCTGGCCTAAAGGGAAAATTACTATTAAACTGTACTTTTTTACACCAAAGGAATAAGGTAATTGTAGGTCTGTTTATTTGGTAAGAGAGCCACCAAGATTCAATAGTCTTCTCAATCAGAAAGTCTAGACTTTCTATTTAAACCATATTATTATGAACTTAAATGTATCTACTCCCACATACAGCTGACAGACCCAAAGAACTACCCCCCCATACAAAGACAATCCCAGACTCTCCTTTCTTCACAGAAAACCTAGACTCAGCTTTTTTTAGAGCGATAAACCTTCTAAGACATTTAAATTATTTTACGCTATTTTAAATACCAGACCCACTTTTTTACACACTGATCCAGACATCTTTACTCACACAAAGACCCATACACTACTTTTAAACAAAGACCTCACATCCCCCTTCTCAAATTGAAACAGTCCCCCTTTTCTCAGATAGTGATCTCAGACTCTTAGCACTGCCCTTCACATAAAAACTCACCATACATTGGGACCTATTGGGACTCAGGACTTTTCTTCTCACATAGTAACTGTGGACTAATTTTCAAAATGAGGCACCAACTACAAAAAACACATATAATTGTTGTTGTAATTGTGAGTTCTTGTCACGCAATGTTAAATAATACAGGCTTGCACATGCACAATGAGCGCCAAAGGCCTGAGCGCCAATGGAGCTCATTGCCAGGCCCACGATCAGCATCAGAGGCCGTAGTCCTTTGGCGATCAGTGCAAGGCTCGCAAGACTTTGAAAACGTCTGGTAATGAGCTCCGATGTCACTCATTGCCAGGCACACCATGAGCGCAATGCAGGCAACACTTTGAAAACATTCAGAATTTAACATACGTCATGTTTTTCAAGCTCGTAGCTCAGAAGCCTCTGGTAGACCACCAAAAGATGCCAATTACTAAAAAAATTAACTGACAACCTGAGCAAGCTAATTTGAGGTTTAATTGGCGCTTTTAAGAAAATCGGCTAAGCGAGGAATAAAGTGGCGTCTGTAAACCAGTAATTGTTTGAAAAAAGTCATAAACACTTAGGTGCTCATTGCGAGGCCCACAAGACTTTGAAAAAACAACCATTGACGCTCATCGCGAGGCATGCAACACTTGAAAAAGGATAGGTAGGTGCTCAATGGGAGCCACGCAAGACTCAGGGAGAGAGAGGAGAAAAAGACAGGTGGGAGAGGAGAGAGAGGGTGGATAGAGAAAAAGGGGTGAGAGAGGGGGAAAAGAGACACAGATGAGGGAATAAGTGGAAAAAAACACAGGGCAGAGATAGGGGAGGAAGAGAGGGGGAAACAGACTCATGGAAGGGAGAGGGGGCAAACAGACACAGGAGTCAGAGAGTGGGGAGAGGCTTGCAATGAGCACCTTCAAATCGTGAGCGTGATGCACGAATTGGAAGGTTGGATGCTCATCGCAAGGCCCGTAAAGTAGAGGGGGGAGAGGCTCGTGATGAGTGATGAAGGCACTCATTGCGAGGCATGAAAGTGGTGGGTTGCCCAAAGCCTGCAATGAGTGGTAAAGCCTTCCAATGAGTGCCGAAGGCAAGTTAGATGGGAGAGAGCCTTGCATTGTGTGGCAAACAGCATTGCCAGACTTCAAATTTTATTGCCGTCATTTGTGAAGGGCAAGTCACTAGTCATAATCTAAATCCTGTTTCATCATGTTCATCCTCACACTGAGTAATCACTTCTACATGTACTGATTTACTTTATCTTTGCTTAGAATCATTAATCATTTCATCCAACAAATCTCTCTGTTACTTTGTCAGTTAACAAATGAAGAAGCGATTGATGACTCTGTAGTAGAGGATGATGATGATGACGATGCAGAAGTACAAGAAGATGAATGGACAGACCAGACCGAAGAAATAGAGGAAGAAGAAGACTTGAGTTCAGGAGAGCCAAAAACTTCACCCTATGCTGCTATCAATTTCTACACTTTAAACCTCTATGTTTTTTACAAAGTGTGAAACCCCTCCATAATGCTTAAAAATTATCTTTTTACTAGCGACTTGCCCGTCAAAAATGATAACAATAAAATAAAAATAAGTAAAAGTCTGGCAATGCTGTTTGCCACACAATGCGAGGCTCTCCTCCCTATTTCACCCCTGTGTCTCTTTCCCCCTCTTCCTCCCCTGTGTCTGTTCCCCCTCTCTCCCTTCCATGTCTCATTGCCATCTCTCCCTCCCCTGGGTTTTTTCCCCGTTATCCCTCTCCCCTCTGTCTCTTTCCCCTACCCCACTCCCTCCCCTTTGTCTCTTTCCACCCTCTCCCAACTCTCCCTCCTATGTGATTCTGTTTCCATATACGATGTGAAACCATTTGCAGGCTTGGGAAATTGATAATTTTTCCCTAGCCCAAAATGGGTTTCTGATTTACAGGCTTGAAAAAAAATCACGGCGTTACGGCCATCATTTTTTTTCTCGCTTAGCCGTTCTGACACCACCCAAAAATGCCAATTACATCGCAAATTAACTTGCAACCTCACTTACAGGCTCATTGCCTCTCCCCCTTTGCTGTGTGTGCGGTTGTAAGCTGATTTGTTAATTAATTGATGTCTTTTGGTGGCCTCCTAAAAGGCTTCTGAGTTACAGACTTGAAAGAAATGGCGGCCGTTAAAGCCATAAGATTTTTGAAGCCTGTAACTCCTCCCTTCTAACTTTTGGGCCTCACAATGAGAGCCTTCGGTGCTCATCGCGAGCCCCGCAATGAGCGCCTTCGGGGTACCCTCTACCTTACCCCGTCAAGCCAGTAACATACAGGCTTTGAGATGATTGCCTTTGTCGCTCATCGTGAGCCCCACAATGAGCTCCTTTGGTGCTCAGTGCAGCCCCCATCACACCTGTAATTTTTGGTGCTCATTGCGCATGCACATAACCCGTAACTTTTAACATTGCGTGACGACAATTCACAATTACCACTACTATTATATGTGATTCTTATGCTATAAATGTGGGTGCTACATTGTCCAAATACTGACATTCATTTTACACTGAAGTCACAAATTTACCAACAAGCCTTTTAAATATACATCAGGACCTCCTTCGTGCTAATTCTATTTAGGACATGAGCGCTGTAGAATTGACTCCTTTGGATTGTGGTGTTGGTGAAAACTGCTCCCTAGGACTACAAGAAGATCAAATCAATACTACAGGAAAGTAAGTCAAACTGTTCACTGAAAAATTTTGTCCATATCATGAGAATACAAAAATCCCTAGAGAAGCAGAGGAGGAGATGGATAGATGAAGTCATGGAAGCAATGAACATCAGCTTGATGGAGCTCAGAGTGGCAGTAACTGAGAGATGTACCTGGCGTGCTGCGGTTCATTGCATAGAAAATAGAATTCTTCAAGTGTTAGTGTTTATTTTTTAATATCTTTACAAGCAGATTTTAAAATATCAGGACCTCTTTTTTGCTAATTCTATTTAGGACACAAGTAGGGGCGTAGGAACTGGGGGGTGTGGAGGGACAAATCCCCCCCAGTTTATATGAATAGGGGAAACAAAAAATATCAAAATTAAACTTTATCATGCATTACCAGTTTTGACCTCTAGAGCGCTATAGGGCAGTATGTCTTCACCTTGAAAGCTTTGACTCATAGAGTTGAATAGCACCACTCAGATTCACCGATTTTTGTCTCTGGAAACTTTGTCCGCCCAGATCTATTTAGGCTCCTACGCCCATGGACACGAGAATTGAGTTACTGAGCACATGTTTGAGTTGTTGAAATATCGGCAACTCCCTTTATTGGCTGAAGTTAATGCAACTAAAAGAACGGGAAGTTGTCCTGACTTTTTAGAACGATTAAAAGCTTATTTTCAACCATTACAATGAAAACAAAAATGTCTGTAATGTTTAAAACCTTCATGAATTATTGACAATTTACTGCAAAATAAAATTTAAAAGGAATAAATTAATAAATATATTGAACAAATTAATTAATTCTACTGAAGGCCTGGATAGAAAGCATAGGATACTTGTAATAAATAAAATATATTTGAATAATGTCTCCAATTACGGCTGGGATTACCTGCCATTGCAGAATGTGGAAATCACTGCAAGGAACTGAATCCCACGTCTGCCACCAGGAGATAATCAATCGTTTTCTTGGGCTCTGGAACAAAATACCCTGTAGACTACCTTGAACTTCAAGAGAGGTGATTGACGATGTAAACTAGGAGTCACTCAGAAGACAGACCTAAGGATATGTTATGATAAAGAATGATATTGAAAGCTGCAAACAGATGGACTGAATTAGTATGAGCAGGTGAGTTCCTGGAGTTGGATATTGATTACACTGTCACATGGGTGATGTAACCTTCAAGGGGTAAGAGAGCATTGACTGACACTATGAGAAATGTATCTGCAGGTAAGTTATGCTCAAGTGACAAGTAAGGCACAAAAACAGATGGAATGAAGATGTTTTCATATTTAGAGATAAACAACATTGCTTTTTTTAATTGGAACTATAGGAACCGGTAGAAGAAATGAGCTGAATAATTGATTTTCTTGCCTTTGGGCGGATCTGTAACAGTGTGTATTATTGTGTACCAGTGTGAGGTACATCGGATGATTTGTCCTTCCAGCAGGAACCTATGATAATAACGAAATGGAAAAATAAATGACTGCTGGGACAAAATTCTCACGTGTAAAATAGGTAAATAACAAGGGCTGGAAATAAATCTGTATTTGAATGTCAGAGAATTATTGAGTCAACTATGGAATAGCTGTGAGGACAGATGAGCAATGAACATTGAGATTACCTTGGATAGTGACCGGATGTGTATCATTAAACTCCAGAAATCCTCTACTAAACATGTTTAGGATTACATACCATATTTTAACAAAATAACATTATAATAAATAAAACAACAAAGTCAGAGGTGCTCAGAGAATGAACTAACCTCAATAGGTAGATTTGTTTTAAAGACATGATAACAAACTCTTTTAGCCACTTGTACCCTTCACAGGGAGAAATATCCTGTAGTATATCCGTCTGGTCCCACTCATTAGAGTGATCCAGCCCCGAAATACCAGGCAATTCTACCCTGAACAGGAGAAACAGGAAACCACAGACGCGTTTTGGCTTTTATGGGCCTCCTTAGTGAGGTGCAGCTGAACTCCCTAACGTACAGTGAGCAAGGATCCACGTCTGAGTCCCCTATACTTCTTAAGGGGATTAATCCCTAAGGGTAAGTTGTATAAACAAAACAACAAAGTCAGAGAACAAACTAACATTAATAGGTTAGTTCTATGGACATGATAAGCCACTCTGAGAGCAACCTCTTTTAGCTCACTTGTGCCCTTCACAGGGAGAAATATCCTGTAATATATCAGTCTGGTCCCACTCAAAAGAGTGACCCAGCCCCGAAATACCAAGCAATTCTACCCTGAACAGGAGAAACAGCAAACCCCAGATGTGTTTCGGCCTTAATGGGTCTCGTCAGTGAGGTGCAGCTGAACTAACTAAGGCACAGTGAGCAAGGATCCACGTCTGAGTCCCCTATACCTCTTAAGGAGATTAATCCTTAAGGGTAAGTTGGATAAACAAAACAACAAAGTCAGAGGTGCTCAATCAGAGAACAAATTAACATTAATATGATAGTTCTATGGACATGATAGCCCACTCTGAGAGCGCCTCTTTAAGCTCACTTGTGCCCCTCACAGGCAGAACTATCCTGTAATATATCAGTCTGGTCCCACTCACTAGAGTGATCCAGCCCCAAAATACCAGGCAATTCTACCGTGAACCGGAGAACAGCTAACCACAGATGTATGCTTCTGCCTTCCTTGGGCATCATCAGTGAGGTGTAGCTTATATCTCCCTAAGGCACAGTGAGCTAGGGTCCACATCTGGAGTCCCCTATCACCCTTGAGTGCCTCTGACTTTATAGTTCTGTTTATGCAAATTATCCTTAGGTATTAGTCTCCATAAGGGTGATAGGGGACTCCAGATGAGAATTTCATTAGCCTTAGAGATGACTTTACACATGGACATCACCAGATGGACAATATAGAAATCAGATTGACTATATACTTTGTAGGCAAAGATGGAGGAGCTCTATACAGTCAGTAAAAGCAAGAGACCTGGAGCTGACTGCGACTCAGATCATGAGCTTCTTATTAAAACGTTCAGAACCTGAAGAAAAGAGGTAAAAATATCAGATCAAGCAGATACAAAATAAATGGAATAAGAACATTGGGAATCTGAAGGGAACTTGTGATGCCAAGGTGATGTAAAAATACAAAACTAGTAGGGACGTCACAGAAGAAGATCAGATAAAGAAGAGGTGGCAGAAATAGACAGAATACTTATGAAGAAAGGATCTTAACAGCACTGATAACCTTAATAGTTTGTCCAAAGATCTAGAGCTAGACATCTCAGAGAATGAAGCAAGATGGGGCCCTAGGAAGCCTTGCTGATGACAAACCCGCTGATGACAAACCCGCTGGAGTTGATGGAAGCCCAGCTGAAATGTTCAAAATCTTAGAAGATGATGCTGTGAAAATGTGGCTTGCATTATGCTAACAAAGACCTCCACTCCATGGCTCCCTTAAGAAAGATCACCCCTAAACTACAGTACTACCAAGCTATCACAACACACTTGTGAATCCAACCTTAGAGTTCTTGAATTGTCCCTAATAGCACTAAGTGCCTCTTCTATAACTACTTTAAAAATCACTATCACATGCCTCCCATAACTGTATCCGAACTTGGAAGTGCTTGAAATTTAAAAAATACCTACAGCTAATTTGTACCCCATGTAAAGGTAGAAAAAAGCCTCAGAGAAGCCAGGATGCCTCAAAACTGCTACCATGAACAACACTTTAAGTGCATCAGATTTGATGCTTGATTCCCCATTAATACCCACTATCATCTATGAGCCTAGGCATTTCTTAAACAAAAGTATAATCAATGGGGTTCTTCTGGACCCCCATGGTACTAAATATTAACCTGTTACTATGTGGGCCCTGGTACCCTATAGTAACCTCTATAATATAGTATACCATGTGAATCCACAGGGATCCTCAAACTATGAACATCTTCCCAAATGACCCCAAAAGTCCCTAACACTAAATACATAAATAAACAAATAAATTAATAAAAAAACATTACCTATCCTTTTGATGCCCTCACCCTTGAATAATCTGTCCTCTCTTTTATTGATTAAAGCCTCATCTTAGCTATTGACTAAAAAATGTTACCTACTGATGATAGCTCCCACTGAGTAACTTGTTTTTACCTTGCCTTTGCCCTATATACTATTTTTGCAGATTCCAATCTTGGCTGAAACATGAGTCAATCTTATTTCAGCCAATCATGATCAAGTACTTGAATTACTTCTACTTCCTATCTGATTGGTGAACTTATTTACTGATATTGTTTACTGTTTGGCACCACAAGAGCCCAGAGGCCAGGCAGCTAGGTTATCAGGTCCTTATAGGCTTTAGTTGGGCTTAATTATGAGTGTGAGCTTTCAGCCTTATTAAATTGAGATTCGGCCAATTGAATAGGGCTTTATATAATCACATAGTATATTTTTGTTACAGAAGTTTTTAGTTCATGAACATGAAGTTCATGAACTAAAAAATTCGTAAAAAAATACGCTGTGTTTATATAGAGCCCTATTAAATTGGCCGAATTGCAATTTAATAAGGCTGTACGTTTGGGGTCAAAAATATAAAAAGGGAGGATTAACAATATTTTGGGATTAGTACCACTTTAAGCACAAATAGTGAGATCTTCTAGTAGCCAGCCATGATATGCAGTTCACTCTCAGTCCTCACTCTGGGCTAGGCACCAGCCTGGATCGAAGTTGCGGTCACTGTATATGGGGCTTCATAGACTTCAATGGAGAACTTGTGAGCATGAAATCAGATATCAAGTGTAATTAATAAGGCTGAGGTTAAGTATTGTCAAATAGCTGTAACTGATAACCCTTTCATCCTTTACCACCAACTGAGACATACCGTATTTACTCGAGTATAAGCCAAGTTTTTCAGCCCTTTTTTAAGGCAAAAAAGGGCCCCCTCGGCTTATACTCGAGTCACTCTCCCCCCCGTGTCTCTGTAACCCCCCGTGTCTCTCTACCCCCCCCCCGTGTGTCTCTAACCCCCCTTTGTGTCTCTAACCCCCCCGTGTGTCTCTAACCCCCCCCGTGTGTCTCTAACCCCTGTGTGTCTCTCTACCCCCCATATCTCTTTCCATCCCCATTCCTCAACCTAAACCCCCTCAACCCCCCTCCTCCACCTAAATACCTCCCCCTTCTCCCCTCACTTACCTGCTTGTGCTCCGGCCTCCGCTCCTTGACCCGGCGCGCATGTGACGTCACATGCGCACCGCGTCATTAGCATATACCGGGTGCCGGCAGATATCAAGTGTAATTAATAAGGCTGAGGTTAAGTATTGTCATATAGCTGTAACTGATAACCCTTTCATCCTTTACCACCAACTGAGACATACCGTATTTACTCGAGTATAAGCCAAGTTTTTCAGCCCTTTTTTAAGGCAAAAAAGGGCCCCCTCGGCTTATACTCGAGTCACTCTCCCCCCCGTGTCTCTCTAACCCCCCGTGTCTCTCTACCCCCCCCGTGTCTCTCTACCCCCCCCCCCCCGTGTGTCTCTAACCCCCCTTTGTGTCTCTAACCCCCCGTGTGTCTCTAACCCCCCCCCCCGTGTGTCTCTAACCCCTGTGTGTCTCTCTACCCCCCGTATCTCTTTCCATCCCCATTCCTCAACCTAAACCCCCTCAACCCCCCTCCTCCACCTAAATACCTCCCCCTTCTCCCCTCACTTACCTGCTTGTGCTCCGGCCTCCGCTCCTTGACCCGGCGCGCATGTGACGTCACATGCGCACCGCGTCATTAGCATATACCGGGTGCCGGCACACGGTATATGCTAATGACGCGGCGCGCATGTGACATCACATGCGCGCTGGGTCAAGGATCGGAGGCCGGAGCACAAGCATGTAAGTGAGGGGGGAGGTATTCAGGGGGGTTTAGGTGGAGGAGGGGGTTGAGGGGGTTTAGGTTGAGGAGGAGGGTTGGGGTTTAGGGGGATTGAGGGGGTAGGTTGAGGGGGGTTGAGGTTAAGAAGGTGGGTTGGGGTTGAGGGGGGTTGAGGTTGAGGAGGGGGTTGAGGGGGGTTGAGATTGAGGAGGGAGATTGAGGATGGGGTGTGAGGAGGAAGGTTGAGGAGGGGTTGAGGATTGGGGGGTTGAGGAGGGAGGTTGAGGAGGGGGGTTGAGGAGGGAGGTTGAGGATGAGGAGGGAGGTTGAGGAGTGGGGTTGAGGAGGGTGATAAGGGAGGGGGGAAGAGACACAGGGAAGGGAGAGGTTGGAAGAGACGCAGGGAAGGGAGAAGAGACACGGAGAGAGAGGGAGACACAGAGGGCACAAGAGGGACACAGGGGGCAGCACATTTCCCACCCTCGGCTTATACTCGAGTCACTCATTTTACCCAGTATTTTGTGGTAAAATGGGTGCCTCTGCTTATACTCGGGTCGGCTTATAATCGAGTATATACGGTACTTAACATTATCTGTTGTTCATTACCACCATTGAAACTAATGAATGACCAAATCTCTGAAAATGTTATGTAAGCCCTGGTTGGACCCCAAAGCAAATACCCCCTTTCCCCTCACTAAACAACTAGCCCGGTCCCCTCCGACCCTGAACAAGGTTGAGTCAGTGCAGGTTATGATAGTAACATGACTCCCTCCATTGTCTGGGGAACCCCTGTGCACTGTATTTATATGAAATCTGCCCCAGGTGTAACCCAAGCCTAGTATTTTTACCCATTACCATCCACTAGGTCTCCCGCATAAGGGGAGCTTCTGATCCTGGTTATGAGAACATAGCAAACAGTTAAGCTCACGTATCCACAAAGGCTTAGACTTCCAGGCACCTAAGGCAGGGTTTGGTAGCCTTAACGTATTCACAGTCGATGAATACCATGTGGGAAGGTTAACCAAACTATTGTGATTGATCAAGGGATTGTTTGTCCAAGCAAGGGGCTCATGGTGATTGATTCATATAATGATTAAATATGTGTTGTGTAAGAATAAAGTATATGCTCTGCTTGGAAACACGTAACCAAGGTGTGTGTTTCATTCAAAAGGGAAGGCTTTTATTATTTTGGGTAAATATTATTTCTGCAACCTATACTGGTACCAGGTAACTTGTCCTGATTCCTGCAAATTGTTCTGTAACCACTTTTTAAATTACAGATCCTTAACTTGTTCTGACATGCGATATAGTCGGTGGAACTTGTCCTTGCTTCAATTGAATAACTTGTTATCGGGATAAAAACAAACCTACAACATGTTTGTCTAGTGACCCTTTCAAGCCCAACCAAAATACATGGACTGAGAATGACCAGATCTACAAGTCAGGTTTTGCAGAGACAGAGGCACAAGAGATCAAATTACCAATGTCCGCTGGATAATAAAGGAAGCAAGAGATTTATAGAAAAACATTTATTTCTCCTTCATAGATTATTCTAAAGCCTTTGACTTTGTGGACCACTACAAAATGTGACAAGTTCTCAAAGAGATGGGAGTACTAGATCATGTCATCCACATCCTGAGGAATCTGTATGTGGACCAAGAAGTTGCGGTCAGAACCGAACATGGGACAACAGAATGGTTTAAAATCAAGAAAGGACATCTTGTCAATTTATTTGTTCAACTTAAACATGGAATATATCAGGGGTAAATCGAGTCTGGACAAATCCAAAGCAGGAATCAATAAAGTTGGGAGAGCTGTCAGCAACCTCAGATACGCCAATGATACTACTCAGGCTGAAAGTGAGGAGACCTAAAGGACTTATTGATGAAGGTGAAAGAAAAGAGTGCAAAAGCTGGCCTGCTGCTCAGTGTTAAACATACAAAGATCATGGAAAAACCTGTTCTCAGTTCCAGGCAAATAGATGAGGACGAAGTGGAGGCAGTGACAGATTTTATTTTCCTGGGATCCAAGATCTCTGCAGATGGTGACTGCAGCCATGTAATTAAAAGGTATTTGCTTCTGGGGAAGAGAGCTATAGCAAGTCTGGACAAGCTATTACATCATCAGCAAAGGTTCACATAATTAGAATGTGAGAGCTAGACCATAAAGAAGGCTGAGCTGTAATTGTGGTGTTGGAGAAAACTGCTAAACCATTCACTGTTTTGATCACGAGGCTAAAGCTTATATATTTTGGCCATATCATGAGAAGACAAAATTCCCTGGAGAAGACTCTAATGCTGAGAAATATTGAAAGCACACAAATAAGGGGTTGTAGAGGGAGATAGATATACAAGATCATTAAATCAATGAACATGTGCTTGAGGGAGCTCAGAGGGGTGGCTGACAGATGTTCTTGGTGTGCTGTGGTCAAATGGACCATAGAGTGTTGGACATGACTGAATGACTGAAAAACAGGAAATCCCACTAATTTTACCTCAAAATTATAAATTGATTTGGCAAAAATGTCATTGTGTCACAACCAATTCCAGATAATCTTTGACCATCGTTTTGTATAGTTCTGTATTGTTCTGTATTTCCCTGAGTGTATTACAATGTCCACTATTCACATAAAACATTGTGATAAACTAAACACGGACCCTAAAAATGTCATCTGAGGAGGCCTAGTGCAAAATATGGTGGGTATGTTTATCAAATGTGGTAAAAAGTGGCGATAAGTGAAATAAAAACTGTTTATAACTCAGTAAAATATTTTATAAATATGTGTAAATTTATCAAAGAAGGGATATGTTGATCTAAATATTCGAACCTCCATCAGAGTTTGAATTGATCTCTGCATCATGAAGAGACTCAACAAAAATGGAGATATTTCAGTTTTAACTACTCTTAACTCAGCTTATTCCCTCATATCCTCACTTGTCCCTGGTTATCCCAGTTTTAACTTCTTGGTAACTATGTCCATCGATTCCATAAATATCATAGAATGAGGAATATTATATTTTTAAGCATAAATATACCCCATAGTGGTGATTTTGATGGATTTTAAAGGCAGTAAAGGTCTCAATTTAGGACCTTTAAGACTACAACTGTGAGAGAACATCTAGAATAAGTTATATAATATTAAAGTAACGATAGTTGGGATTTTGAAGCAAAATAGTCCCTTTAAAAGTATAACAAGAACAAAACCAGACATTACATAACAATGACCAACTTAGTTCAGGAGGACAGATTTCAGACAAGATGGCCATAACTTTGTGGCTCAGAAGAATAAACGCCAGTGATGTTTTGTTGCTGGAATACTGCTTTTAATACATTTTCGGGGGGAATATTACATTGCCTTTAAGCAATGTTTGAACTTACATTACTACCTTTGGAACCACTTAAGTATGTGGCTTGCTGTATTATTTTACACAGAATAAAGAAGAATACACCAAACCTTGCCTTATAACTCCTTTGAGTGAAGACCGAATATTCTGCCATAAAAATATAAAACAAAGAGGAAATAGAGTGAATTTATATTAGTATTTTTATTAAATGAGCTGTGCTCAGTAGTTGTTTGATTAAATAATCCTGTTAATCTATTGCTAATAAACAATTCCTTTATTTTAGTATGCAGCTCATGGTATCATTAATCAAGTTATTTTAGTTGTTCTAATGATTTAGTATTATTTTGTAACTAATATTTGTAATTCTTATTTATTTTAATGTAATTAATTTTTAAATTAATTTTTTTTTAATGTAATCTTTTTTATTGATTTATTTAGTGTTTTTAAGGTTTTTTTACTGTAACTATAGCGCTATTGGAAGTCATTTTTGGGGTGTATTTACATAAGGAGCCCATATAGACCCCCATAGTAGTATGGTCTAACTTTTATGTACCATGGGGGTCCTTTGAGGAACCCCATGGTAGAAGAGTTTTATTGATAGATGCTACAGAGGCCCTTCATTAAAGTGTTAATTTAAGGAGCCAATGAGGTCTTTTTCAGACTTCCATGTCATAATGTTTACTTTAGGAGCCACAGGGTTAATTTTAAAAGCTATGGAAGTTTTCACCATGACCAGGTTGCTACCTAGAAAGGGAAATACTTAGTACAAATATGTAAATGGGTCTTATTATTTATAACATTTTAGTTGTAAACATAGGTATACATATATTTAGGTGGTCCACAAAGGCCCTCAACAAGCCTGAGTAAGACTTTTCAACTACGAATAATTATAGTTTTTTGTTTATGCAAATTACCCTTAGGGTTTAGTCTCCCTAAGGGTAATAGGGGACTCCAGACGTGGACCCCTTGCTCACTGTGCCTTAGGGAGTTCAGCTGCACCTCACTGATGAGACCCATAAAGGCCGAAACGCGTCTGGAGTTTGCTGTTTCTCCTGTTCAGGGTAGAATTGCCTGGTATGTCGAGGCTGGGTCACTCTTTTGAGTGGGCCCAGACTGATATACTACAGGATATTTCACTTGGGGTCTACCGTGTCTGTCACAAACCAACAAATACAATTATCACATAAAATTAACTGATAATGAGGTCACTTGACCACTGGACCAATAAACAACCCATAGTATCTAACGGGAGATTTCAAATGTTACCCAACGTTTTTCCGGTAAAGTAAACTATACCACTGATAAACTATACCACAACTTTAATTGCTAAAATATGGTTCCCACCAGTGAAATCATTATCAGCATCTACAGAGTAGCAGAGCTTGCTTCATCAGATACAAGCCCCACCATCCAAGTGGTCAACTCCACCTTAAATGAGGTACTGACTGCTACATTGTTCACATTATTGTAGTTTTCAGTCATATCAAATGGTTCCATCAATTAACCATATTTAAGCCTCAATTTATTTTTCCAAATCGCAATTACTTGAGCCTGTAATGGAGCCTGTAAATGTTACTAATAGGCTACATTTTGCTACTCTCATTCCATTTGCGGGTTACAGGCTCAAAATCACTGCGGCTGTCAAAAATGGAACTCCGTCCTATACACTTCTTGGATGTTTCAAGCCCGTAAATGTTACCAGTGCTAAAGACGCAACATATATATTTAAGTACAACAATTCAACAAGCCCGCAATTGCCTTCAATCCTGTAAATGACAAATCAACAAAATTCTATGAGTACCTGATAGGACTCACAAGTGGGTTAAACACCTTTCCGTATCCCTGCTAAAGCAAACAAACACAAACTACTGTACATTAAAAGACATTAGAATTAATTGCACAACAGTCTCAGCTCTCATATCTGAAATATATATATTTTTTTATGTTTTATTTCTGTGTTAAATCGATCAAGTTAATACATATCAGGCCACCTACATAGACTAGAACAGTTGATTTATTAATTATTAGGGATTTCTACATTGCTGGTATTGTACTTGTAAGCACTAATTAGTTGTATAAACTCCATGTTTTACTGATGTCATGATGACGTTCCCATTTACTATTGGCGCTGTATATATTGTAACTTACGGGCTTGCTTACTTGATCATAATCATGCCTTGAAATGCTACGTACAGGTTCATGGTTTGCGTGTTGGGGCTGTGAGCATGTAATTGCGGGCTTGAGTCAATAAAATATATCCGTAACTGTAACAAATTTCTAACCCGCAGACATATCGGTAGTGTGGAGGTAATTATGGGCTTGGAATTAAGTTGGGCCGTAGTATTTCATGTCTTAAAGCAAAGTTTGAACAATGATGGCTGTATCTATGTTAAAATAATACATTAACACAAACCCTCCACATCTTCACCTAATGTCGGTATAAATCACTTCTATAGTCCAGGTTTTTATTAATGAATTATGGGATTTATTACTATTTTCATTACCCTTATTTAAAGGGACATACAACTATCATGTATTTAAAAGAACATACTTTAAATATTACAAATCTGCTTGAAAAAAAGAAAATAATAAAATATATTATGTATTTTTGAAACATGCTAGAAAGCTGCATAAAATACTCACTGTTTTATGTTATATCACTGAATGAAGCTGGTGACTCATATAGTTCTCTTACTGCTCATTGGCTGACAGAGACAAGACCAAATAAACAGTTATAGGACATTGTATTCAGTAATAAGGACCTGTGTTTAAAAACAAAAATAGAGAAAAGTTTCAAAAGCTTTCCAAGTCAGATGTATAAGAAACTTTCACCAAGATACCCCTATGGTCTAAGGAGTAAGACTATCAGTCATGAGGATCACAGAGGGCATGATGTACTAAAGAGTTCTTGGAGAACACCATTGTTGTTCTGTGTGGTAAGGAATGACATCTTCAGTGGTTCTCCAATATATCATGACCTATGGAGTATGTGTATACCTGGAGGATTTATCCACCAAGGGCTCATGAGTAGTTATGGTCATAAGCAGACCTGGCACAGAGGACCTTACTTCATATTATATAGCAGTTATTTTATCTGAAGATCCCTCAACAATAAGACTCAATATCTGAGGGAAATGACTCTGCAGATAAAATTTTAAAAAATCTGGTAAATTATTGTTTTTTTATTGTACAATTTAAAAAAAAATCATAAAATACGCCCAAGAGAACATAAATAATAGAACATTTGCTGAAAATAAATTGTCTGAGATTGACTTAATTTGAACCATATTATAAAATAGACAGTATAGTTGGACACCAACTTATTCCATACAGGACTTATAACGGAAAACCAGTGCTTCAATCCCATATGCCAGCATACAAAGAAAAACCTAAAAAAGATAAAAGGGAGAACAAAGGAGCCATAATGACATAGTACAAATAAATATTTATTGCCACAATAACAAATTGCAATAAAATAATCCAACGTGTTTCGTCTATAAAATCAGGCTTCCTCAGGGATAACACATTGGATTATTTTATTGTACGTACTCTTCTTTCATTTTTATTTGAGCATACTACACATTTGCTCTCCCTTTTTTTCTTTCTGCATCTACTTTAAATCTATTTGACAACAAAATGACTTGTTCAGTAGGGGGGTGTCTGGCCTAGAGGGTTGCTGAAAATCGGGGTAAAAAATAATAATTATTAATTACCTTATATTGTACTCCCCACAATGTATTTGCTGTTGTTAGGTCATTCTTAAAGCACATATAAAGTAGCTATACATTGTATGAGCCATTCTTTCCTGAGATATTCAGCATTGTTTATAGTATATTATTAAATAAATGAGCATTATAAATATAAAACTTATAAATATAAAAACAATGTGTTAAATCACCTGTTTTGCATTAAAAACATGGTCATATCATTTAAATAATGTACTTAATTATATTAAATAATAGAACTGAACTTCCATACCCTATAGATCATGTGTTATTATAATATGTGGGGCTGGTGTGCTCTCTTTAAGAGGCAGCACGTAGATATGAATATATTTTATTTGGTGTTTTTTTGAAGACATAAATCGATCGGCTCCTGAGTACAAATCAGTGTCAGTTTGTTTATTTTCTTCTGTGTGTTTTTTGATGCATCTCATTAAGAAATTAGCCACTAATTATACAAAAAGTACAAATTTAACATTCAATCTTCTTTAATTGTTATTTTTAATTTGTAAGAAAATAGCTGATGTTACAAGAAGCAAATGCATTTTTAAAATGCTAATATTTTTTTCAATAACAAGCTGTTGTTTTCCTGAAGAAGTTGTTTATTTATACTCAGACACTCTTTGGTGCTCTCATTATTTGTCTTGTATGAGGTGGCTTCTATCTAATCTTTTACGCATTTGGGAAGAAATAGAATTTCCTCAAGCGTGACATTAAGTTTGCTCATTAAAGCTTTGCTGAAAATGTTCTGTACACAGAAGTTCTGAGAGTCCGAGGCTGTAACAAGGGGGGGTCAGGGGGTCCGAGTGCTGCAATGTGATGAGCAAAGATCCAGCAGCTCAGGTCATCATGACTTCCATTAATGGCTATTTTCAGCACATCACAAGTCACCATGATCTGGGCATTTTATGGGCATGTTAGGGGCAGCATGCATTTAACACATGTTGGACTGTAGCTCACAGAATAAACCAGAATCTACACTGCCTGATGTGCTGCTATTTTATATTGCCCCTTAACCCTATAATATGAAATTATATAAGACTTTAGAATGGGATTGGGATCTATAGGTAGGGACTTTAATCCTCCTTTAGGCCACTAGCCCCTCAGAGCATAGGGGTGGAAACTAGGGGAGACCACTGCCCCTATACTAAATAACAGTTCTCACCCTATGAGCAAAGGATGAGAGCTGGGAGGAACACAAGTACGCCTCTTGAGCTAGTAACACTCAACTATTGGGTTAAGGGTGATAGTTGGAAGTTCTTAAGGACATACATTTATTTTTGGCAAGTACCACTTTTAGCCCAATGGACTAGATGTTTAGTCATTCAGTCGTGTACAACTCTCCATGACCCCCTTAGATTTCAAGCCCCTCAGAGATCAGGTGTGGAAACTAGGGGAGACCACCGCCCCTATACTGAATAATAGCCCTCAATCTATGGGCAAAGGATGAGCGCTGATAGGAACACAAGTCCTCCGCTTTGAGCAAGTAACACTCAACCCTTGGTTTAAGGATGATGGTTGGAAGTTCTTAAGGATGTAGAGTTATTTTTGGCAAGTAGCCCTTTTAGCCCAATGGACTAGATGTTTAGTCATACAGTTGTGTACAACTTTCCGTGACCGCCTTATGCTTCTAGCCCCTCAGATATCAGGTACAGAAACTAGAGAAGGCCACTACCCATATATTGAATACCAGCCCTCACCCCATGGGGAAAGGATAAGGGCTGAGAGGAACACAAGTTCTCCCCTTTGAGATAGTAATACTCACCCCTTGGGTGAAGGGTGATGGTTGGAAGCACATCTTGTCTCTGGTTGTGCTTATTATTGGTAAAGATACTGGAGTGGGTTACCAGTATCTTCTCCAGTGTATTTTAATTTGTCTGATCTCTCTGCTATGACCTACCCATCTTGGGTGACTCTATGTGGTATAGCTCACAGCTTAAGTGAAGTACAAAAGCCCCTTCACCATGACAAGGTAGCAGAATGGGAATTGCCTGGTATGAGCAGATACACTCTCCATGCAAGCACAGCTTATCTTGGAATAATTCTTTATTATGTATTTTGCTGGTTAACTGTTCCATACGTTTCAATCCAATTACTTTATATATTTAAACAAGGCACACTGGAGCTTTTAATAAATGGCTCTTTGCCATATTGATTCAATTAGGATTATTGATTCACTAGTACATGGTGAGAATCACACAATGTTGTAGTATCTCCTTTCAACGTCATGGTAACCTTACTTGACCCAAGCTCAGCCCTTATGGTACATTAAATCATAATCGTTTAATTCAAATAATATATTGGATAAAAACAGGCAACAGTGTTAATTGGAAAACACAAATGATATAATAACCATAAATTATAACCATAAATAAACAATTGAGCTGATGAGCCTGGACAGAAACAATACACCCTACACCATGAATCCATGACCAGGGCCTACTATGATGGAAGAGCCGTACCAACATAGGATAGGTACTCACCCACTTGCATAGTGACTCTACTCTCCATCAACATTTTTTGTAAACATAGATCATTATATCAACCCAAAAAAACACCAAATAAGACTCAACATATAAATAGCCCTTTTTACTAGGATGGGTGATTGGATACCTCATACATGGCTAACTGGGGGGGCACAAAGGTACTGTACATGCCATAAAAGCATTATAAATGGCTCCTCCCCACCTAATCACTTCCTATTCTATACCCCGGTCCTCTCGGGTTAAGAGGCTCCTCCTCCCAAACCAGGAGTCCTGGGAGGTGTCCATAACCCTGCAATAATATCTAATCATTAGAAATAACAGAAGGGAGAAAGTGCTGACTCTGATAGGGACAACTTATTAGTAAACCACCAGCAAATTCCCCCTTTATTAATATACAGTAGTGATTTGTTCGTCAAAAAATAACATTGTAATGCTGGCAAAGTCTTTCCCCTCTCCTATGTCTCTTCCCCACCTCTCCTCCCCTGTGTGTCTGCCACCTCTCTCCCCTGTGTCTCTCCCCCCTCCCCTGAATCTCTTCTCCCTCCCCTGAGTCTCTTCCCCCTCTCTTCCTCCCCTGTGTGTCTGCCCCAATCCCTCCCCTGTGCCTCTTCCCTCCTCTCCCTACCCTGTGTGTCTTTCACTCCTCTCCCTCCCCTGGGCCCTCCCCTCTCCCTCCCTTTTGTGTCTGCCCCCCTATCCATCCCCTGTGTCTCTTCCTCCTCTCCCTCTCCTGTGTCTCTTCCCCGCATCTCCCTCCCCTGTGTGTCTATCCCCCTCTCCCTCCCATGTGTCTCTTCCCCCTCCCCTGTGTTTCCTCCCTCATCCCCTGTGTTTCTTCCCTCCATCCCCTGTGTCTCTATCCCTTCTTCTTTGTCTCTCCCCCTTCCCCTCTGTCTATTCCCCTCTCCTGTGTGTCTGTCCCCCCTTTACCTCCCCTGTGTCTCTTCCCCCTCTCGCTCTCCTGTGTGTTTGCCCCACTTTCCTTCCCCTGTGTTTCTACCCCATCTACATCCCATGTGTCTCCTCTCTCCTCCCCAGTGTCTCTACCCCCTCCCCTGTGTCTCTCACCCACTCCCCTCTGTGTCTTCCCCACTCCCACATGTCTCTTCCCTGCCTCTCCCTCCCCTGTGTGTCTATCCCCCCTCTCCCTCCCCTGTGTCTCTCCCCATCCCCTCTGTCTCTCCCACCTCTCCTGTGTCTCTTCCCCCTCTTCCACCCATGTGTCTCTTCCCCCCTCTCACTCCCCTGTGTGTCTGTCCCCCTCTCCCTCCCCTGTGTCTCTTCCCCTCTCCCTCCCCTGTGTCTATTCCTTCCCTTTACTTCCCTTGTGTCTCTTCCCCACCTCTCCCTCCCCTGTGTGTCTGCCCCCCTCTTCCCCCCTTCCCAGGTGTCTCTCCCCCCTCCTCTCTGTCTGTTCCCCCATCATGTGTCTCATTCCTCCTCCCCAGTGTCTCTTCCACTCCCCTGTGTATCTCCCCCTCCCCTGTGCCTCTCACCCCCTCCCCTCTGTGACTTCCGCCCATCCCCTGTGTCTTTTTCCTGCCTCTCCCTCTCCTGTGTCTCTCCCCCTCCCCTTTGTCTCTTCCCCTCACCTGTGTTTCTTCCCTCCTCTCCCCCTGTGACTCTTCTCCCTCTCCCTCCACTGTGTCTCTTTCCTCCCTCTCCATCCCTTGTGTCTCTTCCCTGCCTCTCCTTCCCCTAAGTGTCTGCCCCCCCCTCTTCCCACCTCCCCAGTGTCTCTCCGCATCCCCTCTGCCTGTTCCCCCCTCCCTGTGTATCTTCTGCCAGTCTCTCTCCCCTGTGTCTCTTCCCCTCCTCTGTGTCTCTTCCCCCTCCCATGAGTCTCTTTCCCCCTCCTCTGTGTCTCTCCCCCTCCTCTGTGTTTATCCCCCTCTCCTCTGTCTCTTCCCCCCGCTCCCTCCCCTGTGTGTCTGCCCCCTCTCCCTCCCTTGTCTCTTCCCAACCCCCTCCCCTGTGTCTCTTCCCCCTCCCTCCCCTGTGTGTCTATACCCCTCTCCCTTCACTGTGTGTCTGCCGCCTCTCCCTCCACTGTGTGCCTGTCCCACTCTCCCTCCCCTGTGTCTCTTCCCATTCTCCCTCCCCTGTGTCTCTTCCCTCCTTCTCCATCCCTTGTGTCTCTTCCCCACCTCTCTCTCCCCTGTGTGTCTGCCCCGCCTCTTCCCCCCTTCCCAGATGTCTCTCCCCCTCTTCTCTGTCTGTTCCCCCCTCCCATGTGTCTCATTCCTCCTCCCCAGTGTCTCTTCCCCTCCCCTGTGTATTTCCCCCTTCCCTGTATCTCTCACCCACTCTCTGTGACTTCCCCATCCCCTGTGTCTTTTCCCTGCCTCTCCCTCCCCTCTGTCTCTTCCCCTCCCCTGTGTCTCTTCCCTCCTCTCCCTCCCCTGTGTCTATTACCCCTCTCCCTCCGCTGTGTGTCTATCCTCCTCTCCCTTCCCTGTGTGTCTGCCCCCCCTTTCCCTCCCATGTGTGTCTGTTCACCCTCCCTCCCCTGTGACTCTTCTCACTCTCCCTCCGCTGTGTCTCTTTCCTTCCTCTCCATCCCTTGTGTCTCTTCCCTGCCTCTCCCTCCCCTTAGTGTCTGTCCCCCCTCTTCCCCTTCCCAGTGTCTCCCCAAACCCCTCTGTCTGTTCCCCCTCCCTGTGTATCTTCCCCCAGTCTCCCTCCCCTGTGTCTCTTCCCCCCTCCCCTGTGTCTTTTCCCCCTCCTCTGTGTCTCTCCCCCCTCCTCTGAGTTTATCCCCCTCTCCTCTGTGTCTTCCCCCTCTCCCTCCCCTGTTTGTCTATCCCCCCTCTCCCTCCCCTGTGTGTCTGCCCCCTCTCCCTCCCTTGTGTCTCTTCCCCACCCCCCTCCCCTGTGTCTCTTCCCCCTCTCTCCCTCCCCTGTGTGTCTGCCCCCTTATCCCTCTCCTGTGCCTCTTCCCCTCTCTTCCTATCCTGTGTGTCTGTCACTCCTCTCCCTCCCCTGGGGTCCTCACCTCTCCCACCACCCTGTGTCTGCCCCCTAACCCTCCCCTGGCCCCTCCAACTCTCCCTCCCTTGTGTGTCTGTCACCCCTCTCCTTCCCTGTTTCTTTCCCCCCTCTCACTCCCCTGTGTCTCTTCACCATCTCACTCCCCTGTGTGTCTATCCCCCTCTCCCTCCCATGTGTTTCTTCCCCCCTCCCCTGTGTATCTTCCCCCTCCCCTGTGTTTCTTCCCCCTCCCCTAAATCTCTCTCCCTTCCTCTTTGTTTCTCCCCTTTGTCTATTCCCCTCTCCTGTGTGTCTCTCTTCCCCCTCTCCCTCCCCATGTGTCTGTCCCCCCTTTCACTCCTCTGTGTCTTTCCCCCCTCTCCCTCTCCTGTGTGTCTGGACCCCCTTTTCCTCCCCTGTGTTTCCATCCCCCATCTACCTCCCATGTGTCTACCCCCTCCTTCCCAGTGTCTCTCATCCCCTCCTCTCTGTGTATATCCCCTCCCCAGTGTCTCTCCACATCCCCTCTGCCTGTTCCCCCCTCCCTGTGTATCTTCTGCCAGTCTCTCTCCCCTGTGTCTCTTCCCTTCCTCTGTGTCTCTTCCCCCTCCCATGAGTCTCTTTCCCCCTCCCCTGTGTCTCTCCCCTTCCTCTGTGTTTATCCCCCTCTCCTCTGTCTCTTCCCCCCGCTCCCTCCCCTGTGTGTCTGCCCCCCTCTCCCTCCCTTGTCTCTTCCCAACCCCCTCCCCTGTGTCTCTTCCCCCTCCCTCCCCTGTGTGTCTATACCCCTCTCCCTTCACTGTGTGTCTGCCGCCTCTCCCTCCACTGTGTGCCTGTCCCACTCTCCCTCCCCTGTGTCTCTTCCCATTCTCCCTCCCCTGTGTCTCTTCCCTCCTTCTCCATCCCTTGTGTCTCTTCCCCACCTCTCTCTCCCCTGTGTGTCTGCCCCGCCTCTTCCCCCCTTCCCAGATGTCTCTCCCCCTCTTCTCTGTCTGTTCCCCCCTCCCATGTGTCTCATTCCTCCTCCCCAGTGTCTCTTCCCCTCCCCTGTGTATTTCCCCCTTCCCTGTATCTCTCACCCACTCTCTGTGACTTCCCCATCCCCTGTGTCTTTTCCCTGCCTCTCCCTCCCCTCTGTCTCTTCCCCTCCCCTGTGTCTCTTCCCTCCTCTCCCTCCCCTGTGTCTATTACCCCTCTCCCTCCGCTGTGTGTCTATCCTCCTCTCCCTTCCCTGTGTGTCTGCCCCCCCTTTCCCTCCCATGTGTGTCTGTTCACCCTCCCTCCCCTGTGACTCTTCTCACTCTCCCTCCGCTGTGTCTCTTTCCTTCCTCTCCATCCCTTGTGTCTCTTCCCTGCCTCTCCCTCCCCTTAGTGTCTGTCCCCCCTCTTCCCCTTCCCAGTGTCTCCCCAAACCCCTCTGTCTGTTCCCCCTCCCTGTGTATCTTCCCCCAGTCTCCCTCCCCTGTGTCTCTTCCCCCCTCCCCTGTGTCTTTTCCCCCTCCTCTGTGTCTCTCCCCCCTCCTCTGAGTTTATCCCCCTCTCCTCTGTGTCTTCCCCCTCTCCCTCCCCTGTTTGTCTATCCCCCCTCTCCCTCCCCTGTGTGTCTGCCCCCTCTCCCTCCCTTGTGTCTCTTCCCCACCCCCCTCCCCTGTGTCTCTTCCCCCTCTCTCCCTCCCCTGTGTGTCTGCCCCCTTATCCCTCTCCTGTGCCTCTTCCCCTCTCTTCCTATCCTGTGTGTCTGTCACTCCTCTCCCTCCCCTGGGGTCCTCACCTCTCCCACCACCCTGTGTCTGCCCCTAACCCTCCCCTGGCCCCTCCAACTCTCCCTCCCTTGTGTGTCTGTCACCCCTCTCCTTCCCTGTTTCTTTCCCCCCTCTCACTCCCCTGTGTCTCTTCACCATCTCACTCCCCTGTGTGTCTATCCCCCTCTCCCTCCCATGTGTTTCTTCCCCCCTCCCCTGTGTATCTTCCCCCTCCCCTGTGCTTCTTCCCCCTCCCCTAAATCTCTCTCCCTTCCTCTTTGTTTCTCCCCTTTGTCTGTTCCCCTCGCCTGTGTGTCTATCTTCCCCCTCTCCCTCCCCGTGTGTCTGTCCTCCCTTTCCCTCCCCTGTGTCTTTCCCCCCTCTCCCTCTCGTGTGTTTCTGGCCCCCCTTTCCCTCCCCTGTGTTTCCATCCCCCATCTACCTCCCATGTGCCTCTTTCCCTCTCCACTGTGTCTCTCCCAACTCCTCTGTGTCTCTCCCCCTCTCCTCAGTCTCTTCCCCACCTCTCCCTCCCTTGTGTGTCTGTCACCCCACTCCTTCCCTGTTTCTTTCCCCCCCTCTCACTCCCCTGTGTCTCTTCCCCATCTCACTCCCCTGTATGTCTATCCCCCTCTCCCTCCCATGTGTTTCTTCCCCCCTCCCCTGTGTATCTTCCCCCTCCCCTGTGTTTCTTCCCCCTCCCCTTAATCTCTCTCCCTTCCTCTTTGTTTCTCCCCTGTGTCTATTCCCCTCTCCTGTGTGTCTCTCTTCCCCCTCTCCCTCCCTGTGTGTCTGTCCCCCTTTTCCCTCCCCTGTGTCTTTCCCCCCTCTCCCTCTCCTATGTGTCTGTCCCCCCTTTCCCTCCCCT